>QLTV01001698.1:1468015-1503224 GCA_003457575.1 Thermophis baileyi
CTCTGCCTCTGCCAGCGTTGTGACGCGCTCCTGCCTGAGATGGGGCGGCGAGGCAGCCATCAAGGCTCCCCTTTTCTTCCTCGGAGGCAGGAGCGCGTTTGAAAACGCTGGCAGAGGCAGAGCCCAGAGGAGCCGAGCAGTCTCGTGGGGTATGCGTGCCCTCGACTCTCACTTGCTCTCGCTCTCCCGGCCAAAAAAGTGCCCGCAGCAAAAAGAGCGCCTCCCGGCATGCCCCCCCCTTTCCCCCCGGAAAGTAATGGGGGGGCTTATTTTCGGGGGGTGGCTTATTTCAACGCATGTCCCGAAAAGCCCTGTTGGGCTTATTATCGGGACATGTCTTATTTTCGGGGAAACACGGTAGCATATATCCACAACAGAAGTCTAACAGAAGTCTAACATGAATCCATATATACAATTTACCATGCAGCAAGGCAAATACAACCACGTACAGTATGGTTTCTAAGGGGCTCTAAATGTTTACATTCACTGCAAATTGGTCTGAGTACAAAGAAAGGGGAAGTTAGAGTGGGGAAAATCAGAGCAAACAGATAAATGTAGCAGTAGTGTAGCTTGGAGTTGTGTTTTAGAATATGTATTAAAGATAGAAATGAAGACATTTTAAAATGAGCCAGTGATATTATGTGGTCTGTTGCAAAGAATAAACATCTGCTTAAAAAGTGAAATGGCTATATTTAAGAGAAGGCTTCTGTTCACTTTGTAACCAGGAAGTGAGAGTTGGGTGTGTCAGGGAAACAAGTGGAATGTCGTGGAAAGGGTGTATTTAAAAAGTCTGACATGAAAAATAAGAAGAGATAAAAGTAATCAATGAAGAAGGTGGACCAAATATGAAAGTGAATGATGTATACTAAGTTGATTTGGTCATACAAACAGAATGAATGAGGATTGAGTTCCAAAAGAAATATATGAAGGATGAATAGGTTGAGAGGAACAGGAAAACCGATAAAACCATTATTGACGGAAATTGATGAGAAACTGAAAAGAGGGAAGATAAAAGGACAAAAAGAATGGATGAAGTATACATGTGAGGGAAGCAAGACTGGTTCATATGGATATAAAGATAATGGAGAGATGCAATGAATAGTATTGGTGTAAACTACATTGAGATGTATTTTCTTTTCTTATAATGCCCTATTTTCTTTAGCTCACTATTTCTTACGTCTTTGCTTTGTTTTGCATAACCTAAAAGGGAATATCACAATAAATAATATGTATTTAAGAAATATACCTGATTCTTTCTTCATTATATTTCTTCTGCTCCACATCCAGAATATTCTTTACAACCATGTACCATTTTCTAATATCAAAAATTGGACAACCTGTAGAACAAGACAACTTGTAACTCTTCTCTTAAAAGCATTCAATAGAGAAGCAAACTCAGAAATAGAGACAAGCCTTATTACACAAACAAACCAGGCTAACTCTCTCCACTTTTTAATTAAAAGTGCTACACTGATTTTCCGATATCCTAAGATCAAGGGCATATATTAGCTAATATAAACAAGTCTACTTCCTAATGCAGATTTTTAAAGATAATGATTTAATCCCAAACAACCTACACCGAAGCCTATAAAATGATTTCACCAGCTTTGTTACCCTGTGACAAAACAATCTTCATTAAACCATAATAGCCCTGGGACACACAGTGCTCCACTGACCAAAACATGTAGGTCATCAAAACAGTTTAATACTAATCACAGCTATGGACAGCAGGAACATTTGAGGGAAACTGCATCAAAAGAGTGAGAGATTGTGAGAAAGAAAAGCATAAACTTGCAGCCAATCTGTGAATGCCTGTGACTAAAGAACTGGTTGATTCACATGACCTCTGAACTCACCGACTCAAAACTTATATCCTAAAAGTAGCATAGATATACAACTCTAAAATCCAGGCAACCCCTTGAATAGTCTTAAAGTCATCTGCCAACATATTCCAAACTATGCAGAGTTTTTTATTTTCTCTTTCCTAATTTCAAATATTTTTCAGACGAGTCTTCACAATTATGCCACAGATACTTTAAGAGGAATGGTTGAAATTACAAAACATAATCTATATTGTTATTTTTAAAAAGCTTGGTTACCTTCTTCATTTTTTTTGTTTCTTTCCTCCATGTAGTTTGCTAGCAGCCTGAAAGTACAATCAGATTAGCTTATTTATTGGAATCATGACCCTGTGTTTAAACTTACCAAATGTATTTAATATTTGAATTACTACCACTGGGCTGTTTCAAATTTTAACAGTCCAGAAATCTACTGTAGCCTGTCAGCCTTATATTTACACTACGTACAAATTAGCACCTGCTGCCATCAAAGGGGGGCATCGCTAAATTTTCACATGTAGAAATTCAGGTTGCCAGCGCAGCCCAAATATTAATCTTCACTGCATCAAAACAATTTTTATCTGCCTGCACATAAGATAAATAATACTTTGATTAATATTAGGTTCAATAAATTCTGACACTATTAGAGCTTCAATGAACACAATCTGTCGTAGGAAAATGGCAAAAGGAAATGCAAGTTGCAATTTATTTTTTATTTATTAGGTTTACGTATTGTCTCTTGTACAGGAGCTCAAAAGACTGTACATAACGCTGACTCCTTTTCCCCCCCTACAACAACAATCTGGTGAAGTAGGCTGGGCTGAGAGAAACTGACTCACCCAAAAGTATCCAGTGAGAGTCATGGTTGAAAATTAATATTAACCAAGCAAGAAGCTATCTTATATCTGAACCAATTTCAATTTTTTTTTTTTTTGGATTTTTATAATTAAGAACATTTGACTACTAATTTTGCAATTCAGAGTTGCAAAGTTAAATATTCTTTTTTTTTTTTTTAATATAAAGCAAAGGACACTTACCACTCATATTCATCATCCAACAAGAATAGAATTTTCAGCACTACTATAATAATAGCTACGGCAAGTATATCATATTTCACTTTCCAAGTGGATTTATTGCCAGGATGAAGCGTCAGAAAGTCTGTTTCACCAACACCAATTTTTTTTATCACTCTACAAGTCCATTTATTCATATCATCTGAATGGGGAAAAAAAAGATTTGAGAGCAGCCTCAAATGTTACAGAATGCAACATTCTGAAATAGTCACACCAACCAATGAGTTACATATTGTCTCTCTGAAATAGTTACATAGTTGCAAGTAAACATGTTTAGCCTTTAGGAATTAGTATTTCAGATAAAATGGAAAATCATATTAGAATATCTCCCAGCACAAAGTAGCCCAGGTCAGTAAAAATAAAACTCTTAACAACTAGTTATTTTGGCATTACATAACCAAAGTAAAACTCCATAAACTTCCAGCGATTTTGTTAGAAAGTATAAGTAATCAGAAACTTAATACACTTAGTAAAATTAAATTATAGTTCATGGTCATGCCTTCATATACTTCAAAAATTAAGTTTAAAAAAGTATGTGTTGAGGTTTCATAGGTTGATAGTATGATAGCATCAATTGTTCTTGTTGTTTTTAAATTATTACATTAAATTCAGAGCATAATGTAAGAATATTTCTGCTTTTTCAAGTTAGCAAGGATGTCAGAAGGACCTTCACTAGATCCAGTGATGGTCTGAATAGATGTGATAGATGACAGACAGACAGACAGACATAGATCTTTATTTTTGTTTTGTAAAGGTCCAATTGCTTGTTCATTGTACCCATTATCTTGTTTTACTATAGGATCCACTGTTTCAAAAAATAAGGTTTTGACCAAGAACATATAAACAACTAGAAGATACTAAAGTAGACTACTAAATATTCCCTTACCAGGCAAGTTGATTTCCATCATGTATTTCATGCAAAGAATATTTGGATGAAGGAAGCTGCCCTCTGTTATATCTGGAAAACAAGGCAGGTCCATGAATTCTGCAAGGGTATGCATTTTTTTATAAACGTCATCATACTTAGGCCAAGACTGAAAAACAAAATATGTAAATAAGTATTAGAAGATGTTTTGGGTTATGAACGTGTGTGAATGAACAAACTCATTTTCTGCAGGATCATTATCCTCATCTTGCTCAAAACAGACGCCTATGTTTTCTTAGCTGCCCTACAGAGCCTCAAGTATTATGCAGAATTCCTCCAGCATCAAATTTAATCAGTTATGCTCTTTTGAAAAATACATAGCCAAAACATAAATATCACAGGAACAAATTAAATAACTTTAATTTTAAATTATTTGTTCGCAATAGTTTCAGACTATATAATCATTATTATCATGCACTTACTGATATATACTGTAGAAACATACATACATACATTTATACACACACACACACACACTATATATATATATATATATAAAAGCAGGATAAATGTAATATTATTGTTCGCCACACAATGTTTAAACTGGATTTCGCATTTTTGTCTACCGTGTTTTCCCTTGAAAATATACCCTCCCTCAAAATAAGCCCTCCCCCGAAAATACCATTTCCTTTGGTTAAGGTTAGGGAGACAGAGCTGGAAATCAGGTAAGATGGCAAGAGGAGCCCCGTCTTGCTCCACGCGCCCCAAAATAATAAGACCTCCCTGAAAATAAGGCCAAGCGCTTATTTCGGGGTTCAAAAAAATATAAGACAGGGTCTTATTTTCGGGAAAACACGGTACCTGTCCAGGGAAAGGAAACTCTATGGGATAGATCCAGATTACCTTAATTTCACAAAGGTAAAAGAGTGAATAGGAAAAATATCCCATGGATATTCACAAATGTTGCCTTTGTTTTTTAGACAGTTATTTTTTCTGGTGTCACACCATTTCTCCTTTTTTCTCTGACATATCTAGAGTGCTTGGGACACACAAGCAACCTGTTATTATAGTTGTGTTGGTCAGCAGACATGATGAAAACTCCTTAATTTCACAACACATGGACAGACTTAACATACTTTCCACTGGGAAACTCTGAGATCCTAGGCCAAGCCAAGTTTCAAAATGCTAGAGAATTTATGGAAACCTGGTACTCAGACAAATTGGCCATTAACAGGCACATAGAGATAAATAACATCTACATACCACTCAAAAGAGGCAACCAAAAAGCCAAAAAGGAAGCAAAGACCAAAACACTTCCTCACTAGCAATCAATATCCAGATAAACAGACATTAACACCGAGATTAACACTAGACAACAATCAAGAAGTAATACCCCAATCAAGGAAGCACAAAGTAGAAAACAACATTCCCACCAACACTGGCAGTCAACCACTAGTACATAAAATAAGAGCAAACCCCATTCCCTTCAAGTACAGATGATGTTACCCAGCATGATAATGAAACATCTATAAGGAAACAACCAAGCTCAGAGAGCACCAAGGACCTTATAAGAGCCAGCTTCCCCTGGCCTTTTCCTGCTCAAGAGAAAGTTATAACACACGTGTTGGTGTAGGATAAGCAGCAACGGAAGAGAAGACATTTCACTAAAGAAGCTTCCATGTGCTGAAGATTCTCCATTCCTGTTTTACAAATTATGGGACTGAACAAAATACTTATATTACTAAATTGGACAAAAAAGGGGAAACAATGCACAAATGGGGGGAAGCATTGTTATCTATGGCATAACAGTTTTTCTTCCCTTGTTTTTGTTTATTTAAAAGGCTGATGATACAACATTCATTCAAAACATTTCAAGCTTTACCGCTCATTAAATATGCTCAAGATTCCAGAGATCAGAAACACACAATGTCTATAATTTAAAGAAAAGTTTTGTACTTGAACATAAATAGGAGCTGTATTACTATAGTCACGAATGTTCAGATCAGCAATTCCCCCCCCCCCAAAGTATCTTTCCTACCTGGAGGTTTTTCTTGAAAAACCAGAAATATTTGTATTACCAGACTTGTGCATTGGGTTTATGCTGGCCTTCAGACACTTCAGGACATTAGTCTAAAAGCAGGATTTAACCATGGGAATTACAAGCTAGAAGCAACATCCTTTCCTAATATCTATGACATCTCTATGCATAATCTCTCCAAAATTTTAAAAACTATAAGATTTTAATTAACATAAAATGAATCAAACGTGTAGGAAAGGTTTTATTCTGAAACATATGAATTGAAATAGCAATTTTTTCAACTCTAAACAATAAGGAGGCATATAAAGATTCATGTGTATATTGAAACAAATTGTTTAAGGAAGACAAATAATTGTTTAATAGAGAAAATTATGGTCATTTTCAGGACTATAAAGGTTTCTAGGCTCAGGTAAAACTGCAAGTAGTTTATTGCTTTAAGTGGCAATCCCTGGAGTAAAAGTGACACCACCATGCTGTAGGAAACCAAAATTGCCACCAAATTAATTTGTGCATATTGTAGGGAATGCATATTTCATTCTACCATATTCCACCACTGGTGGAATGAGACAGCACATGAAAAATGTAGCTACTTAGTAGTCATTCACAGCACCAGTCTGATCTCATAGAAATTCAATGGGAAAGAGTCTATAGCAAACCCCAACAGGCTCCCCTCCACACACACACCCCACATATATTCAGAAATACAATTTCTTACATTCAGCTTGTCTTAATGTGAGAAAACTAGAGCAACATACAGTACATGAAATTTCTGAGATTTTGCTTTTATAGGCAGTTTAAATATACTTTAAAGAAATAACTATCAACCTGCCTCCAGTCACTAATATAATTATACGATAATTATCTAAAGGTTTTAAAGAAACATTTAATATAATTTTTAGGCACTGAACAATTCTATCGGGATAGAGCCATTCATTTAAAAAAAGCCAACTAACTAAAAGCCATCATGAATACCTTAAATACAAAAATTTAAACATATATCAAGATATCTATATATCTATATATCTATATATCTATCTATATCTATATCTATATCTATATCTATATCTATTTCAAGCCCTTTACCTATATTAATAGTTCATGCCTATTAGCATCAAGTTTATTTTCCTTAATGTCTACATCAGGTGACTGAGAATGGATGAGAGGAGAATGGATGAGATTATTGGGGACTAAAAAGGGTTAAAAAGGCNTATATATATATATATATATATATATATAGAGAGAGAGAGAGAGAGAGAGAGAGAGAGAGAGAGAGGAAATGGTGAAGACCACATTCTCCCCACCCAAGGCTATGTGAATGCTTTTTCTGTCACATCCATAATACTGACATTTTCACTGTATTAGCAAAAATGAGTCACATTTATAATGTGGATACAGACCTCCACAAAGACGAGAGGCATAATTCCAAGCAAATCAGAGATTTCTGTCAACAATATAATTTTTCTGCAGCTATTTAGCTGCCAAGTCTTTCCCTTCAAAAACAACACAAACAGTTTGGCCATCCAGCAGGGCAAATGAATAAGACTGTTCAGGCAAAGAAAGCATTTATACAAATTTGGATATGCCAAATATATGCACACTAAGATGAAGATCAAAAGAACTTTAAAGCCCAACACTAACATTTAGAACAACATATAACAAATTGACTAGCCTATTACAAGCATGGAACTGTGATCTATTGGTAAATGTGTTAGACTCACTAGGAGATGGAAGAGCCAAGTTCTAGTCCATCTTCAAACAAGGAAAATCACCTGATGACTCTAAACCAATCTCAGGCCCACCCTCCTCATACGGTTGCGGGGAGAAAAAAATATACGGCAGTTAGATGTGAATGTGTATTTTTAAAAATACCAAAATATTACTGACCAGACACATCACTAGAAGCCAATCATAAGACTACATCTGATTTATTTTGGCCATGTCATGCATGCAAATTCATTGGAGAATCAATGATGCTAGGAATAGTTAGTGGAATAAGAAGAAGGGGCAAGCAAAGAACACGCTGGCTTGATAACTTCAAATCTGATACAAAGGTGAACATCCAACAACTGAAAGAAGCTGTACTTGACAGGGTAGCATGGAGAGTCCTTGCCTATAAAATCACCAAGAGTCAGACACGACTGAATGGTTAAAACAACAACAAACTAACTAACAAACAAAATGTGAACAGTAATTGTACCATTTCAGTACAGGCAAAAAGATTATGTGTCATTGTTTTTGACTCTTCGCAACCACATAAGATAGATTTTCTCCGTAACAATCTAGGCTTAATCTGTTCTTTCAGGTCTACCAACAGTGCTCTCATTGCCACCTTGGTCCTGGTCATCCTCTTCTCTTTCCTTCCACCTTTCCCAGCATTAAAGCCTTTTCTAAAGAGCTAGATCTTTGCGTAATGTGTCCCAAGTTGGATAATTTGTTATTTGGGCTGCAAACTGTATTGTTTTGTTTAATGATCCACTGCTTTGTTTTCTTGCCACAGTATTGTCAGGAGTTTTTTTTCCAATACCCAAGTTTAAAAGTGTCAATATTCTTCCTATCCTACATCTATAAAATCTAACTTTCACTTCCAATAGTATGTCAAAGGGAAAACCATGGTTGCATGATTCTGATCTTTGTAGATATGGACACATCACAACACTTGAGTATCTTTTTTTAAGACCTTCATGTTTGCTTTACTAAATGCTAATCTTCAGTATATTTCTTGACTCCTTGTTCCTTTAATATTGATGATTGGTCCTAAAAGCCAGAAACTACCCAAGAAACTTCCATATCTTTGTTGCCAAATCTAAGACTGGCTGTTCTATCTGTATTCATTGGTTTGGCCTTCTTTATGTTTTAGTCCCTTTTTTTTTTTCCACTGTGCACTTTGACTTTTAGTATTAGGGCTTCCAGAGCCTTTGTATTTTCAGCTATCAGTGCAGTGTCACCAGCATAGCACATGTTATTGATGTTTCCTATCTAGCCCTGAGCAGGGCTGCCAAAGGGATTCATAGACATAATACTTTTTAATTAAGTCTAGCTATGACTCTTGAAAACTATTTTGTCGTACTGCTCAGATAGTTCTGGTTGACTATCCAGTGCACAGTCCAGAGACTGCTTCTCTTTTGTAAGACTTGATACTTAAATACTATGAGAAATGCTGCAATGTTGCATTCCCTTAAGATCATCCCACATTATATTACTCAGGATTGATGTTTCCATCTAATAGGATCTGAGCATTTATAGCTCTACAATGTCTTTGTCTAGTTTACACTCACTAAATAAAATTTGTTCTAAGTGCAGGTAATCCTCCACTTACAACGATTTGTTTAGTGACCGTTCGAAGTTACAACGGCACTGAAAATAGTGACTTATGATCATTTTTCACATTTATAACTGTTGCAATATCCCCATGGTCACATGATTTACATTTGGATGCTTCACAATTGACTCATATTTATGACGGTTGCAGTGTCCTGGAGTCATGTGATCCTGTTTTGCGACCTTCTGACAAGCAGTCAATGGGAAACCAGATTCACTTAACAACCATGTTAGTAATTTAACAACTGCAGTGATTCACTTAACAAATGTGGCAAGAAAAGTTGGGAAATGGGGCAAAACTCACTTAACAAATTTCTCAATAAGCAACATAAATTTTGGGCTCAATTGTGGTCGTAAGTTGAGGACTACCTATATATGAAGAAGCAACATTTCTAGGCTTCTCTTCAAAAGCAAACCAACCTTCACTGCTAGCAGTAAAAAAATTCTAATTTTCATACTTTTCAAGTAACCCTTGGCTATGTGTATCAACTTTATGGAAATAACTGATAATGTGGGAAGGGATTTCTACAGGTCTGCATTATCTCCATTTCCAGTTTCTCTAATGAGCAAAATACTGAGGATTGTGTGTTTTAGCTTACGTGGGTATAACTTCTCCTTTTTAGACATACTATAGTACTATGGGAAAATGCCAGGGCCTTGGCTCAAAGGAAAGTACTCTATTTCCTTGTGCCTTGAACCAATGTTTATTTTTTTCTTACAGAAACACCACTTTAGAAGCGTTATTTGTCCCCTATGAATGTTTCTTTGTTTTTATTCTTTTGTGCCTTTGAATCAGTGTTGACTTGTGGCAACTGCCTGCACTAATCCTTATAGTTCCCTTGGCAAGATTTTAGAAGTAGATTCTATTGCCTCCTTCCTAGGACTGAGAGAAAGTGACTGCTCAATATCACCCAGCTGACTTTCTGTGCCCAAGGCCGGACCAGAACTCCCAGTTCCTAGTGTGGTACCTTAATCACTACACCAAACTGGCCCTTGGATGATGATGATGATGATATTATTATTATTATTATTATTATTATTAATTATTATTATTATTATAGTACTGGAAAACTCCATATACAGAAAGCTGTGATGCAATGGCTTCTAGTGCAGTCAGCTGACAATTATGCAAAAGTGTATTGATAATATCATCAATGATTACACCAGATTTAACACTTACACCCAAAACAATAAATGACTTTGTGGCTTAACACTTTGCAAGCTCACACTGTAAAATATAGATCAGATTAAAATTCCCTTCCTGATTATTCCTTTGTTATGCATTTCATTTGAGTCTTATTTTTCTGTGTAGCTCATGAACCTGGTGAAATAGAATGCAGCTTGTACTGCATGGACTATGTCAGAAGTGCTCAAATGTTACACTGTTGTTTTGTAATTAGGTATACTGATCCTTTTAAGAAGCATCTTTTCTTTACAGTTAACTCTTCATTTACTTTCAATGGCGGCAATTTTATTTGTTTAGTTGGCAGTAAAACTTATTAATATTCCTATATTTTATATGGCAATATGCCATTTTTCCTCATTACATTCAATCCCAGAATGGTTACCCAAGTAATATTTTAATTTCTCTCTGATATGGATATTTCTGGAGGTTTTCTTTCAACTGATATATTGATGAAGGGTTTTTAATTATTTCTCCTTGGCCAAAACAGCAGAGTGCTGCAGGAGGCCGTCCAGGTTGAAAACGGAGCGCAGGGGGGGACGCACACAGCCCCCCGCGCCTCGGTTTGGCCAGCAGGGTGCTGCAGGAGGCATCCATCCCATCTCCCCCCCCCCAGCCGGCCCGCGGAGAACTACAATGCTGATCCGGCCCTCAAAGAAATCCAGTTTGACAACCCTGTTCTAGGATATTCTGAAGTTGCATCTCCACCACAGTTCTGACAACCTTCCCTAAAAAAAGATAGGAGACAAAATAAGGGCTATCTAATACAGCTTGATACAGGGAAGTCTTTAAAGAGGAGGCTTCTCTGAAGGTTGCAGGAAATCTGCAGAACATCACCTCCCAGATTCACCTGACCACAATCTCTTGATTCTTTAAAAGCCAGGAGAGATTCAGTCCATGTGAGGTGAATAATATACTAGCAAGTAATCTATTCACTTCATTGGAATCCATAAACCTGAAGACATCCTAATGAACATGGCAAGATACTATCCCAGTCCCTACTATAGACTCCATCCATACAGAGTCAAGACTGAGGGTGACTTTATTAGCAAAATTCTGATAAGGTGGCAGATGTGCTGATATTTCCCTGCCCCAAATGTAATCTATCATTCTAAACAAGGTAACCAACTAACCTTGATGCCATAAGGCAGGGATGGGGAACTTCAACTCCCAGAATTCCTGAGCCAGCCAATGGAAAAGTAGAGATACCGTACTTGTTTCCTTTACCACCAAGGTGTAGACTCAACAGTAAACCAATGGGTGGTCAGATTCACTTGCCAGCTCTCTAGGCATCACTTCTACTACTTCATCTCCTGGAGGTCAATAAACCAAGGAGAGATAACTAGGATTGACAAGCAGAGGCTACTCTAAAGTCTGGATTGCCTCCTGTTGCCAGCAGCTAACCAGAATTTGATGGATCTACTCACCAGATTGTCGAGAAAATCCCTATGTACTCAATGGAATCTACCATGATCTACAACAGGAGTGTCAAACTCGAGGTGTCACGTTGTCGTCACATGACGTATGGTGACTTTCCCCCCTTCGCTACCCCGGGGGTGGGCGTGGCCAGCGTGTGACGCATCTGGGCCGTAGGCCGCGAGTTTGACACCCCTGATCTACAAGGTGCCTGGGGTGAGTTATATGAATGGCCCAAATAGTGGTTACAGCCAATATCATTAAGACGCGGAAGTGATCTAAACATGGATCAGATACTTCATTATTGGGTAATAAAAAATCAGAAACAACTGAATGACTAAACAAGAAGCCATTAGATTTTATACCAGGGACACTCCCTGAGAAGGTTCCATACATGGAGGATTACAGCTTGTATTGAATACTGAAAAGTCTCAGAAAATGGGCCTTTCACTGGAAGAATGATCATATATTTTATTTTAACCTGCAGCCTCATACAAACAACTCAAATCTGCTCTGAAGTATTGCAAAATTCCCAAGATAAGGAGACGTGTGAGTGCAGAGAAGATAGTTCCATGGTTTGTAAGAGGTTAATGATACCTAGTAGCCTTAGCCCAGGGTGTCAAACTGGCGGCCCGCAAGCCGGATGCGTCACCCTCAGGGCACGCCCACCACAGCTCAGCGAATGGGAAAAACGTCGTGAAACATCACGTGACGGCAATGTGACGCCACGAGTTTGACACCCGTGCCTTAGCCTGTCAAGCAGCCCCTGTCAAAATCCAAGGGGAGAAAAAAACACTAAGTATGGGAAGAGGAAAAAAAGAGTACTGTTGCCCACAACGTAGCCAAATTCTGCCAAGTCTGGCTACTATGAGAATGAGGCTGCAAATATTGTCTACCACAACTGAATTCCTCCAATATCACTAACGTTAATTTTAATCTCAACTCTAATTCACCCTTCTTTTATCCTTTATTGTTCCTTTTACGGGGGATTGTATGTGTATTTTATGTATACAGGTTGGTATAAGATTGTAATAAACCTTATACTAGCTTCCTATCTCCTTTTCCTCCCTGGCAAGTGTTTGGAATAGGAGAATAGACTTCTCCCACATCATTTTTATATTTTTTTAACATTTATTGTAGAGGTCTGCGTAGATTAAAGTGGTCTTTCAGTAACCTAGACCCCAAGCCATAGAAGGCTTTATAGATTCAAGCCAACACTTTGGAGGTGTACTTAAAAACCAGGAGACAGTGACATTCTTTTAGGAATTCCTTTAATCTATGGCATTATTCTCTTTTTCCATTCATCAGCATAGTTACTATATGTTGGAAAATGTATCTTAAGTACAGGTAGTCCTCGACTTACGACCACAATTGAGCCCAAAATTTCTGTTGTTAATGAAACATTTGTTAAATGAATTTTGCCCCATTTTACGATCTTTCTTCCACAGTTGTTAAGTGAATCATTGCAGTTGTTAAGTTAGTAACACGGCGGTTAAGTGAACCTGCCTTCCCCATTGACTTTGCTTGTAAGGAGGTTGCATAAGTGGATCACATGACCCCCAGGGCACCGCAACTGTCATAAATAGGAGTCAGTTGCCAAGCATCCAAATGTTGATTATGTGACCATGGGGATGCTGCAATGGTTGTAAGTGTGAAAAAATGGTCGTAAGTCACTTTTTTCACTGCTCTTGTAACACTGAATGATCATTAAATGAACTATTGTAAGTTGAGGACTACCTCCTTGACTTAAAAGCAATCCCTAGTTCAACACAATGCTATCAGGAAGGGATGTGTTGAACGTAACGCATGAATGTTGGTTTCAAACAAATGAAGAGTTTGCACCTTCCCATTCTTATGTTGTACTCCCTCCACCCCAAAAACAAGCAAAAAAAAAAAAATGGTGGAAAAACTGTGCAGAGAGAAAAAATGAGCTTTATGACACCACCTTCAATACTTAGAAAATACTGTAATACAGCCAGTCAGAACTACGTTTGGTATGTATACATTTTTTCATGTCATACAATTTAATGTGGCCAAACAGGTTTGGCAGATATTTGTAAGGCTTCACAAATGTGGTTCGTTAGCAATGACAGTGGAAGAAGAGAAATGAGCAGATGTAATTATTGCAAAAATAGCCTATGATACCACCTACAACATACTTGAGAAAAAAGAACCCAAAAGTGCTACAAAAGTGAGTGTAAGACTACTGTAGTATTTCGTGATCTTACATTATATTAAAACTAATTACATATTTTGATTTGATAAAAAGGCTGAACATCATACACTAATATTGCCTTACCCTGTCAATGTGATTAGTGATGCTTTCAAAATGCCTTACAATGAATACTGACAATCTTGAAATAATTTTGATTGACCTATTTTATTTATGGTATGTCATGTCTCTATAGTTTGCTTTTATTTCCCTTCTTCCTAAAAACCAATGCTGCTTACGACAACTACCGAAACAAACCACAATAATATGCTATGGCCATTGGCACGGGAATTAATTCCTCCCTCGGTGGGACTGTGAATATTTTAAAAAAAGACTACTCGTCTGAAATGTTGCATCTATTGTGATTCATCTACTGGCAAAACAAAACTTGCTGGCAGAACAATTCTATCTTCTTTCTCTATATAACCTAAACTCCAAAGATGAATCCACCCATTTTTTTTTATATCTGGTGGAAAAAAAATATGTATACAAAACCAGACAAAACCATGTGAATAAACTGAATACTATTTTTTAAAAAAAAATTGTGTCACATTTGGCTCAATATTGAAAACTACTGTAGTTTTTCCATCTTCCAATATGATTGTTTTAAAAGCGCTAAATACAGAGCAGTATGAATTACTTAAGAAATACAGAGCAGTAAAGAAAGGGAAGACCCTTACCTTCTAAGACTTATGAGGCACGTGCTCATACAATGTAACAACTTAGGGCGTGCCATGGATTATTAAAGGACAACTGAGGGTAGAAAAGAACAACTATGTGGGCGAAACACCTACTGCTTAACTTGGAGAACTGCTTAATATCCTGAATCGCTCCAAGGAATAAGCAATATATAGTACAAAGAGCTACAGAAGTAGCTCAGTGACAATGGAAAAATTCCAAAATTTTCTCAGTGTCACAAATTACCAGGCCTGGCAATACCAATGAAATGCAACTGTCTTGAGAGGGAGGGAGAAGAAGAAAACCAAGAGAGAGAAGGCGACAGTGGGAGAAGCAAACATAATTCATATAGATCAAGGCTTAACAAAGGAAAGCAACATTTGGGGGGGAAATGTTGAACTTAACAGCAATTCAGTTGTGTTGGGCATGATAATTTTAATGGCTAAATCTGCTCTCTCCCCACTTTTAATCCATTCTTATTTTAATCTGGAGCAGATGTTACATCCTAATTGGGATGCTTCCATCAATCATGAAAGATATCAAAAGACTATCAGGGTCCAATTCACACTATGAAAACATAACTGCTCTGTTTTAGTCTCATTGTGTCTCTCACATGCTAAGCTTCTTTGTTGCATTCAATTCTGCAATCCAAATCGCAGATCCACTTAGGCAATCCGCACCATTAGGAAAGAAATGATGTATAGGGGCATCAGTTATGCCATGCAATTCTAAATTACCACCACAACTACATATGAATTCTAGTGAGCAGAGGAAACATGTAATTCCACATGGACGTGTAGAGTAGCAGCCACTGTATACTGCTATTGACAATGCTCGGATTAACATTATTTAACTAGCAAATATATTGGGAAGCCTATAAAGCCACAACAGTTTAAGGCAATAATGTAGCGTCACTCCCTCAGAGACACAAAGATAGATATTAAAGGACACACGTCTCAGTCAACCCATTTTCCTTCTCTATTAAGCAATGCTTCAACAGGTAAGGACAAGCAAGAGTTTCTGTTACACAACAGCAGATTCCAATGATAAACCTGATTAAAATAAATGTCAGAAGTGAACTTCCTCCTCAGCTCTTTTTAAAGAGCCTCACCCTTGCTTACTGTCATTTTTGAAGTTGTTTCAAGAGAGAAAAATAAAATGCTACCTGCCCACCTTCTGATTTCATGATTATAAATATTAGAAGATAAAGGGTCTTTCCTTTCATTACTGGTCTATATTTCTTAAATACAACAATAGAAAATTTGAAAATACATACAAAAAAGTGCTTCCAGTTCCAAAATATTAACTGGACAGATGAGAAAGTTATTAAATGGCATGAAAGGAGGAAAAAAAAACAGAATTCTGATTATTTGTCTTGCTAGCTCATATAGGCATTACAAGAAAATAGCACTGGCCAAAATGTAGACAGTCTCAAAACGCATAAGCGTCTCATTAAAATGAGCACAGTATGTCATGTTAGAGAGAACTTTAAACATTTAAAATGACAAACACCTGATAAACTTCCTGTTTATCTCCATATAGCCACCCCACATTGAGCTGGCAATCATGCTCTATTGACCAACTTGCTAAATGCTATTGTCTTGGAGCAGGAGGAAGGTACTTGGAAAAAAACTCAGCTAGATCAGTGGTTCTCAACCTTTCTAAGGCCGCGACCCCCCCACGACTCCCACCCCACTGCCGCGACCCCCGCCCCGCCCCGCGCGCGATGAGGTGACAAAGGGGGCGTGGCACCAGGGGTGAAATGTTCCCGGTTTGGGCGTGCCTGCAGGTCGCCGGACAGCCGGTAGTGACAGAAGCGGGAGACTTGGCCCACCCGCCCGGATGCCGCCATTTGGGTTCTTTTACCCTCTGCGCATGCGCAAAGCATTCTGCGCATGCACAGAGGATAAAAGAACCCAAATGGCGGCGTCCGGGCGACGCCTCCCACTTCCGATGCTATCAGCTGTCCGGCAACCGGCAGGCAAGCCCGACCCCTGGGATCTTTTACCCTCTGCGCATGCGCAAAGCGTTCTGCCACCCAAATGGCGGCATCTGGGCGGGTGGGCCAAGTCTCCCGCTTCTGTTGCTACCGGCTGTCCGGCGACCCGCAGGCACAGCCGAACCGGGAGCATTTCACCCCTGCTGACGGTGGCACCAAGATGGTGGGCTAGCGCGCGGGGCAACCCCTGTGAAAGGGTCATTTGACCCCCAAAGGGGTCGCAACCCACAGGTTGAGAACCACTGAGCTAGATGCTGGCAAACTGGACTCTAATATAGGCCTATGATCTGACCATTTTTATAGCCATCAAAATCAAAAGACTCTAGATAGGTTATAACATGTTAAGAATTACTTTAAAAAAAGTAACAAGTCAACACACACACACACACAAACCACCAGGGGTCAATGTCAGTTTTGAAGTCCCAGTGGAATGTCAAATACCATGGGAAAAACAGCTTAATGAACCTTTGGAGCTACAGAGCGCCAAAGCCGGAGTTTGCCCCAGAAAAAGTATATCATCTCATCCATACCTTGAATCACTTATGGTGAGATGGGCAACTATGATAGATAGATAGATAGATAGATAGATAGATAGATAGATAGATAGATAGATAGATAGATAGATACAGACTGACTGACTGACTGACTGACTGACTGACTTTCAATAGAGAAGGGGGTCTTAACAACTCTTCCCAAGATGCTTTCATTGGACAGGGAGATTCAATTTTGGAAGGGGTGAAACAGGTTGTGCAAAAGAATCGACTTTTTTTTGGGGGAGGGGTTTCCTTATAATTTTCAAACAATTCTTTTTTTCTCAAAACTCAGTTCTGAGAAAGTGAGCGTAAGGACCTGTGACACAAAATGATTCTGACAGAAAGGAAAGTAGCATGGAAGGTTGAGCCAGTTATAGAATTCTTACAAAAAAAATAAAAAAAAATAAAAAAAAAATAAAAAAAATAAAAAAATAAATAAATGAGATGGTGCTTTACTGGAAGACAAAAGAATAAACCAAGAAATGTGGATGGAAATTAGATATAGTCTGTACAAGCTCAGCTAATCATTTTGTTGAAGGATTGATGGGCAGAATGTTGTACATATAGCCCTTGTTAAGCAACTGCCTCATTTAGCAACCATTTGGAGTTACAATGAGGATGAAAATGAAACTGTATGACCAATCCTTGCATTTACAAACTTCAGAGGTCTGTACAAGTAGTCAACTTACAACCACAACTGGGACTGGAAAATTCAACATTAAGCAGTGTGGTCATTAAATGAGGCATTGCATTCTACAGCTTCTTTTGCAGCAGTCGTTATACAAGACATCACATGATCATGATTTGCAACCTTCCCTGTTGGCTTCCCCATTGACTTTGCTCATTGAACACTGGCTGGGAAAGTTGCAAATGGCGATCGTGTAACCCCAGGATGCTGCATCATAATCACATGATTGTGAGAATACTGCAACAGTCATAAGGGTGAGGACCGATCGTCTTTTTTTTTTAGCACTGTTGTAACTTCAGACAATTGCTAAATGAATGTTCGTACGTTGAGGACTACCTGTAGAGCAAAGTTGAAGGAAGATCATGAGTACAGTAGCAGTTTCATTTAATGACTGCTTTGCTTAATGACTTGAGTTGCCAGGCTCAACTGGAAAAAAAAAACTACCTGTAGTTTTACAAAAACCACATGAACAAAGTTGTAATGAATTGACTTCTTGTATGCACCATGGCAAGAGGATAGCACTTGGCAATAGCACTTAAGACTTATATACCATTTCACAGTGCTTTACAACTCTAAGCGGTTTACAGAGTCAGCATATTGACCCCAACAATCTGAATCCTCATTTTACCGACCTCGGAAGGATGGAAGGCTGAGTCAACCTGGAGCCGGTCAGGATTGAACTCTTGACAGTTGGCAGAGTTAGCCTGCAATACTGCATTCTAACCACTGTGCCACCTTTGCTTTGCTGGCTTTTGTTGGTTAGTCATACAGTTTTGCAAATGGAATAGCCACTGGATGCTGGATCGAAGTTGGTGTAAGAACAGAGGAGAGATCATTGAGACTATTCATGTTATTCTGGACAGTCGCTCCTCACGAGTAGACCACAGAAAGAGTTTTTAGAGTTGGCTTATGAGTGGAGTGACTGAGAGTTACCTCAACTTCCAAGTTTCAACTTGCAAAGTAGCCGTTAGGGATACTAGGCTTGACCTTAATCACTTTTTGGGATTATTTTCTGTATTATTTGCATTTTGCAATTTAAGATCCTTCAGCCTGGCAAGGTTCTATTGCATTCATTGGATGAGCTCCTTAAAAGATTATGATGCAAATTTGAGTTTGATGCACAGATTTCACAATAAATCATCTTTTGTGGTGTAATATTATCATTTTCCCCCCCTCCTGCCTTGTTTTCAGTATATAAATTACAACACATACTGATTTATATATACCTGACTCAATAGAAGCAACTGTGAGAAGGATCTAGGACTCCTAGTAGACAAAATCACTTCAATATGAGCCAGCAGTGTGCTGCAGCCTCCAAGAAAGCCAATGCAATCCTAGGCTTCATTAACAGAGGGATAGAATCAAGATCACATGAAGTTTTAGTACCACAAAGCCTTGGTAAGACCATACTTGGAATACTATCAGAATTACTATCATTGAAATTAATGGGTGATATCATCACACAAAAGCCACCCTTACATTTTTCATCCCACTATCTGATGCTAGTATGTATCATTGCAGCATATGCACAATAATATTGCCACATGTTTCATCAATTGCCTCCTCTTGTTCCTTTCGTATAACCATGCCTGAGTTCTACTGTTTCTTAGCCAGTTGTTCAAGTGCCTGGTCTATTTCGGTGTTATTGAAATTCATTTGAGAGATCACCAGAAGGCAGGACAAAAAACAATGGATGGAAACTAAGGAGAGAATCAACCTAGAACCAAGGAGAAATTTCCTTAGAACAATTAACCAGTGGAACGACTTGGCTTCAGAAATTGTGGGTGCTCCTTCACTGGAGGTTTTTAAGAAGAAATTTGACAGCCATTTGTCTGAAATGTTATAGGGTTTCCTGTTTGAGCAGGGGGTTGGACTAGAAGACCTCCAAGGTCCTTCCAACTCTTATATAACCAGTATACACTTCAGTAATAGTAATAGTTGGATATAAAAAACCTAATACAAATAATTCACATAGAAGAACACTGAAAGATTATCATTGTTAACAAAACTGCATGACCAGTTGTAAGTTGTGTCAGTTGTAAAGAGGGTGATCAAATGACTAGATTGAATTTTATGACCTTTTTTGTGGTGGTCATAAAATGAATGCCATGGTCATTAAGCGAACTCATTGTTTGCTAAAGGCTGTTTTTTGCAGAACCAGAAATAAATGTCTGCTTCAGGCAAAACTATCATAAATCATGCTCATGTGACTGTGGGGCACTGCAAATGACTGTAAATAAATCCCAGTTGTCAAGTGTCCTAATAGCAACAGCATTCAGACTTATATACATCTTCATAGTCCTTTACAGCCCTCTCTAAGCGGTTTACAGAGTCAGCATATTGCCCCCAACAATCTGGGTCCTCATTCTACCAACCTCGGAAGGATGGAAGGCTGAGTCAACCTTGAGCCAGTCAGGATCGAACTCCAGGCTGTGGGCAGAGTTAACTTGCAATACTGCATTCTAACCACTGCGCCACCATGGCTCTTTACCTAATCTGTAAAAAGATGACTATGCAGCACTTTTAATTCAATCTCAAATCAGCTATTTTAACATGTGAAACACATATCCCTGTGCACTCTGAAATGCCACCTAGAAATTGAATCCAAAATGCAGTAGAGTCCTAACAAATATTCATATACTACATGTCAGTAATAGTCACCTGCACATGAAAGATCTTAAAGTCAGCTCCATACATCTTCATCTCCTCTGGGAACTCTTTAAAAGCATTCAAGTAAGGAATGTGACCATCCATTACCAACCTGGGTTAAGGAGATAAAAGTAAAATCAATACATGTAATACAGTTTGGTTCACAACACAGAACAAATGTAAGTTATAAACTTTTTAACGATGTGCTCATTTCTGATGTTCCCTAATCCATGCTAAATATTATATTAAAGTATCTTATCAGGGTTAAGTCTTTCTAGCTGCATTCTACTAGCTGAGACAACTCTACATGCCAACATAGGCATGTTTCATGCAGCATGGACTGAGTATTTGGAGACAGACCAATGCAGAAATGTGAATTAGTTCAATTTGTTCAATGACCCTTTTTCAAAGATAAATTAAGGCACTTTTGTCCTGCTTTGGGTTTGCAATTAATGACCGGTACTAGTTCAAACTATTTTGTTTGAATAGCACATATATGTATTTGTAATCCATGGGTTTCAAACTTGCTGCGTCACGTTGTGGTCATGTGACATTTTGCTAAGTTTTCCCCATTCGCAGAGCTGGGGTGGGCGTGGCCTGTGTGTGACACATCTGGCCCGTGGGCCGCCAGTTTGACACCCTTGTAATTGATCCTGGAAGTTAAAAAGGCAATCAATGAATATTTTAAGTATGTACTGTAAATCTTCTAATTCACAGCTGAATAAAAAACTGGCATGTTTTACTCGGTGCAACTAATGATAACCTTTTCTACCTGATGTATAACACTGTAAATTCTATACAAAAGTAGAAGAAGGATTATAACCCAAATATTTATTAGACATTATTTTTATTTATATTTATTAGACATTATTTTTATTACCTTAAAAGATCTGATAATGTAATGGATTCCCTCAGCCATAGTAATGCCAGAGAACAGAAAGCCAGAGTCATCGGCATGGACAAGCTCAGATCCCCTTTCTTTTTTTTCTCTAAATATGAACCGCCGTCCACTGATCCGGACCAGCCAGACTTTGCTACGAAAAGAGTTCCATAAGTTAAAGAAAGTTAACCTTTCTATGTTGCATCCAGATTGAAAAAAGCTGCAGAAATAACAAACCATGCCTGTTTTAAAAGGAGCACATTAGCATCCCTCCACTGGTTTAATTTTTCAGCCTAGCCAGTAGGATAGCAAAGGGGCATACATAAACTTCAAAGATTAACACAAATAATTAAGCCTTCACTTGAAGCACAGCTTGCATATTACCAATTAAACTGATTTATAGAGTTAAAAGTAAGAAACAGAAGTATTTATTCCTCAAAAATGAAAATAGCTACAGCTACAAACAATCATTTAATATACATACAATGGAGGAAATATTACATCAATGCAATATGAGCATTCAATCGCAAGATCAGTAGGAGGGAAAGCAGTAATTCTTTCTTGCCTCTGCACTCACATATAAAAGGCACTATAAAATTAGCATCTGTTCCACCTCAGGAACTCCTATTTAAAATTGCATAGAGATTTATTGGACAGTCAATCAACAAGACACAAATTACACGAATAATGTTTCAGAATTATACCTGTCCACAGCTTTTATAATAAATATACGGATTATATCCATATGTGAATTAATTTACATATAGAAAGAGTGTGCTGAGAATCCAAGACAACTTCCAGATAGCACAGGAGTGTCAAACTTGCGTCGTCACGGCATCGTCACGTGACGTATCGCAACTCTCCCCCCCTTCCCTAAAACAGGCATGGGCGTGGCCAGCGCATGAAGCATCCGGCCCGTGGGCCACGAATTTGACACCCCTGAGATAGCGCATCAGTCTTGAGAAGGAAGTGCTACCTCATCCAAGACCAGAAATAATGGAATTTTAGTTTAAAACAGCTGGAAGATTGCCCAATTTAGTAAGTTAGCTATAAAGGTTTATGATTTTTTTTGATATATACATTTAACCTCTATCATAAATAGTTTGAACATATATTTTATGTATTTTATAACACATTTTTTAATCACACTGAGAGCCACTGCAATTTAGTAGGTAATAAGATTAAGCGTGGGAAGACCCTTGTTCTAGTCCAGTGATGGTGAACCTATGGACGTGTGCCACAGGTGACACGCGAGCCATATCTGAGGGCACGCGAGGCGTTGCCCTATGTCAGCTCCAGCGCGCGCCAACTGATTTTCAGCCTTCTTTTCGGCTGTTTTCACTCTCCCCAGGCTTCAGGAAAGCCTCCTGAAGCCTGGGGACGGCGAAAACAGCCCAACGGGCCAACCGGAAGTTCACTTGAGTGCGTCACCCCCAGCCTCCTTTTTGCTGTCAGAGGTCTTCAGGAACTTCTTCGGCTTTGGACAGTTGCTACCAGGCCTACCACACCTCGGCCCATTTCTTCTGCAGCCGGCAAGGCTTTTCTGAAGGCCTCTGCAGCCAATAACAGAGCTCCAGATCGATCCGGAGCTCTGTTATCAGCTACAGAGGCCTTCGGGAAAGCCTTGCCAGCTGCAGAAGAAATGGGCCGAGGTGTGGGAGGCCCGGTTGCAACTATCTGAAGGTAAGTAGTAGGGCAGCTCCACTTCCGTTTCGTTTCCGAACTTCCGACTGGCCTGTTGGGCCATTTTTCGCCATCCCCAGGCTTCAGGAGGCTTTCCTGAACCCTGGGGAGAGCGAAAACAGCCCAACGGGCCTACCAGAAGTTCGGAGGCTTCAGTGAGGCCTGTGCGCATGCGCGGGGGGGCAGTGGGAGGGTTGTGCGCATGCGCAAGGGGCAGCGTGGGGGTTGTGCGCATGCGCAGGGGAGGGCATTGCATTATGGGTGTGGGCACGCGTGCACACGCTATCACACACGCGCGCACCCTTTTGGCACCTGAGCCAAAAAAGGTTCACCATCACTGTTCTAATCCATCTTCAACCATGGAATCAATGGATTACTCTTACAGTTCAAAGTACCTGATAGCGTTGTGGTGGGGTGGTAGTAAAAAACAGGAGGAGGAAACATTATGCCTTATACTATTGAATGAAAGGCAGGACACAAATATAACAGATTAAGAGCTAGCAATATCTTACCCAGAAACATATTACAAAATCTCAATGGGACTGTAGTATATTTCCCCATCTTTTCCAAAATCTAGCAATGAAGATTGCAAGCTATTCATATTTTTTATTGATCATATTTTATTTTCAATATATGTACTTAATTAAATCCATTAATAGCAGCATTCTACCACACTCAGTTTCAATCTGCCTTTACTGTTCCTTTGTTTAGATTGAATATAGTTACTAAGAAAATATTCTCTAGATCATGGCTTCTAAAAACTAGATGGAACCATAAGAATTGTTTTGGGTATGATGCATATATGACTCACAAAAGAAAAACTATGAAGCTCAGTTAATCTTTTCAGTGATCTGTTCTGCCTTTTTTTACACACAGGCTGTGTCTTAAAAATATCGCTGATATAAATTCTATCACTAACTCCAGATTAAGTTCAAAATGCAATTCTTTGTGCTCTGTTTGTAGCCATCATGTTAAAAACATCACGCTAGCAGTCTTTCATTTTATTTGTTCTAGTTTATATAAAACAGATTAGACAGTCGGCACTAAATCTAATTCAACATATTGTATGTGTTGACAAGCCACAAATTTAATGTGCTTCCCAATAATGTCTATGCATCTGTATCAAGTGGAAAATTTCAACTTGCCATTTTTGTTAACTAAACTAATGTTAGTTTAGTTAACAATGTTAACTAATTAGTTAACTAATATTAACTAATTTTAGTTAAATAAACATTTTAAAACCCCAAGATCCCATAATACCTAATTGGTAGAGAAATCTCCCAACCACAAGAACAATATTAGAAGGATTCAGATTTAATTTTCCCTGCATTATATTTACCCATATAATTTACTTTTAGACCTAGATTCTAATTTATTCAATGTACACACTAAAAAGAAAGACTACATACTGTTGATGGTCTTCCAGATTATATTGTTAGAACTTCTACAGTAATAATTAGACGGTTTACATGTATTTTTATACTGTTTGTTAATTCTATAGGACAGCCTGCATAATTTATCAGTGCATATTAAATGAACCTTCAAGAAAAAAGGCACATTTTGGGGCAGCTGGTGGCAGTGTAATAGACTTCAGGTGGCAGCATGACATAAAACCTATGATTCAATCTTCTCCCTGGTATTTGCTTGTCACAAAATGAGCCACAAAACTCATTTTGTGTTCAAGCAGTACTCATGTGCCTTCCAGATGGGTTGGAATACATCTTCCTTCATCTCTAGACAGATTGACCATACTTTGAATTGTGTACCTAAATCTACTGAGAGAGTTCTAAATGGGAAATATTGCTCAGGAAGACTTCCTTGGAGCTTTCTGCAATGTACAGGAATTCCCAGTCTGGCAATCAAAAAAATGTTTCTGTATAATTTGTTTATTCCCCCATTATTCTTAGGGTTAATTCTTAGACCATGTTTTCTATAATTTTTCTACGTAGACATGAAGATTGTATGATTAAATCTCCAAAGTAATCAAATAGAAATATATTTTCGTATCTCAAGTAACTACACAAAGAACTAAACAAGGTACATTTGCTCTTACCTGATGCTTTACTAACAGAAGAAGCAGCGGCAGTGCTAAATTCTGATATCACATCTATATCACTTGTTGAACAAGTCAAGTTAATGGGGCTAGTACTTTCAACTTCTGTTTCAGTGTCTGTGTGCTGTTTAAAAATAGTTGAATAACAACAACAACAACAACGTTAATCCAGAATTCAAGGGGATTCTTTCTTCTTTATTAAATCAAGCCTTATTATTCAAAAACTTTAATTTGCTAAGCAAGATATCAAACAGAACACATTTTTAGAAAGGGAGCATTTTGCCCAGTTAATGCAAAATGATTTCCATAAAAACTAAAACTGTCAATGAGTTGCTTGCTTTTTAGTGGTTTTCTTACAAGATGCAAGTAGAAATAAAACAAAAACAACAAAAATGTACTATCAACAATTCAACCAAAACTATGTATTAGGAAAACTAAAGACATCAAAATAATAAGATACCAAAAAAAAAATGGAATAAACATTTTATACATAGATAAATTAGTTGTAGATAATTCAAGACACCCTTACATTTATACCAACTGATACATAGTAGATGTAAGAGTAAAAAAAGACACATTGTTTTCTTTGAGTTATTAAGCTCATGTCAATACAGGTAGTCCTTGCTTAACGACCCTAACTGGGACCAACAACTCTGTCACTAAGCAAAGTGGTTATTAAGTAGGAAATCATGTGACTTGCCATTGTGCTTTTGGATGGAAGGAGATAAGACTAGTCAGTTTCACATCTTCTGCTTTTGTTTGCCTCCTAACTCCTCCCCTCCTTTTGGAATGCTCCAGTGCCTGCTTATTGTCTTGTACATCAAAAGCAACGCAATCATGCCACAGCCTGGGATTGGAAGCCATTTCCATGCTACACAAATAGCCTCTTAATCTTTTGAAATACCTTGGTTTCCAATCTCTCCGCTCCGGATGGCAGCGAGAGGAAAAAAAGCAAGTGATTTCTCTCCTTTGCCTGACTTTCTCACTACCAGCACAATTTTCATGCGTAGAAGAAACATCTTATTCTCTCAAAATTTCTTCCTTTCCTCTCCAATTTCTCTACTGTGTGTGTGTGTGTGTGTGTGTGTGTGTGTGTGTGTGTGTGTGTGTGAGGCAAAACAGAGATTGCCTAGACTCCAGGTTCGCCATCACTGGCCTAGAGAAATGGCTCTACCTCTCCTCACAGAGCAGAGAGATTAGAGACAAAGGGATTTCAAGAGAGTACTGTAAGCTGTTTGCATAGCGAGCTAATGGTTCCCAGTCCCAGGCTGCTGGCTGAATTGCACTGCTTTTGAGAAGAGCAAACAGCTTACTTTTCTGCAATCCCTTTCTCCAAGTTTGCTGCTTTGAAAGGGAGAAAAGGAAGAAAAAAACCCAAAGATCAGGCACAGGACATTATATATTGACTCTAATGGTGATCATGTGATTTGGAAGGTTGTAAATTTTAACAGTGTTGTAACTTCGAAGAGTGGCTAAATGAATCGTCAGTAAGCAAGGACTACTTGCACTCTCACACAGTCACAATTATAAGCATTTATACATAATCTATGCTTAAATTACTGAATTACAGAAAGAGCGTGTATACTCTTTCAAGGCGGTACTCTTCCCATTTACAGGTAGTCACTGACTTATAGCCAGTCATAACCATTCAGTCGTAATAGCCATGGAACGGCTGTTTTATCCCAGATGTCGTAAAACATTGTGTTGCCCTCCCCCAATAATGTGACTGCATTTCGGGTGCTTGGCAACCTCTCTGCATTTACAACTGGTTGCCAAGTGCCCTGTGATCACGTGATCACCATTTGCAAAATTCTCTGCCAGAAGGTTAATGATAAAGTTCAGCATGGGAAGGGTTGCTGTGCAACTGCATGAATAAGCATGGGAGGGGGGCTGCATCACACAAGTGTGGGAGTGTGTATGTTACAGAGTGTAAGTGGGTGGGCACATGCTATGGAATGCAAGATTCCTGAGGGCCTCCTCTGGAGGAAAAGCAAGGGAAGCGATTTACAGGCATGACCTGTGACTTTCCCTGTCAAGTTCAAAGTTCAAACCTTTATTGTCAGAGTACAACATGTGTACAATGAGATTGGCTGAGCCTCCCTTTGTGCACCCCCCCAACACAATACAACTCACGGTGAAAGACAGAAAATCCCTATCCCAGTGACAAACACCCAATCTTATTGCACCATGTGAACTTATTGCATGTCGCGCCGGCCCCACAAGTCAATCGTACTTTACAACGTTATTTTTCATTCCGGAGTCTGACAGCCCACGGATAAAAGCTGTTCTTCAGCCTGTTCGTGCGGCTGGCTATGCTTCTATATCTCCTTCCCGATGGTAGGAGAGTAAAGAGGTGCTGACCCGGGTGTGAGTCGTCCCTGAGGATTTTTCTCTCTCTTCTAAGGCAGTGAGCCTTAGCGATGTCGTCTAGCGGTGTCAGGGGACAGCCCACGATGTTTTGTGCTGTGCTCACCACCGCGGATAGAAAAACATTACAGAGGGTGAGCACAGCACAAAACATTGTGGGCTGTCCCCTGACACCGCTAGACGACATCGCTAGGGCTCACTGCCTTAGAAGAGAGAGAAAAATCCTCAGGGATGACTCACACCCGGGTCAGCACTTCTTTATTCTTCTACCATCGGGAAGATATATATATATATATATGCCAGCTTCCCATTAGCTTTGTTTGTGGGAAGCTGGCAAAGGTCACAAATGCAAATCATGTAAATGCAGGACACTGCAATCATCGTTTAAGTGTGAGTTGATTCCAAGCACCTGGATCACGATCACATGAACACGAGGGCGCTGGAACAGCCAGAACTTTGAGGACTGGTTATAAGTCCCCCCACGCTCAGTACCATCACAATTTCAGTTGCTGAACAAGTGGTAATTAACTGAGGACTACCTCATCATTGTACCTTTCATCACTGAAGTACCAATGTATTTAAAAAGCAACACCAAGCAGTGTGGAATCTTAAAGGATGATAAACTATGCGACAATGTAAGTTTTCATGGACTTCAACCGGCCCATGAATTACATCGGATGATGTACACAAAAGGTTGTGCTTCAATACGTGTCAATACTTGAGAAATCACAAGCACTGCTGTTTTTGCTACATCAAACTAATAGCCACCTTCGGGAAACACGTATTTTAACTATTATTCAGTAAGACTTAGGAAAATGTTCTGGAAACCAGAATATTTAAGAATTGTTAAAAATTACTATAAAATTAGCTTATTTTGTCAAAGATAGTAGCAAATGCATATTTTCAAGGAACTGCAAGGCAAGTGTGATTTGTAATTTAAGCTTTGGGTGTAATATGTTTGTATAGCAATAGGACTTAGACTTGTATACCGCTTCACAGTGCTTTACAGCCCTCTCTAAGCGGTTTACAGAGTCACCATATTTCCCCCAACAATCTGGGCCCTCATTTTACTGACCTCAGAAAAGATGGAAGGCTGAATCAACCTTGAGCCGAACTCAAACTGCCGAACTGCTGGCAGTCTTAGCGTGCAATACTGCATTTTAACCACTGCTCCACCACGGCTCTTATATAAGTGCTATATAACTGTATAAGTGTAAAGAAGGTAGTTATTATTTCTCTTGAACGCTATACTTACAGATGAAATATCGTGAGTAACATCACCGAGAGGCTTGTCACTATAATCCTGTTTGCTCTTGTGAAGATATCGTCTCCAAAAATTATACAGAACTTCATCCTGATAAGAACCAGCATATTATTCATTAATATTAGTACACAGGCGGCTTTCTCATTCATCCATTTTGATGAGGTTATCTATATGGTGGAACTCACATTAAACTATGGATTTTAATATTTTAATACAGAAAGAAAGGAGGGGGAAAGGAAAATATAAAAAGAAAAAAAAGTGGATATACAGTATTGCTAGTTTGCAATATTCCTCACTCAATAATTCAAATTGGTTAAAAATATCGATGGGTAATAAGTTCACCTAAAGCATTAGTATCTCTGTTTTTATTTTTATTGCCCAGAGTCGCTCTGTAAATGAGATGGGTGATCTCTAAGTTTGGTAAATAAATATTAGCCCATGAATTTAAAAAGGTTTACACACTTGAGTGGGAGGTCCTTAGTTACTCATGTCCTAACCATCTCTCAACAACTCCATCACTAAAATGATTACTCTACATGGGGCTGCCCTTGAAAACCACTTGGAAGTTACAGCTGGCCCAGAATGTGATGGCATAGACAGCAATGGACATGTCATGTTCTGGTTATATATCAACTCTGCTTCATGAACAGCACTGGTTGCCAGTTGGTTTCTGGGTTCAATTCATGGGCCTGGTCACTACCAGGGCCTGTTTATTTGAGGGTCCGTCTGTGTCAAACTCACTGACTGCCCAGTGAGCTCAAGCAGAGTACATACATTCCAGGTCCAATCAATTAAACTGAGTCTTATCAGGACCTGGGCAGCACCTCCTTTCTGTTCCAGCACTTGCCCTCTAGAAGAGCATCCCCTGAAGATTTGTACAGCTCCAACTCTACAGCTGTTTTTCAAGTTGTTAAAAATGTGGTTCTGCTCCCAGGCCTGGACTTAATTAGGGTAGATGCCTAGCCTTTGTTAGTTTATTAATCTATGTTTTGCCCCTTGTGCTGGCTTACAAGGGTTTAGCCTAGAATTAGCAATAGCAATAGCACTTAGACTTATATACCGCTTTATAGTGCTTTACAGCCCTCTCTAAGCGGTTCACAGAGTCAGCATATTGCCCCCCAACAATCTGGGTTCTCATTTTACCCACCTCAGAAGGATGGAAGGCTGAGTCAACCTTGAGCCGGTGAGATTTGAACCGCTGAGATTTGAACCGCTGAACTGCAGCTAGCAGTCAGCTGAAGTAGCCTGCAGTACTGCACTCTAACTGCTGCGCCACCTCGGCTCAATTAAGAACTGTCTCTTTAAGCCATAGCATTCTGGGGAATGTAGTCCATGCCATGTAGTCCATGGCATGTGATCATAACTGTGTACTCTCATGAAGGCTTTTCAAGCTATCTACCGGGAAAGCATGCCTGAAGAAGGAGATGGGGAAGCATTAATCCTTTTTTACAATATTCGTGATGGTTCCAGATTATGACTGTAGATTCAGAAGAACTTCTACATAACCGTGAGTGTTGTCAGAGGATGCCTGAAGAATAAAATATAATCTGATTGAATGTACCATTGCTTCTGTGTAAACTGCCTGATGATAGCACAACCAATCTACGCTTGATTCAGAACACCCCTAATAAATTCCCTGAGAGGTCAGATAAATTTTATGTGTACCTTCTTTTTCAGGATCTAAAACAATTTATTACCCGTGCAGTAGCTAAACTGTGTTGCTGTGATGAACATAAGAGATAATTGATTAAAAATGTATTACTTTTGTTTTAAACTTTATTTTTGGTTTGATACATCTTAACTAATACATTGTTATGGGATATATGGTTTTTAATTTTATAGCTATTAACGTTTTAGATGTGTACCACTGGATAATAAATGCATTGATATAGTAAGAGGAATGTTACATTATGTGATTTTTTTTGCCAGTTATTAGCATATCATTGTATCTACTTGTTTCACTCTGTTTTCATTCTTTTATATTTTGCTGAACATTGACCAAATAAATATTATTGTATTGTATTGTCTGTTTGGTGTATGCTTGGTTATTTATTTTTTCAGGCATGGATGCTTTTTTTATTGACTGATCTTTCTGTTTTTATTGTAAGCCACCCAGAGTTTTCTGTGAGTTGGACAGTCTCCAAATCTAATAATAAATAAATGCTATTACACCCCAAACATCAAATAATAATTATAATACAAACAAAGAACTTTTAGGAAAACTTTATCCTTCACATAAAGCATTCCTACAGGATATCACTTACTTGAAATGTGCATAACAGATATTTGGGAGGTTTTTCCTTCTTATTCTAAATCAAGATTCCATATTATATATTAAAAAAACCCACAAACCCATTATGTGGGCTTTTTATGTTTTGTTTTATTTTGGTTTGCTTAGTGTATGTTGCAGGAACCTAGCCATAGTCTAGCAGACTGTGTAAATCCAGAAAAGTGCTTTATTTTTCAAATGCTTAAGCAAACCGTGATTAACTTCATTACTGAAAAGAGCAAAATACCTTCATCTGAGAAGAAACTCCTAAAGATTGCAGAGCTTCAGCTTGTTTTCGAAGAATATACTGAAAACCTTCACATATAAACCATTCCCAGCCTTTATCTGAAAATTAAGAAAAAGTAAAATCTTATGAGTAGCTTATATTTGTCAGGGATCAAATTATATCAGTTAGAAACTTTAAGAATAGGTTCTTAAACATACTTATTAGGGAGCAAATATTGAAAACAGACAAAGATAAATTGCACAATCAACATCTACCTACCAGATAGAGCTAAAAGATGACAATGACAAACCACCTTTGTATCATACCAAAAATCCTACATGATGTGTATTATCAGCATACTGGTTATACCCAATCCCAAAATGACAGATGACCTTATCCAGGAGATTCATACTGATTTCAAACAGAAGGGGCAAGAGTATCTAACCTTGTGGCACTCCACTTATCAGGGGCGTTAAGCCCAATTTCTGCCTTCCAACATCATCATCTGAAAGCAACCATGAAGAAAGGAGAACCCATGTACCAGTGTCTCCTACACCTCATTTCTGCAGGTGGTCCAGAAGGATATCTTGATCAATAGTTAAAGCCCTTGAAGAGTCTTCAGCAATCAAGAATTAAAGTCCTCGCACAACCCCCTTCCCAGCTCCAATAGAAATAACTGAAAAACACGATCAGTGCTGTTTCAGCTAACACAGGTGGTCCTTAGCTTACAACCGCTTATTCAGTGACTTTTCAAACTTGCACAAGGGAGACTTGTGCTAGGTCCTGAGTTCTGGTTGTTGTAGCAAGCTGCCATGATGTGATCATGACTGCCAACATTCCCTGCATCGCTTAGCGAGGACTGTCCCACGCCCTATTGCTAGCGTAACTCGAGAACTACCTGTATTCCGATCCAAAACACAACTGAAAAGATTTCAGATAATCCATTTTCTCCAGGATACTTTTTTATAACTCACTATGTATCCATGTGTCTGCATGGCTAGATTTTTTTTAAATTGAACCTTAAATTTTAACACTATGAAAATTAATATAAGTATTGCTGTGTTTTTAATTGTTACAAGTGAATAGTAAAATATTTTATGTCCTAGATCAGTGATGGCGAACCTATGGCACGCACTGGAAACCAGAAGAGCAGCTCCCTGGCGCGCATGAGGAAGCTGAGCTTCTGGTTTCCGGTGCGTGCATGCGTGCTGGCCAGCTGCTCTTTGCGCACGAGAAACTGGAAGACCAGGTGACCGGTGTGCATGCGTATGCTGGAAAGCTGCTCTTCTGGTTTCCGGTGCTCCCCCGTGTGCACATGCTCCCGTTTCGGCACTTGGTGCCGAAAAGGTTCGCCAACACTGCCTTAGATGTTAGAGGTTGAAAAAAATGGCAAAAGTTGCAGGATTGTTCTTTTTAAGATACAAGGGTAGAGAAAACTATTTAGATCCAAAAGCCAAATCAGCGCTCTCTCTCATAATCTGGAGGAGCCATAATCAATTTACATGTTTTGTTTGAATACATTTGGCATGCTTGAATCTATTATTACTCTGTATAGTCTTCCTATATATAGTTGTTTTTAATAAATACCAGTCCTAATGCACTTTTAACAGTACTGATTGTGAAACACATATCCTCAATTTTGAGAATAAAAAAAAAAGATTCTGAAATGTAGTCTTGCAAAACAAGACTTTTAGAAAACACAATAAAATTGTCTCCATATAAGTTAATGATTTGAGATTCTTACCACTGTGTAACCATGTGTCTAGAGCAGCGGTTCCCAACATTTCTGGCTCTGCGGACTGGCGGGGGGGGGGGGAAGAGGGGATTGTTTTCTGCACACACCTGCTGCTTGTGAAAACACCCCCACACACACTGCTTGCGCAGCCCGGTTCTCAATGGGCCACAGCCTAGTACCCCTGGTCTAGAGGATTAGTTTCGTAAACTGATGCTAAAACTCCAGCTATGAATAAACCAGAAGTGGGTTTCAGCAGGTTCTGACCAGTTCTGGAGAACCAGTAGCGGAAATTTTGAATAGTTCAGAGAACCAGTAGTGGAAATTTTGAGTAGTTTGGAGAACCGGTAAATACCACCTCTGACTGGCCCTGCCCCCATTTATTCTCTGCCTGCCGAGTTCCAGCTGATCGGGAGGAAATGGGGATTTTGCAGTATCCTTCCCCTGGAGTTGGGTGGGAATGGAGATTTTACAGTATACTTCCCCTGCCATGCCCACCAAGCCAAGCCAAGCCCACCAAGCCAAGCCCACAGAACCGGTAGTAAAAACATTTGAAACCCACCACTGGAATAAACCTATAACCCACAGATTATATTTATTATAAACCTATAACCGATTGTATTTATTACCCCCACTGAAGAACTGATATAAACAAGTACACCATATTGGATGAGAAGGCTGTAAACCTGTTCAGCATTAGCTGTATATGATGGGAAAAATCAATATTTTATACTTTTATAACAAACTGATAAAAAATAAATCTTACCGAATTTATTCTTCCTTTTTCTTAATCCTCTAGAGATAGACTGTGCCCTTGCATTAGTAATAACATCACCAGTTTGAACTTCTCTAATCTTCTGCAAATTATGAAAACATGTATTGTTAATACACATGCCCAAAATTATTCAGCTAAAACAACTAGACCAGGTCTACAACTATTTAAGAAGTTCATAGATTGCATTCGTGTATTTGATGTTAATAATTAATATTTAAAGATTTACACTTAAACTTAAGGTGAGTTTTAAAATTGGGAAATAAATAACAGCAACCTTACTTCTATGACAGTGTGGCAAGATGTGCAGTAAAATCTGCCTTCTTCTGTAATGCTCCAGCTGACAGCAGAACAATATCCACAAGGTTCATTGTAGTCTCTCTAAAACAATGTGAAAATGTCCATACTTTTCATTATATCCAAATGCACAATGCAATAAATATTTAAGGGGGAAAAATCAACATATAACAAGCAGCACCCTATTTAGTCCTAATATGCCGTCTGCATGTAACATAGCTTTTTAAAACTATTATTGTCTTGCATATCTGCAAATAAATTCAGGGCCGTTTCCTTCAACTAAGCATGAATAAAATTGCACTTGATTTTGTGACATACAGTCCTATGTATGTTTACTAGAGAAAAGCCCCTTCATTGCAGTGAAGTTTATTTTATAAAAACAAAGCGCTAGCACCACTATTATGCAACTAAATATTTATTTTCACAACTGTGCTTCTTGGTTTTGCAACTCAAATCCACAAACCCTGTAGCACAATTGGGGGAAGGCATAAAACGGTGGAGAGGGAATAGTCGATAGATACAATCAATTCCACTCCACTATTAAGATGCATGACTTCATCACACAGGTCTACACGGTTTTGAACACATTTTATTCTCTTTTCCCTGATCCAAACCATGCAAGGAACAGCAGCATAGGAAGCGGTTGGCAACCCCAACGCCACCTTACAGAGGGATGAAAATTCAAGCTACAAACAGAAACGATGAAATTAGTGACACAAGATCCAGACTATCATTATTAGATGGCCGTTAAGAATGTATTCTGCGCCTCTTTACTGCCGCAACTTGGTCTTCCACAGTTTTACATACAGATCGTAGCTCCTAGATTAAATATGTCCTCAAGCTGTGTCTTTTCTCTCTCCAAAGAGTCCTGAATTCAACCAATTAAACTTTCTCCAGCTTGGCGGTGAAATTTAAAAAAAAAAAAAAAAAAGCAAACAGCCTCCAACAGCTACCGACGGGCTGTTACAGATACAAGAGTCGTGCTTTTTAAAAAAAACAGATCCCTCCTACGACATTATTTGTCCGCAAATGAATAAATTATTTTCCCGCCTTTCCCCCCCCCAATGTGTCTGTCCGTTGCTGAAATGCCGCCACCTCCCCCCCCCCCCGCTACACCCCCACCCCACCGCCGCCCCCTCCTCCCTCGCGCGCCCCCCCGTTCCCGCCGCCGCCAGC
>QLTV01001698.1:1510412-1530061 GCA_003457575.1 Thermophis baileyi
TTGCCTAATGCAGCTTCAGTCTTCCCAGGCTGGTGCAGGTCTACAATTTAGTTTCTGGTGTCCTTCGACAGCTCCTTGGTCTTCACCATAGTGGGGTTTGGAGTGTGACTGTTTGAGGTTGTGGACAGGTGTCCTTTATACTGATAACAAGTTCAAACAGGTGCCATTAATACAGGTAATGTGTGGAGGACAGAGGAGCCTCTTAAAGAAGAAGTTACAGGTCTGTGAGAGCCAGAAATCTTGCTTGTTTGTAGGTGACCAAATACTTATTTTCCACCATAATTTGCAAATAAATTCTTTCCAAATCAGGCAATGTGATTGTCTGGATTTGTTTTCTCATTTAGTCTCTCATAGTTGAGGTCTACCTATGATGTCAATTACAGGCCTCTCTCATGTTTTTAAGTGGGAGAACTTGCACAATAGGTGGCTGACTAAATACTTTTTTGCCCCACTCTGTTTTAGGCCTCTGTAGTACTTTTAACATGCAGCATAATTTTATAATTAGTAATCAGTTTTTACCTTTTGTTGGAAGAAAAATCCAGGTCCAGGTCCAAGCCGGGAATAAAATGGAGGCTGCTTAAGGAAGAAGGTCCGTTTATTGATGAACAGAACCACCAACAGCCTGTGGTTCTGGGTCAGCTGCCCCAGAATCACAGGCTGGTTCTGTTCATCAATAAACAGAATCTTTCTTTCCAATCAGCCTCCATTTTATTTCCAGCACCTTTCTCCCAGCTTGGAACTGAACCAACACTTTCATGCATATTAATAATAATTTACAAATGCAATTCAAATCTGTATATTTATTTTAAAAATAAAATTACAATTTTGTTTCCTTTTCCTAGTAAAGAAGTCAAAAATATGCATTTGCTGTTGGAAATGTGAGTGTTCTCAGAATTACATTCTGTAATACACTACATTTTGTGCATTTGCTTCATATATTGTCAGCTTTATCAAATAAAAAGTTCAAGTCATAGATATTAACTATGCAACCTTTCTCCTGCACTTATCAATATGAAATTAGTTTTTCTAAATCCTGGTTTTTATATTGCAAAACTATATTTATTTTTTAGACATGCTGTTTGGGTTTTTATAAATTAACAGATTTAGTAGCAGGTAAAATGCATTGCTTATTGCCCACCTTGGTCATTGTACTAGAATTTGAATTACTAAATTACTGCATTGCCTGCACATTTTTTAAAATTCTCATTTATTTTACCAAAGTTATCTGGAGTCTCAACTATTGCACAATCTGTTGTTTGGCTGGCCGGTTCCTCTTGATCCATTACGTATTTTTAAAGGGGGATCAGAATAACAGAGTTGGAAGGGACCTTGGAGGTCTTCTAGTCCAACCCCCTGCTCAGGCAGGAAACCCTATACCTTTTCAGACAAATGGTTGTCCAATCTCTTCTTAAAAACTCGCAGTGTTGGAGCATTCACAACTTCTGGAGGCAAGTTGTTCCACTGATTAATTGTCTTAACTGTCGGGAAATTTCTCCTTTAGTTCTAGTTGTTTCTTTTCCTTGATTAATTTCCCTCCATTGCTTCTTGTCCTGCCTTCAGGTGCTTTGGAGAAGAGGTTGACTCCCTCTTCTTTGTGGCCCTTAGATATTGGAACATTGCTATCATGTCACCATTGGTCCCTCTTTTCATTAAACTAGACATACCCAGTTCCAGCAACTGTTCTTTTTAACCTATGTTGATATAGTGTTTTAATCCTTTTACAGCAATTAATATATCAAAACTTCAAACCTGCCATGCTGGGCCCAACGTTTGGGAAACCAGGCTCTGCCTGTCACAAGCCAGGACAAAGGGTGAGTGATGGAGGAGTAACACCTCTTTAAAAAAACCTTGGTCCAGCTGGCCCGGCTGGTAGCACCTTGTAAGGGCCCCTTGCCAGGGTTACAGAAGATGGTCAACGGTTTTGAAGGTAGATGAGGACCCTATGTCCTAACAGCAGAAAAAGGACCAGAACTATCTTCACTTAGCAGCACCTGTACTTCAGTGAGCGGCTGCAAAAGGCGTCTTCTCCAGTAGTACGGCCTCTTATTAATACCTGGCAGTAGGTATAAAATGCCTTCCATGATAGATGGAGTGACACATCGGTTAGAGTTGGAGTACCTCAGTCGTATCAGTGGTAATATCTAGTCAAATTCTGGATCTGAGGGTGCAGCCTCAGCAACTTAGGCAACTAGCACTACAGTACCAATTTGGAAGAGCAAGAGTGGCGTGGCAGAATGCTTGAATTATTGGCTGATTCGGCTCCTGTGTCACACCATGAAAATATTTGAACGTGTTATCGATGCCAGGCTCTGCAAGATTGTCTCCATCACTCCGAATCAATGTGGCTTTCTGAAAAGGAGTGGAACGATGGACGCCACACTGCTCAGTTGCTTTTGGAGAAGCGCTGTGAGAAGACCAAGCCCGTCCACATGGCATTCTTTGACCTGGAAATGGCCTTCAACCACATCCCACACAAACTAATTTGGCATGCCCTGTGATCCCACAATGTCCCTGAAGCCTACATTCAATGGATTCAACTATTGTACTGTGGCGTCACTAGCATGGTCCGATGTGCAGTAGGAACATCGCCTCCCTTCTCCATCAACGTCGGAGTACATTAGATCTTGGCGCTTTCACCTCTACTATTTGTCCTTTGCATGGATACTGTGATGCTTGACCTCCAATCGCCCCATCCATGGTCACTTCTCTATGCCAACGTCTTCTTGGTGAATAAGCATCATGAAGACTTCTGAGAGCAAACATGGCAATGGAATGAATGGCTCGGCGAATTTGGCCTTTGACTGAACATCAAGAAAACGGAATAGAGGGAATGCACCCCCCAAACCGATGGAACCATCAAATTTGGTGGAGAAGATATGAAAAATGTAGAGCAATTCAAGTACCTTGGCTTCTTCATAGGCAACGACAGCTATAGTTTTCCGGATGTCCACGCCCATGTCAGTGCCGCCTGGATGTGGCCCCAGGTGACTGGAGTCCTGTGTGATGCCTCTATGCCTCAAGTTAAAGATTTACATAACAATAGTGTTCCCAGTCGCCCTCTACAGATTGGAGTGTTGGCCAGGAACAGCAAAGCATGAGCGGGCCCTACACGTGATGGAAATGCGAAGGCTCCAGTGGTATCTTGGACTAATGTAATTTGACCACACCATGAACTATGACATCTGATGTTGACTGGGAGTTGCACCAGTTGTAGAAAAACTGCTGGAAGAAAGACTTAGATGGTATGGAACACATCATATGCAGTAAAGAAGACTCAGTGGCAAGGACAGCCAGTGTCTGGACCCTGGTGGCCGGCGACCCCTTGGGAAACCAAAGGATCAGTGGATCGCATCAAGGAGGACATGAAATGCATGGGTGAAGATGCCCTGAATTGACCCAAATGGAGATGAATATGCTGACACACAGACCCTGCCATAGAGCAGGAATGCTAAGATATATCAAAACTTAACAGTATGTAATTTATCAACATACATAATTACTTTTCATAGAGAAGTTTCACACAACATAGTAACTAGTTTTACTCACAAACTAACCTACCATATTTTAGTCTGTTGTGTTGCATGAATATAGCCTGTGTAATAAGTTTATGGTTTAATGGGTTCTATGTACAGTACCCAAGTTTAACTGAGTAAACCAGTGGTTAATACAACCATGCAAACATTTGTCATGCAAATACAATCTTTTGAGTAGCAAACTAGCTAATTACATATCAGCTGGTGATTTGTGAGTATAAATGTGCTGCAGAAGATCTGTATCGTATTGTCTAGTGTTTCTTCCTTTGGATGAAAGCTCGGCCAGATAATTTGATTGAAAAGTATACACCTATGTTATATCCACCCTTTTCATCTATTTGCTTAATTGCATCTTCAAGGAAGCATTTAAACTCTGAAAATAATACGGAGGAAGTGTTTGGTCCTGGTTTAATATGCATGGAAGTATCCAGGGCATAAAGCCAGTCTCACAAGTCATCAATGTTATAAACTTCCAAGCATTCAAATGTCAAGTAAACAATGTGCATCTTGAAAAAAGGGTATTTGTATTATCAATTGATAACCATAGAGATATCTATAAAACTCAATACATCACCGGGGATGGGGAGCAAGCTGGTGCAGTTGGTTTCATGTTGACATTTTCCCCTCCCTCAAACCCCCCCCCCCAACATACTTAATTTCAGGTTGAAAAGTGCTTATGAGTGAAGAGACATTGAAATAGTTGAAAATATTTGTCAAACTGAAAAAATAAAATATTCAAATTTGGAATGCAAAATAAATGCATACTGAAAAAAATAATAATCCTGAAACAGTTATATAATTATTGGAAGTCAAATTAATCATTTCAGTTCCACCTCCATTTACTCATCTGACCTAATATGAGTAGAGACTTTCTTTCTGTCTTACATACTCACAAGGCTGCTGGGGAAAGCAAGTCCTGCCTTTGAATAATGGCACAAATATAACTGGTTATTCAACATATAAAATTATGTGTTAACCTTTGTCCCTAATTATAGGTTACCCAAGCATACTGAGGCCCTGATAGGAATATGATAATTTTGGAGTTAGGAGACAGCCTGTCTTCTCGCTTCAGTTCAGTTTCTAATTAAAAGGATTGCACGCAGCATATTCAAGTTGATGCACACTCTGATAAATATATGCCCGGTGGATTCTAACTAGCTACATTTCTAATGAGCAAGGTTCCATGGCTAATATTAAATTCTGATCTCTGTTTTCCCAAACCTGCAAAGCTGAATAAGCATATATAACTTGAATACAAAACCATTTATCTCCTTCAGTGTAATGAAAGTCTGCTTTTGAGCCATATTGTTAAACGTAGCATTTGCTTTCAGAATACAGTCAGGCTCCCTTAGATGAAGTTTCAAAACAGAATTTCAGGGAAGATCCCCAAGGAACATACCAATTATTTCTTGCAAGTCCCTGACAAAGAAGGGTTACAGATAATTGCTTCTCATCATAGACTTCTGAGTTCTGTACGTCTTTCTGATATACCGAGATGCCATTTTTTTTTTGCCTTGCAAAGCAGGCTGTATTTTTCACTTTATAGATCGCATAACGCGGAGCAGAAATACTTCTCTTGCACGCTGGGTTTCTTCTTTCTGGCTGCTAAGTAGAAATTGCTGTCACTACAGACTACTTCTGCAAACTTGTTGGATGGAGTGCCAATATGGGGTATCCCAAATACTGTATGTATTTAACAACTGAGTGTGAACCTTGAGTTTCTGGCAAAAAAACAACAGGCATTGAAAAAAGCTCATAATAATTTGTTTTTTTTTAATTGGCAGGAAACAACAAACCAGCCGCTAAGAATACTATTAAAAACATAGGAAACACTGTTAAAAGCATCAGTAACAGAGACTACACCCAGCCAATTTAAGCCTGATTCAGCTCCCAACCTTGCTTACTCACCAAAGGCTGACCAGATTTAAAAAAACAAACAAAAAACAACAACAACAGGATTTTCTTGCCATTGAATGGATAACAGGGAGGGAACTTGCCTGATCTCCATCACAGGGAATTGTAAAGCTTGTAGCAACCACTGAAAAGGCTAGTTTTCAGGTGTGGGTGTTTGGCCTACTCACCACCAGAGACTTCACATCATAAACCCTGAATGGGCTCACACTTCCCTGTTCAGGAAAGGTGTGCAATTTGAGATTTTTCCTTTTGCTTGAAGAGCAAATGGCAAATAAGGGGAGAAAGGCTTCATCCTCTGAACCAGTTATGCCTGTTTCTGGACCACGAGGATCCCCAGATAGCTGTTCATACCTTGGTCATCATGCATGGACTATTGGACTGTGATAGTGGACTATTACAGCACATTCTTCATGGTACCCTTATTGAGGTCCACTTGAAAGTTGCAGCCAGTCTAGTATACAGCAGTACAGGCAATTATGATAATGCTGTGGTTTGCCCATGTTACATTTCTGCTTTGTGACTGTACTACTGATTGTCTATAAAAGTGAAAACCCACATTGGACCCATGAATAAATTCTTGAAAAATTATTTCCAATCTATCAGTCAGAATCATTGTAAACAATTTGTAGTCATTATTCAATAATGATATAGGCCATAGTTTCTTGTTAAAGTCAAATCTTGTCTCTCTTTAGGTATTAGTCCTATATTGGCATCTTTCCAGCTCTCTGGCATCTTTCTTTCCTGTAAGATAGAGTTCACCATATTTTGTAAAGGTTGTAAAAGTTCATCCTCCAAATATCTCTAATAAGAACCTGTAATCCATTTGGTCCAGGAAACTTTACTAGTTTAATCTTTTTTATAGCTTCAGAAATTTCATTTATAGTTATAAATCCATTGGTAATCTGTTTGTTCCTTTATAGTCCTCAGTAAATTTTGTTTCTTTAGATATTCATCTATCTTCTCCAAAGAGTTGTCACTTGTTTTATACAGGTTAGAATAATATTGATTAAATACTTTTTGCATAGCCATATTATCCGTTAGTACAATATCTCCCTCTTGCTGTGTCAATATAATTTTATTTTCATTTTCCTTTCTTAATTTATATGCCAACCATTTCTCTGGTTTGTTTAGCAAACTCAATGTTTTATTCCTTTACATAGTTCTTCCATTTTTATAATTGTTAACATGGATAACTATCAATGTAAAAGCTTAATTTGTTGAGAAATACTTATTTTATCTGGAAATTTCTTTAATTTTTCTTTTCTCTTTATCTCAATCAAAATAGCTTGCGTTTTCTCTTGCCTGTTCTTTTTTGAGTTCACTATTATGTTATTCAAAATAACTTCTGATAAAAGGTTTTCTCGTGTCTCAACTCATTCTTAAATCAGTACTTTGTTTACATTATTTTCAAAAAATTATTTCAATTTCTTTTCTGCTTTCTGTAATTTTTTGTTTGGTCTCATATAAAAGAACCGGATTTCCTTTTACAAATCAAACTTATATGATTATGACCTGAAAAAGTAAAAGTAATATCTCTACCTTAGAAAACTTGGTAGATAAAATTCTTTGAAATCCATATCATATTGATTGTTGAAAGGTATCTATGTCTTTTAGAAAAGAAAGTATGCCCTCTTGAATTGCCATTTTTCTGTCTTCATACATTCACTAGCCCTAAATTGTCCATCAAATAAAAGAAATATTTTAGTAACTTGCCTTAAGTGACTTTAATATTTTTCTTAGAAGTTGTATTCAGTTGTGGGGAGATCACTCCATTCCAATCCCCTGTCAAGCTCCAATTTCCATAAGAGAAATCTGTTACTGTTCCCACAAATCCTTTATAGAGCGGTACTTTTTCTTGGGGCATAGATTCCCAGTATCAGCCTTTTAGTCCCCCATGCAAATTAACATCCACTCCAATAAATCTACCATGGTCATCAGTCAATACAAGTTCTGGTTTTACTTTGGGATTAATATAGAAAACAACTCCATTTCTTTTCTTGTTTTGTTCCTGATGAAATAAATTTTATAAATGAAATAGTTACAGCCTTTTTTCAAATACAGTATGTGTTACTTGCAGGCAAATCATATTTTGTTTAATGTTTTCAAATCATGATTTTTTTTCTCTTTTGAGGATCATTTGCTCCACTTAGATTCAATGTTAAACATTTGTAATCCACAAAGAAGCCAAAAATTCAGCATCAGTATTTGATCAAAATTTGGATGCTTGGCAACTAGCTCATATTTATGACAGTTGCAGTGTCCTGGGGTCATGTGATCACCTTTTGGGACCTCCTAACAAGCAAAGTCAATGGGGAAGCCAGATCCACTTAACAATTGTTTTACTAACTTAACAATTTCAGTGATTCACTTAACAACAGTGGCAAGAAAGGTTGTAAAATGGGACAAAACTCACTTAGAAACTGTCTTGCTTATTAGCATAAGTTTTGGCCTCAGTTGTGGTCGTAAATCAAGGACTACCTGTGCTGAAAACAAACCCTTGGAACATTGTTAAGAGGCATTTTGTTCTTTAGCTTTACCTGTTCAGCCATCATATTGTAATTGGGTTTCATAGGAGCATCTCACTAGACTAGATTGTGGATGCCTAAAGTTACCTCACACTTGGTACAGAAACTGTTGGCAATAAATCAGTAAGTTGGGTTGTTGTTATTGTTTTTCTGAAAAGGGAGGCGTTGCCACCTTGTGGAAATAGATTATATTACAGTAACATACACTATAGATAAGAGCTCAGCAATTCTTACTGTAGAAGAGACTGACAATCTTATTTGTTTTATAATGCAGTTCATAATGGAGTATTGGAGGTATAGTTCTGTTTGTTTAATTCATTAAATGGATATTTCCAATTTTCGATTCCAGGGAGGAAAGAACGGTCTAGTGATTACATTTGATGATGTCATAATAGTGAACGTATTTCCATTCTGTTGATTGATTAGCATTAAAACTGCAAAAACTTTAATTTAGTAAAGTTGTTCATAACAGTTCTAACAAAGCTTTTAGTAAAAAGTAATATTTAACCATATTATAATAGCTAGCTGACTAAAGTGTCAGGACTGTACAAACTATAAATTATTATAAAACACCCAACATGCTCTCTTAGGATTGTAAAGTATATCCAGTGTTCAAAGCTGAGAAAGTCTTTCCAAATTATACACAATTACCAATATGCCTGATAATGATGAAAATTATGGAAATCTGATGGAAAGATCAATTAAAAAGTGAGTGTTAAATCTGATGGAAAGCAAACAGACTTCAATGATAAAACCCCCATTTTAATTATTATTAAAATAATAATAAAATGAGGCTTATTATTGAAATAATAAAAATGAGGTTTTTATTATTGAAGTTTGTTTGTTTCTTTCCTTCAGATTTAACACTTTTTTTTTTACTAATCTTTCATATATATTTTTTTAAACATCTGAAAAGTGATCCAGATTTGGGGGAGCGGGATTAAAATTTGAAATGAGCATCAATGTTCTTCTTAGTGGCCAATGGTTCTCACCTGGCTACTCTCCTGCAAATCCCATTTTTACCATGCTTTCCTGATGGTGACTTGAATCAAAGCAAGCAAGGCTTGAGATTTTTTGTGACTTTTTAGAAAATTGAATTTGTTGTGTGTTTGGTGTGATTTTCACATTGTACCAAATTGTACCAGTTTGGTCTAGTCGTTAAAACACCAGACTAGAAAGCAAGAGATTATGAGTTCTAGTTGTTCCTTAGCCATGAATGCCAATGGGTGATTGAGCCAGTTACTCTCTCAGCCCAACTCACCTCACAGTGTTATTGTTGTGGGAAAAGGAGGAGGAGGAGGAAGTCTTAGATACATTTGCCACCTTGAGAGATTTATAAAAACGAAGGCAGAATACAAATAAATAAAATAAAATAAAATAGTCCTTTTGAGTGGGACATGACAGATTTATGTAATTTCTATGGCGAGAATTTCACTATGATAAAGGGAGCTAACGTTTGTGAGATAGAAAAGTTGAGCCAAAATACTCCGGATTGTATAATGAGCTACACCACTGGTCCCAATTACCTTTTCAATTGAATGATGAGGGTGATTGCTTTTTTTACTGGTATGCCATATGTTGCAAGACTTTGTTTATGAAAGTGTTAAACTACAATTGTGTAATTGTGTTAACTGATAAAATGTTAGCATCACAAAATCATGCTATTTGACATTTCATCTGATTGGATGGATCATTCAAGAGTACTAAGATGTACTTCGAAGTCTCTGAGGGATCAGAGCAAAGGCCAATTTAGTCCAACATCCCTTTCATATGATATATATCCAAACACTGTAGTTATGAGGGTCCCAGAAGAACAATAAGGCTGCAACCACCTTTGATCTCTGTTATTCTTTTGATAACTGAGTGCCACTTAATCAGGAATAAAATTTCTTTTGGTCTCACCATTTGTCTGAAGTGGTGTAGGGTTTCCTGCCTAAGCAGGGGGTTGGACTAGAAGACCTCCAAGGTCCCTTCCAACTCTGTTATTCTATTTTTCTATTTTCAATTAGCGGTGGCCCAAGTTGTCACTGAGGTGGGTCTTTGCTTCCTCCTTCCTCTGCTTTGCACATTCCTTCTCCTTTTGATCAAGGCACTATGGGATTGGGGAAGGAAATTGCTTCTCTTATCCATTAGCGCATAAATGGAATGCCTCCAATGATATACTCTGAAAAAAGAACTCTGAGCAAGACTTTTCGCCTTGGTGGGAGCTCCGGAGAACTGCGCCAGCCACTTTTTTACAGTCACATTACTTCCATTAGGAAAGCAATCCAGGTACTTTTCAGAACATCTGTCCATCCATTTTGATACTTTGCTCAGAGGAGATTGCAAAATGAGTAGTCAGTGAGTATGATTTGCAACATTCTCTGACTGAGACATAGGGATAGGTGATTTGCAGCTTTGGAAGCACAAAGAGATAACCAAATCTCCAGAATGGTCAATCATACCAATAGCTAACTTTGAGAATTCTTCATTATATGTGTGAAACACTTCTGGCTGGAGAGATTCACCAACTGCTTTCCTCTTGCAGTAGGTAGGATAACTCTGAGGAATCTATGTGGTGGCATACAACCCTCTTAATGGTAGGTGTGGGAGAATGTGTAGTCTACAATCCTTCTATATCTGTCACCTGAGGGAAAGGTCTCTCTTTCTGCCATACAGGAAGATAATCTTGTTCCCAATAAACAAGTGTACATTTAGTCAACATGGAATTAGAAGAGCTTTGTCAATCTTTGCTCCCATCATGAGTTGCAAGTATCTCTGTATATTTACAGAAAATCAGGCATCTTTTCCCACAAAGCATTCTATTAAAAAAAAAAAACCAATGCCAAAGAGGAATATTCACATAGTGTTGATAATTATTCATGGAAATAATTTTCTCTGCAGACAAATCAGCTTGTTTTCAAAAATCAGTTTGTGTTGCTCTCCTGCTGTTAAACCTATCTGCATTCTCACCACTCATTTATATATTTATAAGAGATAATAATAGGGATCTGTCAACTTCCATTCTTTAAGTTAACTGTTCTCAGTCTAAATCGTTTAGTGCCATCCAAGTTCAACACTATTGTGTTCTACTATATAATTTACTATACTTTGAGTGAACATTTGCTAAATATTATTGTAGCTAGCTATTATAAATTTTTTAATTTCTAGAGAACATTGTGCTATTGTTATGAAGTTCATGGATAAATTATATGTTCTTATTCTTATTCATACTTCTGGGATCCAGAGTTTGCATAAACGGAACAAAAGATAGCAACTATACAACTTCCCATCTTGATGGGAAGCTCCACCATAAATTGTATTTATTTTTAAAAGTTTGAGTCTTGTATTATGGTGCCAAAGATTATTTGGATTAAGTGCAAATATATAACAGAGAAATATATGTTCTAAAGTAAATATAACCACATACTAAAATAATAAAAATTGAGAAAAATGAGGGGCTTCCAAGGAAGAAATGGCGAACTGATGATCACTGTGGCAGAATGAAGAGCTGCTGAGTATGAAAACTAGCTCTTCATATTTGCTCTCCAGACAAGGAGAAGACCTGAGATTGCCCTCAAGTGCTCTAGAAAGTTACTCCTTTTGAGGAGACTGCAAGACAGCAGTCTATGGTGGGTTTAGAGCTCTGGGAGATAAGGAAGTAGCCATCTTGCTCAAAATACAGCCAGTGCCTTTAAAAGGACATTGGGTTTGCATGTTTCCTTTTCTAATCACTTTTTGAAATGGCTTGTTGTTTTTCAGCTAATAAGAAGCTTTGATTTGATAAATTGGAACACTGTGAGTATTCTTCAGTCCTCAGCAAAAGAAAATTTAAGTATAAGGTTAGAATGTAAAACATTTTTTTAAATAAACAGCAAAGGGTGAAAGAAAGAATCCTTCCCATGGGAAAATGCTTTTGTTTTGAATTCTTTAAAAAAAATCATGATAGGATGGGACTTTGAAGGTTGGACACTAGACGGAACCAGAAGGAACTAAAGATTAAAATAAAAGAAGACTTAAACTTACAAATACAGAATGAAGCAAAATACTTTAACATTGGACATATTGAAAAGTATTTTTGAATAATGGACTCAGAAGTTAATTTTAAGAATGTCTGGACAGTATTTAAAAATTCCAAATTCCATCAAATACGAATTAGGAGGAAAATTGTACATCTTGATATACCTTTGTGCTCCTTTTCTTCCAGAGTTCTGACTCGTAAAGACAAAAGCCTTCTTCTTCCTGAATATGGAAGGGTTGGGGAAAATCTCTTCCTCTCTGTGTAAGCAGCCCATGTCACACTCAAGGCCATGGGAAATAGCTGATAGTCTGGAACACTCTGAAGGTAAACTGGTTCCACAATACCACCTTCAACTGTACCACCACCTTCAGCCATTTTGCCTCCATGCTTTGGTATCACAATTTAAGGGTACCAGTGGAACACAAATAGGCAACTGGAGGCCATATGTGACCCATTATTTGCTAATCCTTGCCGTGCAGCCATCAAAATAGCAAAGGTTGCAATAAAAGACTTTTTAGTATCCCGGTGCATTGTATTGTGCTTTGCATGTTGGCATTTCAGAAAACAGTTCCCAAAAAGAACTTAAAAACATTTGGTTAACACGATTGAAATCAACGGGGGAGGGGGAGAGAAACTCTAAATAAAAAGCAGTACATTGGGGAAATGCTATAAATAATACTTACGTGGGGTCCTTAGTGCTCTCTGAGCTTGACTGTTTTCTTGCAGGCATTTCATTACCCAACTAGGTAATATCATCAGTGCTAGAAGGGAGATGGGTTTGCTTTCTGTTTATATATTAGCGCCTTGCGCTGTCAGTGTTGGTGGGAGTGTTCCTTGGCTTAACAATCATGGCATAAAAGTTAAATTTGGGCACAACTTACTGAATAACTGCCTGCCTTAGCAATGGAAATTCTGGTCCCAATTGTAGTCGTAAGTCAAGGACATAGCATAGCATGTCCTTGACTTACGATATAGCATCATATAGTATTTTACTGACTCAGTTTCTGAGTCATATTTCACAAATAAATTGTGCCTAACCAAATGTTATGAATTATAAGATTTTCAAATTCATTTAATTTTCTCAATAATCCCCCTTGTTTCCATAATTCTTTTTTCATTGTGCTGCTTATTAGGAAGTATCAAAATCAATTTAATACATAAGAACATCCATGCAGTATGATTTAAAAAAGATGCAATTACAGTACTGCAAAATATTGTGAGTTTCTACCTTCTTTATAGCATGCTAGTTTGGTGGAATAGAGTTGTAGAGTGGTCATAAGGGATCGGTTGCACAAAACGTGGAATCTGGGTGAACTGACTGTATATGCCGATTTATTGGTAGAATTCACTTGCAGATAGAAAATTTAATGTAGATTTAGATCACACATGCACAGTCGCATGTGTGCCAAACTATAGTGCTATCAAAAGAATGCTATGCATACAGTGATATTGTCACCCAAGTGACACCATTGCTGTATGTACTTGCATCCCAACATTTGACACAAATAAGTTAAGTCATGGCCATTTGCCTATTCTCTGTGGATCCATGCAGACTTCTGTCTCCAGCACTTTCAGGTCTATTATAAACACAGGAGAATCTACATTGAGCATACTGGCTAGGAATTTAGGAAGTTTACACTTCTGAGGGTGCTGAAATGGGAAAGGCAGCTCTAGGGCCTCATAGAGGGGCTGATGTTTCTGACAACACTGAGGATCAAAACAGAGATGGTGAAGCCCCAGATGCCTGGAATAGGTTCTTTGTCAAGGCTCTTCAAATTAAAATCTGATTATGAAAACATTTGTTTAAAATATACAGTACAAGTTGGGTTTGTACTGTCAAACAAATCACTGGATTTGCTAAAAGCATTGTAGGAATTTGAAAAAACAAACAGCCCTTATCATATTTATCAATATTAAAAAAAAAAAAAGACTAATTTGCCCAAATGAGAAACTCTTTACATTTTGTCAAAAAGAAAGCCAAGTTAAAGTTATGCATAAAAAGAGTAAAGTCTTTTTCAAGTCAAGCTTGATTTCTGGTGACTTTGTTTATTTATTTATTTTATTTATTTATTATTTATTTTATAAAATTTATATGCCGCCCAACTCCCGAAGTTGTTGACACGGCCATGCAGTTTTCTTAACAACAGCACTGAAGCAGCTTGTTTTTCAACTAGCCTACCAACACTCTGGTATTTCCTAGAGATTTCCCATTCAAACACTAGCCAGGCACAACCCTACTTAGTTTGCAGGCCCAGAAAAAGTACTCGTGGCTACTGAGATTATGCCTTAAGGTGGGGGAAAACCACCTTAACACAAAATTCAGTTTTTCATTCTGTGCAAAGTCCTTTGACATTCAGGAGTGTTACATAGGGGCAGGTATTTGGTTGTTGTTTGGCAGTAAATGTAGCAGAGAATTACTGAACCATCAAAGAGGTAGGCAGGAAAACAGATTTTGTAACTTGGCAACAATGCAAGGTTTCTGCAAGATAAGAGAAAAAAAGATAATTGGGGAGACATTTTTGGAAACAAAATTGGCCTGTTGACTATAGCTAAAGAAAAAACCCTCTAGGAGGGCTACGATCATTAAAAGAATGAAAGAATGTTTGCAATCAAGTTTTTCAAATGTTAAATGCAGATACAGCTTTTTAACTGTTACAGATAGACCGTACTTTCTCTGCTCCAAAACAGATGTTTCAGAAAGCTTTTACAAACACCCACCCACCCACACATTGTATACTTGGAGTTAGGAGAAGGAAAATCACATACACACTAGACCCATCCCATATGTTGACATTGGATATTAGTATAAACAGGTCTGGTGCCATACAATCACTGTTACGTTTTAAATCAATGTAGCAGTATCATGCCTCTAGAACTGAGAGTTAAAACAGTTTTACAACAGCATATAAATTTGAATTTAGGGCATGTCTGAAATATCAATATATTATTGGTCTGGGTGGTGTGAAGATGATACAAGCTGCATTCCCACACATGCTTAACTTGGATTCTGAATTAACCCATTTTCTGGATTCAAACAATATATCAAAGCATAAGCTAGCCAAACATTATTGGGTTTGTACAACACAGTAAGTATAAAAAAAAAAACCTAACTGAAGTTAACAGTGACCAAGCTTATGACTGTTGACTGTTGAATTTTTAAACAAAATATTGTGAAAAATGTGTCACTGGCAGATAATCTGATCCACATTTTTATGGTATTTAGGTTAAAAGTTCAAAGGGCTGCTTAATGGGGATGGGCTTATACATGAGTATGTAAGGGAAATATGGGTACTTATTACCATGTTTACTTTGTGGGGATGCACATCCATGGCTAAGCCAAACCCAATTTTTGTGGTGCATTTTGACACCTAGAATTCTTGGCTTATCCACAAGTAAATAGATTATATTAGGCAAATATACATGATAGGTGTAATTTATCTGATGTGCATGTTTTTGAATGCAACTGAACTGTTGGGGATCCCGCTATACATTGCTTTGATTTTGTGATAAAAATAATATTCTTTCTCACTTAAAATTTCATAATAAATATTGAAGGAGATTTAAATAATATAAAACATTGTTTCTTTTTATTTGTCCCCTGGAGGTTGAAGAGAATTTTGTACCAAAGAAGATTTGGATATTGATTGTGTTAATGTTCTAACTTTAGTCTATCCATATGGCTAAGAATAAGATGCAAAGCTGACAACACTAGAAATTTGTATTTCTTGCATGTGCTGTTTGTTTTACTCTTTGCCAGAAAGACTCCACCATTGAAAACTTGTTTAAAACTAAGTCAATACAATTTTTGAAATTCTAAATTATTATGGCTGGGCATGTTCTGAACATAACACAGAAGCAGCACTTCTAATGAAATCACCCGTGTTTTTTCTTTTTCTTTTCAGATTTCCATACGGGTCTGAAAAAAAGAGGTGACTGCTTTACGGTGACGACTCATTAAAGTGATAATAGCATCTTTTTCAGATTTGTCTGAAAAGTGATAGGCTGCTTTAAGCTTGGCACTCATAGAAAGTTCAAAGTATGTTCTCCAAGTCAGTTTGGAAACATGCCTCCCCCTGATATATAATAACTTTTCTTTTAAAAATAGTACTTTCTATGTATCATGCTATGTACGTGTAAACTTTATTAGAAAAAAATAGCAATTACCGTATTTTTCGCACTATAAGACGCACTGGACCATAAGACGCACATTAGCTTTAGAGAAGGAAAACAAGAAAAAAAAGTCTGCCTCTGCCTCCCAGCATCCATCCGGTATTCATCTGGCTAGCATCGTTGCAGCAAACAGCAAACAGCCTGGTCAGCTTCAGCACGTTATCGCAGCCCCAGCACGTGGCTCGTCAGGTCTCCACTACGTTGCGCCCACCACCGGTCAGCTGAGCTGCTGCCGCTGCCGGAAACACTGGAGCCTTCGCTGCCAAGCAGCTGATTGGCGGTTGGATCGGCCTCCCGGAATACTGCTGATCAGCTTTTCTAGATGGCGGGGATCGCCTTCGCTGTTCACCGCCGATCGCCGTTTGCCCCCATCGTCGTTCACCGATCGTTCGCCAATTGCGGTGGCAATCAGCAGCAATTGGCGGCGGCGGCAATTCCCGCCGCTTGGAACAGTTGATTGGCGGTATTCCGGGAGGCTGATCCAACTGCCAATCAGCTGCTCAGCACCGAAAGCTCCAACATTACCCAGCGGCAGTGACAGGCGGTGGTGGCGGCGAACGCCGCCGCACCAACCCCCCCCCTGCAATATTCACTCTATAAGACGCACAGACATTTCCACCCACCTTTTGGGGGGGGGAATTGCGTCTTATAGTGCAAAAAAATGCGGTATTTTTCGTTTTCCATTATATACTGTGTGTCAATATTTCTTCCCTGCAACTTATACCCAGTAGAATATAAACACTATTGGGATAGCTCAACATTGCTTTCATAATTAATAAGAAAGAAAGTTAATTTATGTTGAAAGGATATTATTTCCTGGATGTATGAATGGAGAGAAACTGCTCTCCAGTTTATAGATGACGTCTTACACAAAAAGCAAACTAGTTGACCATTTTAAAAAAATCCAAAATTCCTATTAGGGTGATTGTTTTCATCACTCTGTAATTTATGAAATACAGTATAATTATTTCTAATTCATTTCTAATAAAGGCTTTCAACTCTGTTTTTGGAAATCCTGCTATTTTAGTTTTTGGTGGTGTTATGAATAAACAACAATAATTATCTTCTGTCTTCTGAAATACACATTTCTTGCTATTTTATATAAACTGTAATCGACTGTAGATCCATCAGACTGCATGGATATATAACAATGCAATCTATTTTGCTTTTAAAATCTGGTAACAACTTTTCCCACTCATACCAAGTATCCCCAAATAGTCCAAATACACAAGTTTTTTTCCTTTTTTTACCCATACATACTCAGCTTACAGGCATCATAATTGCACCCTGTCCAATTCCTTACAACCAGTTCAGGAATTGTCAGTAATGGAGAAATTCTATCAATTCCCACACCCCATTCAAGCACATATTTCTATCATTTTTCCAATTAACCAGTATATAACTATCTTTCTGTTTAAATGTTTATAAACTGAATTGCAGTGTGACTTTAATAAAACACAACTATTCTTCACTTTGTGCCAGGAAGAAGATAAAGTTAAATTACAGTGTTTTATTCCTTTTTATAACAAATATTTAACCCTGAGGCAAGATTTATAAGAGGCTGGAAATAAGGATACATTGCGTTTAAGTAAACCATCACTTTCTTTCCCTAAATTATTCTCAAAAGTTTAATAGTTCTGAAGCATTGTTTGAACATAGTTCAACAGAAGTGGAATTAAAAGCATTTATTCTAGCCATATATTATCCAGCAGTATATTTCCTCACAAGGTTCTTTTATTAACTCACAAGTCCTTTACAAGCAACAGTTAAAACGATATTATCTGCTATTTCATTCTCACTTACTGATGTCTTCTAGTTTCACTAACTGGATATTAGTGATACATTATCCATTATTATTATTATTTTAATCTTTAATTGCGGCACAATGCAAGTCGGCTCCCTCTCTGCTACAGTTTCCTGGGTGACCTTTGATCAGATACTCTTTCAGAATGACTTGTCAGTGTTGTTGTAAAAGTAAAAGGTAAATAGTAATGCTCACAAAGCATGCAGGATAAAAGCATAACATTTCAAAAGGATCTCTTTGGGTATTGGTATTTATATAGGTATAATATAGGTAAATTACATCTATTTACCTATCTCTTTATAAAAAAATAGATACAGCAGTTGCTACTCCAAAGGTCTTCTAGTGTAAAAAGACACGGAAGAGAAAGAGAGAAAATGTGCCAAAACAAGAAATACATGATTGTTTCAGTTAGTCTTTTGGGTTTGTACACTGAATTATAGCACCCACATAAGAATTTCTAAGGCAGGGGTCCCCATCCCCCGGGCTGTGGACCAGCACTGGGCCATGTCATGCCAGAAACCGGGCCGCGCAAACAAGTGAAGCCCATCCGCAGGTTGCAGGCAACATGCGAAACCACGGCCCCTCAGGTCCGCGGAAAAACCTTTCTCCACAGAACCGGTCCCTGGTGTCCAAAAGGTTGGCAGCCGTTGTTCTAAGGAACAGTGATTTTGGAGGAGGCATATAATAGAAAAAAGGGGTTTTCCCCCCAATTCCAGGCATAAAGGATAATTAGCAAACTTGTTTATGGGAACAGAAGAATTGATAAAGCAATTGGAGCTGGATAAGAAAATTATGTGTCAACAATGAGGCCTCTGGGCCATGCGGGGTGGAGGTATCAGAGCCCTACAGCAATCCTTCCCTGGTTTGGATAAAGATAAAGGGATCCAAAATGGTGGCCATTTAGGTTTGGGAAAAGTGCTAAGTGTGAAATCTTAGAATGGCCCTGAAAGAGAGAGAGGGCACAGTGATATGACTACTAACTGACTTCTTGCTGATCATGTGCTAAGAACGCAACCAACTTTTTGCAAGTTAGCTTGTCTCCCTAAGCACAGGGCAAGAAGACTATTTAATGCTATCAGTCAAAGTACATTTATTTATTTTATTTTATTTTATTTTAATTGTGCCTTTATTAATTTACAAGTAACTCAAAATTGCAAAACTACAAAACTACTTCTACATACTACTCCTCCTTTCTTCTCCTATTTTGCCCATAGCAAACCTGTGAGGTAGTTGGGCTGAGAGTGACTGGCTCAAAGTCACCCAACTGGCATTTATGCCTAAGGCGGGTCTAAAACTCTCAGTCTCCTGGTTTCTAGGCCAGCACCTTAACCAGGGGTGAAATTCAAAATTTTTCCCTACTGGTTCTGTGGGCGTGGCTTGGTGGGCATGGCACGGGAAGGATACTGTAAAATCTCCATTCCCATCCCACTCCAGGGGAAGGATACTGCAAAATCCCCATTCCCTCCCTACTCCTGGGGGAAGGATATTGCAAAATCTCCATTCCCACCCCACTTTGGGGCCAGCCAGAGGTGGTATTTGCCAGTTCTCCGAACTACCGTATTTTTCGGAGTATAAGACGCACCGGAGTATAAGATGCACCTTAGTTTTGGGGGAGGAAAACAAGAGAAAAAAGCCTGCCTCTGCCTCCCAGCAGTTGGCCTCCCAGCAAACGGCAAACAGTACAGATGATATACACCGTTTGC
>QLTV01001698.1:1530168-1540519 GCA_003457575.1 Thermophis baileyi
TTATTCTCTGCTATTTAAAAGAAGATACAATAGCACTGGGCCTCTTCAGATCAAGCATTTATTTTAAAAAGCTGCTTCATTTTGTTAAGTTGTCTAGAACAATAATAAAGCAGTCTTTAAAAAATAAGTCTAATAATTTGAACATTCTATAGACATTTATAGTTATTGACTTACCTCCTTGCATCCAGTTTCAGCAGTCTGATTTGCACAAGAAAATAAAATTCTGCCTCTGCCTCCCAGCAAGTTGCCTCCTTGCAGTTCTAGTTTCACTTTCATTTTAGCAGTGGGCCTGCCTACAGCCTCTCAGCTGATGGTCGGGAGGCCAAATCACTTGCTTCTGCTAATCAGGCTCTGCACTGTTTTCTGCAAGGAGGTAAATCGCTGGGAGGCAGAGGCCAAAGGGTGGGGGTGGCTGGGTGGGGCTACATTCGGACGCACCCAAGTTTTCACCCTCTTTTCGGGAGTAAAAAGGTGCGTCTTATACTCCGAAAAATACGGTACTCAAAATTTCCACTACCCAAAATTTCCACTACCGGTTCTCCAGAACCTGTCAGAACCTGCTGAATTTCACCCCTGACCTTAACCTTAATGAATGGAAGATCTATAGTATCTTACAGTGTAACTGATGAGGCTTTCTGGGAAATGCCAACAGCACTCACATATGATTACACCCACCCACATCTGAGGTTCAACCAGGGTTGTTCGGTTTACCTACTGGCAAAATAAAGATTTGATGACTAGGGTACATACATTAAACTTTTGAAAATAGGGGGGAAAAACCTGGACAGGGAGATTATAAATGCAAGTACAGAGATTTCAAAGGAACAGAGGAAGGGAAATAGGAAGGGATGGGGAAGAAACAATGGGAATGAGAGTTAGAGAAAGGATAAGTGATACCAAAATATTAAAGCACACTTTTTAGGCTGATCAAAAATACATAATCATGTATATAAAGATGTACTGACAGATTTTTATGCATTAATAGTTAGATTTTTTTTCTCTGACCAAAGGCTGGTCTTTCTTAAGAAACTTGTGAGAATCAGGACTTCTTAGTTGGCTCTAGAAACAAAGCAAGATCCAATTCAACCTGTAACTGCATGATTGCTACAAATAAACATCTGAATAATGGCTGGGTTCTTATGGTAACTATGGTTTATGGGAGGAAGCCCATTTTCTGAATCCAAATGATGTACAAACTATACATTTGGATCTTAGAGCAAATTCGGCAAAAATACGATGGATTTGATTGTGGTTCAGTGTTTCTTGTGAACTCAATGAATCTGAATGCCTACCAATAAACACAATTCCTCTCCTGTCTGTTCTGAAACAAGGTCAGGTCGTGAGAGCGTTGCTTAGCCAGGAACACTTTCAGAAAAGCCAGGGGTCTAGTTTGTGGACAAAGAGACGTTTGTAACTGAATTTACTGAATCACAGGGACAGAACTCTTGAGTAGTGTGGGTTGGCTGGGTCTAGACATCCTTGCATTTTCCCAGGACAAGCTACGTGAGGGCCCTTGTGGAAAATTAAAAGATAGCTAAATTTAGTTTAGCAAGTGGTGTTCAGAGTAGCAAGCCAAAAAAAGGGGGGAATCTTCCTAGAATAGGTCTTAATTCATGGGCACATAAAACATAGATTTATCTTGATCTGTCGTGTATGGCTACAGATCAAGATCTACCTATTGGGTTAAATGCCAGCCTCTATATTCCTCATCAGTAAAAGAGATACATCTGTACAGGTGTGTAATACTGCACATATAGTTTTCTTTATAACTTGATTGGGTTTATAAACTTGTTACCAGCTTGTTTCTTCTTTCTTTTTCAAAGGATGGCACCCAAGTAGTCTGATGTTCTGGATGAGAAACTGAAAATATTACATTATGCATGATATAGTTTTATGGCAATTAATTAGCATTTTATTAAGTCATTTATCTATGTAATTTATATTTGCCTCTGTCTGGAAAAATTCTCTGGATAGTTTCAGATATAACCTCCTAGGAAAAGGTGAAGTTCCTTCTGAGTAGAGTTCAATTCCCAACTGCATAAAAATGTCCACACTACCATTAGAGGAGAATATTTGTAGCTCAGGGTTAAACTCTGGGGTCTTTGGTGCCCTCTGAGCTTGGTTATTTTCTTGCAGACATTTCATTACCCAACTAAGTAACATCATTAGTCCACTGATGAAACGTCTGCAAGAAAACAACCAAGCTCAGAGAGCACCAAGGGCCCCACAATGTCCATGCTGTTTCTTGCCAGCTTTTGTTTGCCTTACTTCCAAATTTAGCTTACAATCCTCGTATTTCCTGATGCTCTTGTCTCCAAATATTAATGATGCTTTACCCAGCAATTTTACTCCCAAGATGATTTGAGTGTTTACCACACAAAGTATTTATCATACACATTTATCCCCCATTTATTTGACAGAGTTCTGAGGATGGACAGAATGATAGAAAACCACACCCAGTCTGCAACAATTTAATGAAGGCTTCTATGTCTGTTTGAGACACCATTTGTCTCAAATTGTATAGGGTCTCCTGCTTGAGAAGAGAGTTGGACTAGAAGACCTTCAAGGTCACTTCCAGCTCTATGCTAATTGATTGATTGATTGATTGATTTTGATTGATTGATTGACTGATGTACAATCACTCAGAAGTTGGCTTCATTTTCTTCAGTGGGACATATTTGGGCATTTGACAGCAATCTTGGAGAACTAGAATTTTTCAGCTTATTTGTGTTTTATACTGAAGTTGCTATATCTTAAACAAGAGTATTCCGAAGCACTTGGAAATTACTCAACCTTCACTGTACTTGATTTTGGTCACATAAAAATAGCATATGTTGAGAATTAGAGCAGAAAACTAATATTTCCTAGTATTTGGAAGAAATTTCAGAGGTCAGCTAATCTTCAACTATATTGATGCAACATATAAACAAAGTTTCCTGTCTTTCAAAGGTTATGCAATATATCTGCCTTATTCCAGTTCTTTGGTTTATTTCAGAAAAAGAAATAGATTATATTTTGCAATGCCAGAGTGCATCAGTTTTGACATTCTTTTTTAGGCCTTCCTTCCTCTAGTTTACCTCTTTCTATTCATGCCACAAATTTCTTATCGGCAGTGCATTTTTTCCAATGTTCATGCTTGAAAATGGACTTATAACCGTTTTTCCCTCCCACTCACATACAATGTTTTTCCATAAATACAGTTTCTTCATTACTATAGAAACCATTGTCTCGCCAGGCTAAGCAAGTCTGACTGTTAAAATTATCTATTTGTCAAGCTCATTCCGATTAGCCATGTTGCTTATTCAAGTAAAGAAAAAAATTACATTGGACTATACATTTTTATATAAAATTCCATATACTGTCAGTTTGACAGTATTTTAACCCTTAGGACCTCTTTATACATGATCTTTTATGTTCTTTAAGTTCTTTAAAGATACATTTTTAAGGGGGGGGGAAAGATTCCCAGATGACTATAGCTCACGGATGGATGGATGGATGGATGGATGGATGGATGGATAGATAGATAGATAGATAGATAGATAGATAGATAGATAGATAGATAGATAGAATAGATGTGCTTGACTACTACAATATAGTCCACATGGTCTATGCTTGAAAAGTCTCCAGAAGGTGTAATTGGTGCAAAATGCAGCAACAAGCCTGATAATCAATGTAAGGCATAGCGATTGTGAATGAAAGGACCAAAGTATAAACACCATATGATGCCTGTATCAAAAAAGCTGCACCGGATATCCTCTGCTCATCAGCTACAGTCCGATACAAAGTGTTGGCATAACCTTTCATACCCTAAATGGGTTAGAGCTTGACTATGGCCACCTCTCCTATTAGACACCCATCCACTTGTTAAGATCTGCTTTTTTGAAGATGCTTCTGCTGTCCAAAGCACATTTTTCCATATGGGGACAGGGCTGCTTCCAAAAGCCTGTGCTAGGAGTGTGCATTACAGTTTGCCAAAGTACAAATCCTGAGTGAGTAATAGATTTTCAGTTAACTGGATTGAGAAAGATCAATGGTAACTTGCTGCATTCCAACTCTAGATTTTTATCAAGGGCTACTCCTATTGATTTCTCTGGAACTCAGGCATATATCAAAGAGCAGCGCTGCCTATTAAACATAAAAGTTGCTGTTTCATCAGTTTTAATTAAAGTGGGGAAGAGATGGCAAGGGAGACATTCGATTCAGTGATTTGAGGATGAGAGACATTTTGAATTGTGCTATTTGCTCTACCTCATTGTTATCCAACCTCACCTCCTGAGTGGTTTAAGAGCTATTTTAACTGAACTGGTCCAGAGGATGTAAAAGAGACAAAAGCCGGCTCCTGGACGTTCAATAAGAATTAGGGAAATCCCTTTCCTTTGCAGGAAATTCCCTCAAATTTGTCTGAAATTTGTCATTGTATAGCCCCAACGACATGAAATCACATCACAGTTCATCTGTAACAACAATGTTTTGAATGGAGCTATGAAACTCAGACACTCATGTATTGATTCTATATAATGATTCATTTTTCATTTTTTCATTTATTTATGGTGAGTCAGGTTTTTTTTTAACTCTAGGGACTGCCTGCAGTTTTCTTGACAAAGTTTTTCAGAAGTAGCTTGTCCTTGCCTTGATCCTGAAAGGGAGTGCCTGGCCCAAGGTCATCCAGCTGGCTGTGTGCCTAAGGTGGGACGAAACAGCCTTCAGTTTCTAGCCTGATGTCTTAACCACTGCACCAAACTGGCTTTCTTAATTATTCATGCTATTATAAATACCTGGTGTGTCTGCAATTTAATAGTATTTGGTTGTGGGGTGGAATTACATGTTTTCCCATAGTAAGAAAGGAGTCCAATACACAGTTTTCCTCAAACTTGTCTGGATCCCAAAACTGACTTGGACTATCCGGACTAGATCAATCTATTTTTGGGAATCAGGTAATGTGTATACTCTATATGTGAAGTTTAATAATAAATTTCAAGAGTTTGCTCAGAGTCATCTTAATCACATTCTTGTTCTCTTCTTGAAGAGGCTTCTTTTCTGTCTACTGATGTGTTATTTCCCTTATTTTTTTCAAAACATAGTAATTCGGGAAATGTCTACATGTTGGCATAAGTTCAAATATTTAACATAAGTGCAAAGATTTAACAATGTCAGTGCATCCAAGTTATTTATGTTGGTCTGGTCCCAAGAATTGGATGATATAACTGAATTCCATTGAGGAAAATAATAAATTTTAGCTCCTCTTTGTACAAGCATGGAATATTTTTTCTTGAGAAAACAAATCTATATTGTGTAAAACAATATAAAATTCAAGAGTCATACTGCATGGAACGTAAGCAATTGCAATTCTTTATTTTATATTTGAATATTGCAAACTTTAGGACCAATTTTAAGATAGGCACAAAGAGTCACTTGCAAAGAAAAACTTTAAATAGAAAGGTTGCCCCTACAATAAAAATATAATAATAAATAACAAATTGGGTATGGAGCAAGACAGCAGAACGTTTATAAAAATTGTGGAAAAACAGATTGAGAACAGCTAATTTTGGATTGTCCTTAAAAATTGGTGGAATGAATTGCATCAGTTTGGGGAAAAATGTAAAAGTTGCCCATGTGAAAAATAGTCCTTGCTATTGCAGATCTCAGCGTTCCGAGTAACGCATCCAAGGAAATCAGAACTCCAAGGCAGGAACGTTCCTCAGAGAACATGTTTATTGGACACATCATATCGGCATAGCTAATGAAAACCAACTCATATAATTAAAAGAGTAAAAGTTTCCCTCCCCAGGTGTCACAGGTCACATTGTCCAATCAAAGCAGGTGGCGGGCTCCCTTGATCACTTCTGCTTCTCCTCCAATTGCCACCTGTTGGAATGACCTTGGTTCCCACGAGAGAGCTCTTTATTTTGTCTATGAGACGGTCTAGCTATTTTCCCCTCATCCTCCCTGTTGTTTTCTGACTGACCTCTAAATGAACTATAAATTGTTATGTTTAGCTGAACTCTGAATGAACCCTGAACTCTGAATGAACCCTGATCTAACAGTGGCGACGAGGGCTTGGGACCAGGAGAACGAAGACTAGCCTCTCAAGCGCAACAACCAGCCAGGCGGCAACGATTGCGCCTGCCTTTGACCGTGCGGAATGTCTACCTTCCACCTGCCGGCGCCGTTCGATCCCACCCGGGAAAAGTGGGACTTGTACATGCGGCGCTTCGAGTGCTTCCTTGAAGCGAACGATCTCTTGGGGCTACCGGACAACAGGAAGCGGGCGTTGTTCCTGAGTCACTGCGGCCCCGAGGTGTTCGACACCGCAGAGTCTCTCTCTGACCCCACACCGGTGCACACTGTGCCATGGCACGTTCTTCAGGCCACCCTGAAGACACATTATGTGCCGACGCCGTCCAAGGTTGTCCGGCGCTATGAGTTTCGCCAGTGGATGCAGCAGAAGGGCGAGACCATTAACCAGTACATCACTGCCCTCCACAAGGCATCCGGGCACTGCGAATTCCACAACCTGGACGACATCCTGCTCGACCAGCTCATCTGCGGTGTGCAGGACATTCGCCTGCAGGGCCGGCTCCTGGCTCGGCCTAATCTCACTCTGGCCGCTGCCCTGGACGAGGCCAGGGCCGCCGAGTCCTCCACCAAGGCTGCCGAGTCGCTACATCGCTTCGCATCCGGCAGAAAGGAGTCGAAGCCTCCTCCTTCCATGCATCGGGGTGCACTAGACGAGCCGGGTAGCGATGATGACGACATCTGCCGCACCGACCAAAGGCGTCCTTTGGCTACCTCTGACTCTTCCCCTGCATGTGCTAGCTGTGGGGAGAGGCATCCGAGAGCCTCATGCAGGTTCAGAGATGCTGTATGCCTGCGATGCAACAAACGAGGCCATTTGGCGTGAGTCTGCCTCGCCAATCTTCCAAACCGGGACGCACATGCGCAGGACGCACCGAGAGGCGACCTGTCAAAGAAATTCCGGCGCGAATTCTCAAAACCGCGCCAAAAGTCCACCGACCTCGATCCTGAGACCAACCAGACACGGGTTGCAAGAGCCAGCTGCCACAGCATGGGCAAGCTCATGGTCAACGTATCAATCAACGGCGCCCCTATCGACATGGAGATCGACACCGGCTCAGAGGTCTCAATCATCGCGTGGCAAACCCTGAAGCGTGCCCTGCCTAGCCTCCGATCTACCCGCCTGCGGAAGACCTCCATCTGTCTATCCGACTACCAGGGGAACAGAATCCCTGTCCTGGGTCAAGGCCGGTTCCGGGTGAAATTCAATGCCTTTGAGGGGCCTCTACAGCTCACCATCATCAGCGGCAGCCTCCCGAGCCTCCTCGGTCTCGATTGGTTCGAGACGCTCAGCCTAGGAGTGACCGGCATCAACTCCATCGGGTCCCATGAATTTGATGACATTTTCGACAAATTTAAGGACATTTTCAGTGATGGTTTGGGCAAGTATGTGGGGACTCCAATATCTTTTAATCTAGACCCGAATGTTGCCCCCATTCGCCTTAAGCCTAGGAGGGTTCCCCTGCCGCTTAGGGACAAAATTGACAAGGAGCTGGATAAGCTCATCAAACAAGGCATATTAGAACCAGTTGACCATGCTAAATGGGAGACCCCGATTGTCACTCTCGTAAAGAGGGACGGTAGCATTAGAATCTGTGCAGATTATAAATGCACACTTAACAAGGCTCTACAACAGAGTGCCTATCCGGTGCCGATGGTGCATCATCTGCTTCACTCCCTAGGTCCTGGTCGCCTGTTTGCAGGCGTACCAACAGCTGCCGGTAGATGGCGCTACCGCGGAGGCACAGACCATTGTGACTCACAGGGGAGCTTTCAAATGTCGCAGGTTGCAGTTTGGGGTCAGCGTGGCCCCGGGGTTGTTCCAGAGTATAATGGAACATCTGTTGCAGAACCTCCCCGGGGTCATGCCCTATTTTGATGACGTCCTCATCTCTGCCTGTGATCAGGACCAGCTCCGCTGTTGAGTCAGAATGGTCCTGTCAAAACTGTGTGCTGCTGGGCTTAAGGCCAAATGCAGCAAGTGCTTGCTGGGGGTGCCCGAGGTCGAATTCTTGGGGTACAGAGTCAATGGTCAGGGCATCCACCCTACGGAAAGCAAGCTTAGGGCCAATAATTGTAGACGCTTATTCAAAATGGCTTGAGATATTTCTCATGGGCTCTACCACCGCTGAGGCCATTGTCAAGGTTCTGAGGCACCTGTTCGCAACCCATGGCCTTCCTGATGTTTTAGTTACGGACAATGGGCCCCAATTCACGGCCACCCAATTTGAGGGGTACCTTGCTGACCAAGGGATCCGCCACACCCTGTCCTCGCCCTTCCATCCGGCCACAAATGGATTGGCGGAACGCTTCGTTAGATCGGCCAAAGAAGCATTGGGGCGCTTAGGCCCCAGGGACTGGCAAGCCCGAATCGACAAATTCTTAATTGCACAGCATATAACGCCAAGTGCTACCACTGGCCGCAGCCCGGCCGAACTCCTCATGGGTCGCAGGCTTAGATCCGTCCTGGACCGTTTACACCCAAACTACGCCACTAAGGCAAAACCAGAGGTCACACAAAAAACCAGGGCCTTCTCCCTGGAAGATTCGGTATTCGCCTGAAATTATGCCGAGGGTTCCCTGTGGCCAACTGGGGCAATAGAAACAATCTTGGGTCCACTCACATACGAAGTCCACCTCCAGGACGGACGCCTCTGGAAGAGGCACATAGATCAGCTACGCAACCGAGTAAAAGGGGAATTTAATGAACCACAAATGTGTTTTTCCCCTAGCTAACTCATGCCCGCGTGTCTCGGAAGGCCTACCTGAGGAATCTGAAGTCCAGCGGCATCCTCAATTAGAACCGTTTCCACCAGTTGAAGAGGCCACGCCTGATACATTCCAGGAGCTTCCATGCTCCAACCCAAGAGCGACAGCAGACCTGTCCGAACAGGCTGCTGCCTCGCCTACGACTGAGCTGCGCAGGTCAGGGAGGGTTCCCAAACGCCCTGCCTACCTGTGCGATTATGTTTGTCGGACTGCTCCATCTAGAAGGGGAGGGGTGCTGTGTTCTGACTGACCTCTAAATGAACTATAAATTGTTATGTTTGGCTGATCTCTGAATGAACCCTGATTTGCTATGTTTCAGTGAACTTTAACTGAACTGTATGTTTTCACTCAGGTCCAGCGTTTGAATGCTCAAACGCTATTGGTTGTTGTGTCTGACAGCCCTCTATAAAAGAGCTAGCTGTCAGACCGGTCTTTGCTGGTTGTCTTGAGTTGAGCTAATAAGAAGAGCTGTTCTGAAGTCAGTCTCCTGTGGTCGTTCCCACTCTCTAACACTCCCCCCATAGTGCGTGACAACTGTGAAGCAGCACAAGATGGCTTCATCCAGGTTCGATTCAGAGTTGACAGCAGACTAACTTAGGTGTGTACATACAGATGTTATGGGCAGAAGTTTCCTAACCCTAACCCTAACCCTAACCCTTTTTAATACGCAGTCATAAAATAAGCCAGTATAGGTTAAGTGCTGTGCAGTGTGCTATAGGGCAGTATCTATATATGGTATAGCAATAGTACTTAGACTTATATACCGCTTCATAGTGCTTTACAGCCCTCTCTAAGCGGTTCACAGAGTCAGCATATTGCCCCCAACAATCTGGGTCCTCATTTTACCCACCTCGGAAGGATGGAAGGCTGAGTCAACCTTAGGTAGGTAGCCATACCTACACAATTATATCTTTGGTATTATTATGCAGTCCTGCACTGACATAGAAACTCATGTGGACAAGCCATTCCCATTTGCGGAAAGGCCTGAAAATCCAAAATTATATTTATACTGATGAGAAAGTTTGTAGTTCAGGGTTGAAATGAGGGATCCTTGCTGCTCTCTGGACTTGTTTTTTTTTTCTCTTTAAGATGTTTCATTACCCAAAATAACATCATCAGCACTGATGACATTACCTAGTTTGGGTTATGAAACGTCTGTAAGAAAACAACTGTTAGATAGTGGGTAGAGATGACAGGAGACAGACTTCCAAAGCAGCTCTTTATTTCAGCTCTTGTGTAAGCAACCAGCAAAGAGCAGTCTGACAGCTTGCCCTTTTATAGGGAGCTGTCAGACAGACCAGCCAATAGCGTTTGAGCTTTTTCCCGCTCAAACGCTGGACCTGGTTGGAACCATGCAACACAGTTGAAACAGTTAGAACATAACACCCCTCCCCTCCTGGATGGAGCTGTCCAGCATACGTAATCACGCAGGTAGGCGGGGCGTTATGAAGCCCTACTAGACCTGCGCAATTCAGATGGCGGTGAGGCAGCGGACTGTGCGGCCAGG
>QLTV01001698.1:1543893-1576366 GCA_003457575.1 Thermophis baileyi
GATGTCTGCCTGGCTGGTTGAAAGTGCTGAAGAAGCTAGTCACAGTTCTCCTGGCCCAAGCCCTCGTCGCCACTGTTAGATAGTGGGTAGAGATGACAGGAGACAGACTTCCAAAGCAGCTCTTTATTTCAGCTCTTGTGTAAGCAACCAGCAAAGAGCAGTTCACTTTTTTTTTTTTTTTTTTTAGAGATGACAGGAGACAGACTTCCAAAGTAGCTCTTTATTTCAGCTCTTGTGTAAGCAACCAGCAAAGAGCAGTCTGACAGCTTGCCCTTTTATAGGGAGCTGTCAGACAGACCAGCCAATAGCGTTTGAGCTTTTTCCCGCTCAAACGCTGGACCTGGTTGGAACCATGCAACACAGTTGAAACAGTTAGAACATAACAACAACCAAGCCCAGAGAGCACCAAGGACCGCTTATATTTATACTATTTTTAAAAAATTAATTAACCCAGAGACTTGCAGGTTCCTTTCGGATCAGTTTTGGGGTTGACTTTAAAACAAATATCTGAAAAGAATTCATTTTAAATTTAGCCATATTCCAATCCTCGGAATACACCTTTTTTAAAAATTCCCAAGCTGAAGCAGTACTATTGTCTTTGTGTAAGGAAAACCTGCTTAGCCCAGCAGTCTGACAGCCTACACATGCTAGGCCTTTGGCACTCCCTCCTTCCTTCTCTGTCTGTGTCATGCTGACTCACTCTGCAGTGACATTATAACAAATGATTTGAGAGCATTGTGTCTTGATACAGCATGCCCTCTGGAAAGAAAGTGCTGGTATTCACAGCCAGCAAAGCCTCCTCTTGGTAGCTCTGGCAGATTACAGTACTGCCCTGCCCTAATTAAGGGTTTATTGCCCAACAGTCGTAATATACTCCACTTCCCTTGCAGTTATTTGTTTTAAGCAGCCAGAAGATTCTCAGCTTCCACTTCATAAATGCTTGGACATAGTTTGATATTCGATCTCAGGGAACTTTCTCAGGGCTCGTTCCATGTGCTATCCTCCCAAACCCGGCCAGCAAATAACTATATCGGCATAAAGTGTACTGTATTCTCCCTGTTAATAATTTCTAAATTGTCATAGACATCCAACGGTGATATCCTTATGTACTCTAAATCAAAGGTGAGGAACGATATCATAGCCCCTTTATTACTAGCTGGCTCAGGAATTCTGGGAGTTGAAGTCCACAAGTCATAAAGGGGCCATCATTCCATACCCCTGCTCTAAATAGACCATGTTAGGGAAAGCAACTGGTAGATTCTAATGGTTTTCTTTGTTCTCTTTCTTGCCACAGCCCAGGAACTGTTTAGAAGAGAAGAGAAAGAACTAGACAAAATTGCAAAATATAAAGACCTGAAAATAGAAATAGAACAACTGTTTCAAAAGAAAGCAAAGATAGTACCGGTACCAATAATAATAGTGCAGTCCCAAAACAACTGGAGCACCACTTGAACGCCTTTGGCATTGACAAAATTGTTATTAGTCAATTGCAAAAGACAGCTTTACATGGAACAGTTTACATCCTGCGATGATATATTTAACACCCTCAAACAAAAACATCTGTCTATCCAGATCCTTGGGAAGGACTCAATAGGTTGATAAAAATGCCAAATTCAGTTTAACATCTCATGTCTAAGGCGGGACTAGATAGATAGATTAATAGAGTTGGAAGGGACCTTGTAGGTCATCTAGTCCAACCCCCCGCTCAAGCAGGACTGTGTGACTAACCATAACAATAAAATCCAATAATGAGAGACAGTTTGGTAGCAAGGTACTAGGACTAGGATCAGAGGTGGTATTCAGCCAATTTGGACTGCTTCGGGCGAACCGGTAGTATTGACCTGCGGGTGGGGTGGGNTCCCCCTGCCCCCCCCACCATGACATTATGCCATCCTATTTAGCCATGTTTTCAAGCCGCGTGTATGCGCAGAAGGCACGCGTGTGACCGAAGCGAGCGCGCGCGTGTGCCACATGGGCGAACCGGTAGGGAAATTATGGGAATCCCCCCTCTGACTTGGATGCAAAACAGGAGGCTGTGAATCCTATTTCTCCCCCAGGTATGAAAACCATTTGGGTAACTTTATGCCATTCACTGTCTCTCAGCATAACCCAATTCATAGGGTTGTTATGAAGAAAATAGGATGCAGGGACACTGGGTATGTATCTGCCTTGAGTTAACTGAAAATAAAGGTAGGCTGGAAAAAAAAATCTAATAAATAAATATTTTTTTTCTGCTTAGGTCCCCATGATGTTGCCTTCATTCCATGCTCAATCCATATGCACCGGAATAAAAGATCCTATTTCTATCAGCAGAGGTCCCATTACCTTCTGTGCCTTTAAGTGTTTGCCAAGGTTGGTTGTTTTTTTTGGGGGGGGGGTGGAAATTGGAGGAACTTAGAACTATTTACCAGATTGCATCCATAAGAATCTACCTGTCTTTTAGTTTGATTAATGTCATGGGTCAGAGATGCATTTAACATTTCCTGGATTCTGTGTAATGGATAAAAGCACAGTGCTTACCAAATAAGGACATACAGTAAAAGCTATTCTATCAGCATAAGAATAGATATAATGTTAACCTTAAAAAAATCCTTATTCATCCTATACCTTTCTCACATTCATAGTCTGGAGTGATTTCATTTATGCTGATCAAAAATTTACAGTGACTGACTTTGCAAAAAAAAGAAAAGAAAGAAAGAAGAAGAAGAAGCTTGTCTTTCAACAGCCATCCACTATATATTTTGAAAACAGCAACAGTCCCCCAACAACATATTGGCTATGTAACCATTATTTAATGAAAGACATATGCCCTTAAAAAAAAAAAACACCTATCCTTGAGCTAGCTCTACCTTTAACCATTTTCTATGGTTATCTATTTTGTGATCTATTTAAATTCAGTATTGGCTGCTGACATTCTCCTAAAGCAAAATGTAGCATTGCATGGTGCACTGTGCAGATCTTAAAATAAAATTGCCGTAACCCTCAATTTTTCTAATAGTCAGCATTCTTTAAAGGGATGAAAAATGAACCATTCTTCAGCCTAACAATGCTCTCTGTAAGAAAGCTGACAATTCTCACATAAATGACTAGAATGCTTTGAATACCCCGTAGATGTCACAGGAAGCTGCAGTTATTTTAATACAAAATAAATAGCACTCTCTGACTGTTTTTTTCAATGTTGAATTTATCCTGCTGTGTATATTTCATTTTATAGCACATTTTCACCAATGTGTCTATGTTCTTGGCAGGGGTGGGTTCTGGATCCTTTTGCTGCCGGTTTGCTCAGGGTCGCACCGGGCGCGGGTGCATGCTTTGTGCGCGCGCGCACCCCCGCAGCAATACAAAAATAGCTTCTGCACATGCGCAGAAGCAAAATCCAAGATGGTGGCGCCCACGGAAATACCGACAGAACCAGCTCCGTGATGTCATCGCCAGTTTACTAACGGTTCTAAAGAACCGGATAGAACCGGTAGGAACCCACCTCTGGTTCTTGGTCCTTTTCTGAAATGCAGTACTAATGATGGTTAGATTTGACAGGGTTGCATGATGAAATGGCTTATTGATGTGACTCTCCTCGTGATGGGAGATGACTGGAATTTCACACAACATACTAATTATCACAATATTTATTCAGAATGCATGAGAGCATTGGCTGCACTGCTAAATCAGACATCACAGGCTAGAGACAAACGGCACTGCACTCTACTGAGGGGTATGAAAACACATACAAGTTGGAAAGATCATAGTTAATACTGAAACATTCTAATTAAAAAGATTATAGTTAATAGTTGGTTTGTTTATTTCCACTTCATTGACATGAGGAAATATGTGCACCATACTGTGGATGAAATTTACAGATTTAAAAAAGAAATTAAATGAGAACCTATTGTAATTACCAAACAAAACATACCTGCATATTCTTTTCACTTGATCATATGTATTTTTGTACACTGTTTTCTTTAAAGCTATAGAAAAACAATCCCTTATTCCAACCAAGCTGGGAGTCTACTGATATTAGTCAAAGTATAAGGGGAGCTGAAATTAGATAAAGACTGAGCAGCAGAATATAGACAGAATCTTAGGTAACCAACTCTGTCATACTAAAATTGAAAGGTAAATCCCAGCAACCTGAATAGGATTTATTTCTTAAGAGGGACAGACAAATCTGACCATTTCAGTTCTTCATTTTTGCAGATCTTTCCATTTTGCTTTCTCTTGATTTCTCATCTTAGAATAGAATAGAATAGAATTTTTTATTGGCCAAGTGTGATTGGACACACAAGGAATTTGTCTTGGTGCATATGCTCTCAGTGTACATAAAAGAAAAGATAAGTTCGTCAAGAATCATAAGGTACAACACTTAATGATAGTCCGGGTACAAATAAGCAATCAAATCATAGTAGGAACCAGTGCATGTAAATTGTAAGGATACAAGCAACAAGTTACAGTTCTATTTGTAACAGTTCTCTACTTAAAAAACACCCCCCCCCCAAAAAAAACACCTTTATAGTAAAACAGGTCTGGCCTTTGGTCACTTTTATTTACAGTGTTGCCTCATGTGTAATCTTAGCACTGACTACCACTGATGATTTTACCTAGTAATGAAACATTTGCAGGAAAACAACCAAGCTCAGAGAGCACCAAAGACCCCTCATGTATAATCTTATGCTAACATTTTTCCTAATATAATCATTTTTAGACATTATATTAATTATAACTAGTTTTTACAATTTTACATAAGGTTCAGTAAGGTTTGCAACAGCAAAAATTGCAAAATTTGGAGAAATGCTAATTTTGAATCTTAATACTTTCAGTACTGGTTCCAAAATGCAAACTGCACGATCATCTCCTTCCTCCCTTTCTTTGGGAAGGAGGTTTAATTTAGCAACTTTAATAGGTAAATGTTGAGATTTTGATGATATAATTGGGGTAAATTGGGGTAAATTACTGAAACTGCAAGAATTAATCTTCCAGAGCCCAGAAATGGATATATGAACAGACGCTAGGATATAATGTCACAGAAAGACTTTAGATTAGAATTTCAGGATCTGAAATTGATTTTTGCAGATGTGTTGCACCACAATTCTTATAGTTGGCCATACCAGCTGGGAGATGTGAGTTATAATGAGATGGTATCAGAAATATGGCCTCAAGATAAGCAAACACGTCTTAATCTAAACCAGTGGTTCCCAACCTTTTTTTGGCCATGCCCCACCTAAGCATCTCTAAAATTCTGATGCCCCCCCCCGTGACACACAATTCTTACTATTCTAAAATCTCTAAAATCCTGATTCCCCCCCCCCGTGTAGTAGTTCTTACTATTCAAAAAGTGAACTCCTACTCATGCGGAGGAAGCCTAAAAGGCCATTAACTTGGTTTAAACAAGGTTCCAATTGCCCCCATTAAAAATCAAATTGCCCCCCTGTGGGGCATGGGCCCCACGTTGGGAACCACTGATCTAAACACTGGTGCCAAATTGCTAATTCCTTTCTTACCTTGCTAGTGTTCTAGAGTGATCTCTGCTTTCTGAAAGATAATCCAGTCTTCCTCCAGTTGTAGGTATTTCCTCTGTAAATTGCATGCCAGATGATTGGCTTCTATTCACAGCCCATCCAACGTCTGCGATCATTCTGTAATTTTACAAATACTATATTGATTTGACGATGTGACCCGTTTTCCCCAATAGTTATCTAACTTATATTCTCTGAAAATATGATAATAAAAGAAATTGTTATTAAAAGCAAACAAATGGAGGTACAAAAACTAAAGCTGCTGTTTTTAGCAAGACGAACAAGTATACTGCCCCTGTCCTCTTCTTATCATTCTCCTTTATACATGGAGGCTTTCTACATTAATGAAAAATCACGATCCTGAATTGCTTGACAGATACTTATCCTGAAAATATGGACAACAAAAGGACTAAATGTCTTCAACATACTGAGACTAAGAACCATTAAGCCCACTGATATTTACTACAAAGTAAACATGCATAGACTTTTCTGGTTGCTTGCAATCCAGCAACAATATCTTTGTTCCCTAGAGAGTTGCATAATAGGTAAAAAATGTTCTTTTCCTAAAATTCTAAAATTCAAAGTATTAGAAGACTGGTATTGCTCATCCCTATATACTGTATGTTTTCTTACATTTCTGGGGGGGGGGAATCGTATTCCATAATAATATCTTTAAAACAAACTTTAATTATTCCCTTTGAATTCTTTTTTTTTTCAGCATCAGGATAAACTTATACATAAATCATTATTACTACTGGTTCTAGCCAACTGTCTTTAACTATTACAAGCCTGGATGTTTATTGGATCAATTATTCTAATAAATAAGGCTTGCTTCACCACCTTGCCTCTTGGATGGAGAGATCTGAATGACACTCTTTTTGCAGTTCTTTCATTGCTTCCATAATAATTAAAAAACTCTTTTTTTTTACCCTCTAAACATATCAGTTTATACAGAGGGTGTGATGGATAAGGAGACCACACAACGGGATAATGTTAAACTGATATGAATATAAGCATTATACAAACATATCACATATGGAAGCAATTAGGTATGCACAGATTCATTGCACAAGACCACATATGAGCGTCCTTGAAATAATCTTTCTTGTTCTAGAAAGTTGGCGGTGACAAGAGAGAATAGATGAAACGAAATACCAGAAAAAGTTTTCACACTAGAAATCTGAAGCAGCTTTGCATGAGTCTGAGATAAATCCTGGTCTAAAATGTCAATATGAACTTGTTTTTCTTTTTTGCTTTCTTTCGTTTTTCCATCTTCAGAAAATATATATTTATTTATAGTACTGAGATGTGGTCAATAAAGCATCCTACTGAATGTCTGGCTATAATCCAGATTTTAGAAAAAAAGAGCTTTGTTCCAAAACGTTGACATCAAAAATGTCTAAAGTAGTTTGTAGTGAATTTTCTGCAGGTGAACAGGTGAGCAATCATTTCTGTTGGCTTTTGGCTAATATTTGCAGAATTTTCTCTTGAATCAGCTCCAGAAGATGACAAATTCAAGGTGCCCAAAAACCAACCTGTATTTCAAACATGCATAAAGTTCTGAAACCCATATACAACAGTCTGCATGCTTTCCATCTATTGGCTGGTACATGAACTGAAATCAGACAGACCCCCAATCCGTGGACCTCCCCCTAGGTAAGCCAGAGGTGAGTTCCTCCTGGTTTGGACCGGTTCGCCCAAACTGGTAGCGACCCGCTGGTGATGTCACAGTGACGTCATGGATCCGGTTCAGTCGGTGCCAGTCTGTGGGCGCTGCCATCTTTTTTTAAAAAAATTTTTGATTTTTTTTTTAATTCTGGGTTTTTTTTCTTCTGCACATGCGCAGAAGCTGAGTTTCCGGCACTGCACATGCGTCACCATCTTGTTTTTGGCTTTTTTGGGGGGGATTTTTTTTTATTTTTCAGCACTGTGTGTGCGTGAAGCGCGCGCGCGCCCACGAGGCACGGTCATGCGGCACGGGAGGAAGCGAACCGGCAGCAAGGTAAGTTAGAACCCACCCCTGAGGTAAGCCCCCTAGGATGCTGACTAGGCCTTCCTGATATCTTAATTCTCTTTCAAGAGAAGGAGTACAATTGACTTCCATACCGCCAAATGAGAAATAATGTTGCTTTAAAACTATTGTTATACTCCTACTGACTGTTTAATGTATTGGGTTGTTAAAACTTTTACTGGAAGCTTTGTTGTACAGCAATGTTATAGTTGTAGTATTTTGATATACCATCCAGGACAACTCTGAGAAAAAAAATGCAGGAATAATAATGTAATCATTATTTACTTATTTTGTTCATACGTTCCCCACATTTATATAGCCGACCACCTCACAAATGTGGCTCTGAGTGACCATAAAACCAAAATTAAAACATTTCACAATAAGAACATCAGTATTGTTAACAAAGATTAGAAGAGAGGATCCTTGGTGTTTCAAAAACTAAACCATGGATTGTAAAAGATTTACACAGCCTTCTGTGAGGTTACCAGTATATCAGAGGTGGTATTCAGCAAGTTCTGACCAGTTCTGGAGAACTGGTAGTGGAAATTTTGAGTAGTTCAGAGAACCGGTAAATACCACCTCTGACTGGCCCTGCCCCCATCTGTTCTCTGCCTCCCGAGTCCCAGTTGATCGGGAGGAAATGGGGATTTTGCAGTAACCTTCCCCTGGAGTGGGGAGGGAATGGAGATTTTACGGTATCCTTCCCCTGCCAAACCCACCAAGCCACACCCACCAAGCCACACTACGCCCACCAAGCCACGCCCACAGAACTGGTAGTAAAAATTTTTGAATCCCACCACTGCAGTATATGAAATAAAAATGGAGACACTATTAGCCTTTTTTGGGGGGGGGACCAGCCCTTCTTGATTTGCACAAAGCATATATTAAAGAAAGACATTATAGCATTTTGATTGCCTTATCTATATACATTCCTGGCCCTTAACCCAGAGACAAATGGGTCAAGTTCATAAAAAAGGAATAAAGAAACCTGAAAGGGGCTTGGTCATGCAGCCCTTTTGCTCACTGAGTGGAGAACAAAAATTCACATAAGCCGTTAGTATTCGATAGTAAACAAGTTAAGGCAACTGCATGCAGTGCAGGATTGCTGCCATCAGGACATGGAAAAATGTCAAAGTGTTCATGAGTGATGCCAAGCTTTCTGACAAAACACGTCAACTGCTCTTGACTCATTGTGGGTGGTTTATTGCAAATCCGAAGACAGAATATCAGTTGCCCATATTCTTGTCTTCTCCACCAGTCACTTCTCCTCTTGCTTTATCAACATTGCTCTCTCTTAAATAACTACCTGTTCTATATTTGAAATGTTCTCTAATGTAACAGAAGCTCTGTGGTTTCTTTCCTGTCTGTCTCCAAAATCATAAGCTTTGCACCAATGCCACCTTCACCTGAAACAACCTTAGGTACACACAGTAGCCTTTACTGCTGTTTTTCTTTCTCGTTCCTTTCTTCCTGATACTATTCTTTTCAACCACCCTGTGCAGTCTAAATATAGATTAATACTTCTTTAAGGAAAAAATTCATACATTATGTACCAAAGCACTCTGCCATGCATGTTGATGCAAAATGTCTCAAAGCCGACAGGTTGTTAAAACTTCAAGGTTTAAGTTCCTAAGCTTATTATCATTGTTGTTCATTATTATACAAATAATTGCATTTTTAAAATTTTTCTTCCTCCAAAAGGAGCTCAAAAATGCCTCTCCTCCAACAAAAAAACCCAAATATAATGTAAACTCTCTTAAATCAAGGTGTTAGTTCATGAGATAAGGTCTTTTCGCACCATTGAGCTGAAATGCTATTCATCATACTTAAGCCAGCTGAAAATTATATCAGTATAAAATTGGTTGTCCTGATTGCAGATCCCTACCCATACATAGGGATTTCAAGTCAGTGAAACAGGAGTAGAATTCAAAGCACTAACATTTTATTTCATGCTACCTGTACACAAGAATCTGATCTACTAAGAGTCAAGCCAAATCGGTGCTAGATAAGGGTCTACGGGATTCACAGGGGCTAGATTTAAGTCTCTTGTGGGAATGACTCTAAACCGATGATGCGTTTGACCCCACCATTGGGCTCTGCCTGGTTATCTCCTACAGATGATTTTGTAATAAGGAAGAAAACACAACTTGAACACTAATATAGCTAAGGAAAACTTAAAGCTGTCTTGCTCATTGGCTGGGCTGCCCTTGAAGACTTCTAAAAACTTCAAGGAGTGCAAAATACAGCAACATGTTTACTTAAGGGATAGTTTTCTGGCTAATGTAGAACATTGCTGGCACAAGAGCTGCATCATCTCTCAATATGTTTCCTAGTGTAATTCAAGATACTGGTAATTAACCAATATAGCCCTATGTTTCTCTGACCTTAGGTATCTGTGAGGCTACCTATCCCAGATAGATTCTGCCTCTCCAATCAGAGTCAGCTTGCCAAAACTCCTTTCCTGTCAAGTTGGCATGCTCTGCAGGAGCATCTCCACTTTCAAACCGCTTGACCCTTGAAAGAAGAGTAGCCTCCAGCCTAGAATGTTCTGAAAGCTTTGACATTTCAAAGGCCTTTGGAGTTCCATTGCTTTTTAGCTCAGATATTTAACAGAATAACAGAGTTGAAAGAGACCTTGTAGATCATCTAGTCCAACCCCCTGCTCAAGCAAGAGACCCTATACCATTTCTGACAGATGGCGGTCCAATCTCTTCTTGAAAGCTTCCAATGATGAAGCTCCCACAACTTCCGAAGGCAAGCTGTTCCATTGGTTGATTGTTCTCACTGTCAGAAAATTTCTCCTTATTTCTAGGTTGAATCTCTCCTTGATCAGTTTCCATCCATTATTCCTTGTCTGGTCTTCAGGTGCCTTGGAAAACAAGTTGACCCCCTCCTCTCTGTGACAGCCCTTCAAATATTGGAATATTGCTATCATGTCTCCCCTGGTCCTTCTCTTCACTAGACTAGCCATGTCCAGTTCCTGTAACTGTTCTTCAAGTCCCCTAATCATCTTTGTTGCTCTTCTCTGCACTTTCTAGAGTCTCAACTATATGTTGCTTACAGCCATTCAGACTGAAGCTATGCTGTATGTAAACCCTTCAAATAAATAGACATCCTGGGACATGCAGAAAAAGAATGTTCTGAGAATATGTTTGCACCATGATTAAAGGCAAATGGGGAAAACCTCTTCGAAGAGATATCAGGAGGGAGATATTTCCAATGTTGACTCTAATCTTCCTTCCCAGAAACCAGTATGCATTATATACTCCCAGATGACGTGATCTTGCTGGAACTCTAGCAACGCTTGGCCCACAAATGCCAATAGAGTAAAGGTCTTCTCTATGTCAGAAAGGGGAAAAGGTCGGGTTTCAAATTGTTGTGCTTTAATAGAAGCTTATGACCATGGCCATATTTGGCATGGCTGCCATTTTGGATTTGTGGAAAGATGATCCAACTTTGTCATTGGAAGCTTTATTTTTTTTCTCTCTCCCAGTTTTGCCAAGGAGTTGACAGAAAAGTTTCCTGGAATCCTTGGGAGTAGTGAGAAGATGAGGCAAGTTGACTCTTGCCCTTCCCTTTACCTAATGTAATAAGAAATTAAGCTTTGCCTTCCCTTTGCTAGATGGAATTGGAATTCCTTTGCTTAAGCTAAAAGGACAATTTGCAAACTCACTATTTTGACCTGGTCTTGGAATTGTCCTTGTGTATTCCCTTTTGTGATTGAAGAATTTAGAAACATTGAAAATCAATGCCCAAATAAATGGCCCTATGGCTAATTCTAAAATTAGGAAGAAGCAGATAATGTTTTATTAGTGCCAAGCCTTTTCCCACAGCCTCTCTAATCCAGTTCCCACCCTCACTTTTCCAAATAAGGTTTACAAAAAAGGTGCGGTTTCACAATGACTCATGGGTGGATTCCTGCCAAATAACAGAATGTAAAGCAACAATGTTCTGCTTCCTCCTAGTAAAATGAGATTGTTCAAATCTCCGAAGCATGTGTTATCTGTGGGCAAATTGTATTCCTTTGTTATCACATCCTTCCTTTGAAGAACAAGGGTTGGTGTAAATGGCTTACCCCATTTTATCACCACAATAGGTAGGCTGGAATGTCAGTCATCAAAATCATCTCTGAAGGGATCTGAACTCAGGTTTACATTCGAAACAAGCTTATAGCAATTAGCTTTCATAAACTTTGGGTCCTTAGAAAGTATTTTTGCAGGAGTGAAAGGTGCAGCGGTAGAAGGTCACCCGCTTTAAGTCAAATCATGTCTACACGGGTATATCTCTTGTTATTTTTAGGTGCCCTTCATACAATCCTTTTTCTTTTTTGCATCCTGAAAAGTATGAATGGATCTGAAGGTTTTATTGATACCAATCATAGAGCATAGTTTAGTTTAGTTTACTTTATTGTCATTGCACCTTGTACAACGAAATTAAATGCCATCTTCAGTGTACATTATAACTATAAAAATAAAACACAAACACACATCCTTCACATTCTATACAATTGAATTGAAAACCCGATATTGCATTAATATTGCATTACTGAGCCGAGGTGGCGCAGTGGTTAGAGTGCAGTACTGCAGGCTACTTCAGCTGACTGCTAGCTGCAGTTTGGCGGTTCAAATCTCACCGGCTCAAGGTTGACTCATCCTTCCATCCTTCCGAGGTGGGTAAAATGAGGACCCAGATTGTTGGGGGCAATATGCTGACTCTGTGAACCGCTTAGAGAGGGCTGTAAAGCACTGTAAAGTGGTATATAAGTCTAAGTGCTATTGCTATTGCTAATATTGCACTATACAGTAGAATTCAATATAGTTAGTGCACTGGGATAGAAGCTGTTTTTCAGCCTATTTGTCCTTGTTTTTATTACCCTTTACCGTCTGCCAGATGGTAATAGTTCAAAAAAAGGGTGCCCAGGATGAGATAGATCTTTAAGAATGTTTTGAACTTTCTTAAGGCAGTGTGATCTATAAAGCTCTTCCAAAGAGGGGAGAGGGCAACCAATGATCCTCTGGGCAATGATGTTAACCCTCTGGAGTGCTGTCCTATCTGCCACTGTGCAATTGGCAAACTATACACAGATGCAGTAAGTTAAAATACTCTTTATGGTGCAGCGGTAGAAGGTCACCAGCAGTTTTTCATTCAGTTGTTGTTTCCTGAGAAGTCTCAGGTAGTATAATCTCTGCTGGGCCCTTTTGACCAGTGCTGCAATGTGAGTGCCCCAGGTCAGGTCCTCTTTTATGATAACTCCCAGAAACTTAAAACTGGCCACTTGCTCCACTCGGTCTCCATAGTCTATATGAAACATCATTTTGTAATACTGGTAATGTTCAAATTTAGTCAGGATATCTCAAGAAAGACACAACACTGACTAATAAAATGCAGAAATAGCACTGTACTCTAGATTTGTCCTCTTTACCAAAGAGCACACTTCGGACGTTTTACCTCCTGTGAGAAATGATAACGTGATCATTCTCCACATCATAGTCTGATGTTACCATCCCAGCCTACTCTTCCAACTTGGCTTAATTCAGCCTTTGCTTAATATCTACTATGCAGCCACATTTTGCTGAATATACTGATGCATTACGTTGTGACTCACTTTTAAGGGAGCTTTAAAAACTACCTAACTTTTTTCACTGAGTAATTATTTCCCTTGCCAAATTTATTTTTATTTTTCCTGCTGTATAATGCAGAATGTCTATTAAGGATGTCCTGGCCTGTCCACAGAAATGGTCTTAGCTATATTTTAGCAATAGCTATGTATTATAGAAATGATCTGTGGGTTTGAATGTGAGATGTGAATTATGAGTGGAATGAAGATATGAAAAGCTGCAACCATGAAATTATGCAAATTATATTTAGATATTGTGTCAGTGGTGGGATTCAACATTTTCTACTACTGGTTCTGTGGGCGTGGCTTGTGGGTGTGGTTTGGTGGTCATGTGACTGGGTGGGCGTGGCTTGGTGGTCATATGACTGGGTGGACGCAGCTTGGTGGTCATGTGACTGGGTGGGCGTGGCTTGGTGGGCATGTGACTGGGTGGGCATGGCCAAGTCGACGCCACTTCTTTAACTGTACCCACCCAGACAACACCATATCAAACAACAATTATCATACTCACTACAGAAACACACAAAATCTCATCAAGCTGCACAAATTTCAAAATATAAAAGCTATAGAGTCACATAAAATTTGCTTGCTGCAAACAAACTCACAAAATTAACTGTCTACAACACTGATTTTTAAATGCTAAGTTAAAAAAAAAGCAACTTACCCAAAATTAGGCGAAGACAGACAGGCAGATTCAGTTACTCGCAGGTCGATGAGTTGGATGCAGTGGCATGGGATGCAGGCGAAGTAAGGCTGTGGGATTTGAGCAACACTCGGGATTCGGGAGTCACTCATGAAGGTAAGCTGGAGCCTGGGGACAGTGGGGGGGTAGCTAGCTAGGCCGCAGCCAGTGCCACCGCCATCAGAGCCACGCCAGCGGGCTTAGCCAGCCAGGCGAGCCCGGGGACGGTGGGGGGGCAGCTAGCTAGGCCACAGCCAGCACCGCTGCCATGAGAGCCGGCCGGCAGGCTTAGCCAGCCAGGCGAGCCCGTGGACGGGGGGGGGGCAGCTAGCTAGGCCACAGCCAGCACCGCCGCCATCAGAGACGTGCTGCGGCTTAGCCAGCCAGGTGAGCCCAGGGGACGGTGGGGGGGTCAACTAGCTAGGCCGCAGCCAGCGCCACCGCCATCAGAGCCGTGCTGGCGGCTTAGCCAGCCAGGCAGGCTCCAGGGATGGTGGGGGGGGCCGCGGCAAGCTCCAGGGATGGTGGGGGGCTAGCGTGACTCACAGGCTTACCTGTAAGCAGGCAGATCAGGGCCGCTCAGTTGGGGTGCAGGCACCGCGTGGGAAGGCAGCTTAGGCAGGCAAGCTGCAGAGCAGAGACTGTGCGCATGTGCAAGCGAGGACCCAGTGTGCCTCATAGGAGGTGAGTGACTGGGCGGGACAGGGCGAGTGGGCGGGCGGGGCAAGCTCTTCCGACCCCATTCCCACCCCACTGCAGGGTCAGGTTACTGCAAAATCCCCATTTCCTCCAGATCAGCTGGGACTCGGGGATGAGCAGGCGGGTGGGGGCGGGGCCAGCCAGAAGTGGTATTTGCCGGTTCTCCGAACCAGGTAAAATTTCCGCTACCGATTCTCCCGAACCGGTCCGAACCAGCTGAATACCACCTCTGATTGTGATGTATTGCTAGTCTTCCCAGGTAAACTGGACAGGAAATAGGACTAGATGAACCAATTCTACTTTATTTTAAGGCTACATCACAGTATTTTGCAAATATGAAGGCACAAATTTCCCGTTGCCACATTTAACTGCTTAGTCCATTAGGGTGGGTCCTTCTTAGGTTTATTTCACTTGACTGTTAAGCCACTGGAAGCTCCTGCCTGTCTTGTCCGATTGCTTCTTAGGCAGCTTCTTGTCCTCTTTCCCAAAGGCCATTCACACATTCTGTGTGTTTATACCTTCAAAGATCAGAATAGTGGAAGCAACAGTATTCCAAGTGATACCCTATGGAAGTAAAACTTGGATTTTGAAGAAGCAGGATAGAAAAAGTTTTGGTACTTTTGCAATTTGATATTGGGGGATACTCCTGAGAATACCATGGACAAGAAAAGAAAACAATGGATTACTGATCAACCCAGAGATCTCACTCGAGGCAAAAATGACCATACTTATTATGCAATAAATTTATTTGAACAAGACTCTAATGCTGGGAAAGGGGGAAGAAATAGAAGAAGAAGACAACTAGCAGTAAGGTGGATGGACTCAGTTATAGTGGCAATTGGTATAATGTTGGAAAATTTGAAGGGCTAAGGCTAAGTTAGGGACAGATCATAGTGGAGAAAATCCATCTATATGGTTGCTAAGAGTCAGCAACAACTTGATGGCACATAATCAATCAATCAATCAAACAAACAAACAATAGAAATGGGATGAAGTGGCAGTTATGTCTCTTCTCAAATCTCCCAAGATTCTTTTCTTCATATACCTTCCAAACCTGTTGTTAGATAGGGTGAACAGATGAGGCAGACATCAGGTTGAGTAACAATAACAGCTCTTTATTCAGGAAACTATATACAATCCAGCAGCTCTCTGTCTGACAGCTTCCCTTTATATAGGGAGATGTCAGACTGGCCAGCCAATCGGCTTCAAGTATTTTTCCCGCCGGAATGGAGGACCTGACTGGAGCCTTAACGCTCTAGTCCCAGTACGTAACACCCCTCCCCTCTTAGTTGGGTTGATCCAACTCGTGACATAGTCACGTAAATAGGCGGGGCATTTAGTGCTTCTTTCAGACCTGCGCAGCTCAGTTGGAGCTGAGGCTGCGGTCATGTCAGTTGGGTCTTTGTGTCTCCCAAGCTCGACCAATAGAAGTGTCTGGAATCTTCCCCAGGGCGTGGCTGGAGTTCTGGGAACCGGTTCGCTTGGAATTCGCCCCCCGGCACTTACATCCCCAGGTAGGTTTCCTGGTTCTTTCGGGCTTGAGCTTTCTGTGTTGGGAGTGTGTGATCATTCCGTTTGGGTAGGCATTTGGCTTTTTTGTTCAGAAGTTATTTCTGGTTGCCTAAGAGTGGAGTGGCTGAGGCAGCCTCGGAGTTGGTCAATATGCCTCCTCCAGCTTCTACCGTCCTCGAGCTCTAGTCTATAGGAGTGAGGGCCAGTGATTTCTACAATTGTGGCCGGAACCCAGAAAGCACCCCCAGCATAGTTGTGGGCATAAACGTATCCCCTATGCTGAATGACCCTAAGTTGGCTGGTCGAATCTACTGGGGCATTGGCAGAGTAGTTTGGGTGTAGTCAATCTAGGGGAGACCTTAGCCGGTGGTCCATTAGGAGTTCGGAGGGGCTTCTGCCTGTGATAGCGCTTGGCGTGATGTGCTGTACTAGGAGGAATTTATCAATGTGAGTTTGCCAATCACCTGGCCCCATTCTAGATAGGGCTTCTTTGACCGATCTCACCATTCTTTCCGCTTGACCATTGCTGGCCAGGTGGAATGGTGAGACCAGGGCATGCCTGATTCCCTGTTCAGCTAGGAAGGTTTTGAAGTTGATGGCTGTAAATTGGGGCCCGTTGTCAGAAACCAAGACATCAGGCAGGCCGTGTGTGGCGAAAAGTCTCTGTAGTACCTTGATGACCGCCTCTGCCATTGTGGGGGTCATGAGGATTACCACTAGCCATTTCGAGTAGGCGTCCACAACTATGAGGAATGTTTGCCCATGTGTGGGGCCTGCAAAATCAATGTGTGCCCTGGACCAGGGTGCTTTGGGTTGTTCCCATTCATGCACGGGCGCCTCTGGGGGAGCTGGTCGGGATTCCTGGCACGGTGTGCAGGTTTCCACCCATTCTGCGATTTCCCCGTCCATGTTAGGCCACCATACATAACTTCTGGCCAATGCCTTCATCTGGACAATCCCCGGATGCCCTACATGTAAAGCCTCTAATACTGCAACTCGCAGTTTGGTTGGAATAATCACCCAGTCCCCCCGTAGAAGACATCCCCTTAATACATACAATTCATTTTGTTTAGTTACATAGGATTTAAATTCTGGCCCAACAGGTCCCCTGGGCCATCCCCTGAACACCCAGTGCAGAACCTGGGCAATGGTTCTGTCCTTAGCTGAGTGACGCACGACTTCATTAGACTCACTGGTCCCGATTCCAGGCAGTCAATGAGCAGTACTGGTGTGTTGGGGGTAGGATCATCCAGGAGTTTGGGCAGGGGGCATCTGTTGAGGGCGTCAGCATGGCCCAGAATCTTTCCAGGGTGATGAATCAGTTGATAGTTGTAGGCAGCCAAAAAAATAGCCCAGCGAGTCATTCGCAGTGAAAGGGATGCAGGCGTAGGGCAGTCCCCTGCCAAGAGTCCAAGCAATGGTTTATGGTCAGTTATGAGTTCAAACCTCCGACCATACAAGTAATCGTGGAACCGCTTGACCCCTGCTACTGCAGCCAGTGCTTCCCTGTCCTATATGGCTATAGTTCCATTTTGCGGGTGACAGGGTCCTGGAATAGTATGCAATCGGGGCTTCGGTTCCATTAGGCAGGCGATGGCTGAGGACTGCCCCTACGCTGAAAGGTGACACGTCACAGGTCAACACTAAAGAGAGAGTCTGGTTGTACTGCACCAGGAGGCTGTCTGCAGAAAGCAGCCGCTTGACAGCTGCGAACGTGACTGCCTCAGTTTTGCCCCAAGTCCACCTTGCTTTCTTTCCGAGCAGCTTGTGCAAAGGCTCGGCTACAGTCGCCTTCTGTTGCAAAAAAACGCTGTAAAAGTTAAGGAGCCCGAGGAACGCCTGCAGCTTGGTCTGGTTACGGGGAGTGGGGGCGTCCTGCATAGCCTTAATTTTTGAATTTGTGGGGTGGATCCCAGAGCCGTCTACCATGTACCCCAAGAAGTCAACCCTAGGCACCCCAATTTGGCACTTCTCTTTTTTTAAGCGGAGGCCCTTCTCTCTGATCCTATTCAGCACAATTCACAGTCTTTGGAATAGCTGATTTTTATCTGTCACGGACACTAATATGTCGTCAAAGTAAGGACTACTCCCAGTATTCCCTCCAAAAGTCGTTCCATAACACTTTGGAATAACTCGGGGGATATGCTGACACCAAATTGCAGTCTCTTTCACTTGAATGCACCCCTATGTGTTACAGTGGTTTGGGCCTCAGCTGTGGTGCCATCTACAGGTAACTGCTGGTAGGCCTGCGCTAAGTCTAACTTTGCGAATACCTTTCCAGGCCCCAGGGAATGTAGTAGATGTTGGACGACTGGAACCAGATAGGCACTCTGTTGTAGCGCCTTGTTCAGGGTGCACTTATAGTCCGCGCAGATGTGGACTGACCCATCAGACTTGACTGGGTTCACAATGGGGGTTACCCACCGGGCATGGCCAATGGGCTCTAGGATCCCCTGGCCAATTAACTTGTCCAATTCTTGGTCAATTTTTTGCCGGAGGGTGAGAGGGAGCCTCTGGGGCTTTAATCTAATTGGCACGACATTTGGGTCAAGGCTGAACGATATAGGGGTCCCCACGTACCTACCCAGACTGCCACTGAAAATGTCCTCGAACTTGCGGAGCAGTTCCTCGGCGCTGTTGTCGTTGATTGTGTTGATGCTGGTTACCCCCATGCCCAGAACTTCAAACCATTCCAACCCGAGTAGGCTTGGAAGGGAGCCGCTGACCACCATCAGTGTTAGCGGCCCATCAAAGTTTTTGAATTTGACATGGAAGGTGCCACAGCCTAGCACAGGGATGCGGTTCCCCTGATAGTCGATGAGCCGTAATTCTTGGTATTTCAGCTGTCATCTCTGGATGCCAGGGATGGCCTTCTTTAGTGTTGTCCAGGAGACGATGGTCACAGATGACCCGGTGTCGATCTCCATGCTGCATGGCGACCCCTTGATGAGGATGGTGACATGCGGCTTCATACTCTCCGGCATGCTTGACTGCCATATTTTGGTTTGGAATGTTTCTGTGGATTCCCCCCTTTCTGATTTCCATCAAGGTTTCCATGCTTCTTGTCGGTGTGGCTTTGGGTAGCTCGGCTTGCTTATTGCCCTTCTCATATGCTGTGGCGGTGGAAGGTTGGTGCGGCAGATCTGGGCCAAGTGGCCCTGCTGATCGCATCGTTGGCATATCGCATCTCTAAACCGGCAGTTTGCACACTGGTGTTTCCCCCCACATCCAGCGCAAGGCTGGAATCGATTGTCCGGTTCATTTGCCCCTTTTCATCTTTCAAATTTAAGGCAGCAAATTTCCTCTTCGCTGTCAGGTGAGAGATCTCGTTCTGAACTCTTGCGATGGACGGTGACAGCTTTTCGCGCACTTTTCGGGCTGCCCTGCTTCTGAAGTGTTTCGATTGACCTGGTGGACGCTTCCGTTGCTCTGGCCTCGTCCAGGGCAACCTGTAGCGTGAAGGTCGTTTTCGACAACAGCCTCTGTTGGAGGTTGATATCACGCACCCTGCAGATTAGTAACTCGCACCCTGTGCAGGGTGATAACTCGCACCCTGCGAGTTCCAGCAGCAACTCGTCTAGGTCTCGGAATTCGCTGTACGCTGCGGCCTTGCGAAGCTCAGCAATGTACTCATTGATTGATTCCCCTTCTCGCTGATTTCATAGATTAAATTCGTGCTGCTGCATGAATTTAGATGGTTTTGGCACGTAGTGCGTCTTCAGCATAGTCTGGAGTGCAGTCCAGGTGACTGACTGGACCAGTGTCGGCTCTGCCAGTGCCTGTGCGGTCTCGAAAACCCCAGACCCACAGTAGCTCAGGAATAGAGTTCTTTTCTTGTTGTCTGATAAGCTGAGGAGGTCATTGGCCTCCATGAAGAACTCGAACCTTGTCATGTAGGAGTTCCAGTGCTCCTTGGCTGGATTGTAGTGACTCGGTGGGGCGTGCGTCGTCATTTTACCGTTCCTCCAGATTGCTTGATGCCCCTGTGCTGGATTGCATTTGTCAGCTCTTTCTGTTATCTGCCTTCCTAACCCACCTTCGTCGCCAGTGTTAGATAGGGTGAACGGATGAGGCAGACATCAGGTTGAGTAACAATAACAGCTCTTTATTCAGGCAACTATGTACAATCCAGCAGCTCTCTGTCTGACAGCTTCCTTTTATATAGGGAGCTGTCAGACTGCCCAGCCAATCAGTTTCAAGTATTTTTCCCACCAGAATGGAGGACCTGACTGGAGCCATAACGCTCTAGTCCCAGTATGTAACACCTGTATTTTAAATTCTCCTATTCCATCCATTCCCGATTTGTGCCATACAGATATTGTTGAACTAAAAATGTAATGGTCATTGATTGCAAGGATCCTCCTTGATCATAATCCAAAACAGCTGGAGCAATCTAGCTGAAAGAATGATATTGTGTAAATATCAACAATTATGTTCTTTTTGATATTAGGACATATAGCTGTTAGTAAATAAAGAAAACAAACACCAAAACCCCTATCCTCTACATCAGAGGTGTCAAACTGGTGGCCCGTGGGCCGGATGCATCATGCACAGGCCACGCCCACCCCAGCTCCACGAAGGGAAAAAACATCACGAAATGTCACGTGACGGCAATGTGACGCCACGAGTTTGACACCCATGTTCTACATATAAGTGGTTAGAATGCAGTATTGCAGTATGAGCCACAGTGGCACAGTGGTTAGAGTGCAGTACTGCAGGCTACTTCTGCTGACTGCCGGCTCCCTGCAATTTGGCAGTTCGAATCTCACCAGGCTCAAGGTTGACTCAGCCTTCCATTCTTCCAAGGTGGGTAAAATGAGGACCCAGATTGTTGGGGGCAATAGGCTGATTCTGTAAACCGCTTAGAGAGGGCTGTAAAGCTATATATAAGTCTAAGTGCTATTGCTATATCCTCCCCCATCATCAATTCAGTTCTAATGAACAGGTCAAATTTATTTTGCATCCAAAGGTCTTCTTCTCTCTTTTATAGCAGGTGAAGCAGAGTCAGTAAATTCCAGAGAGATAGCCAATTGGGGGTGTTGCAGACTTTCAAGGTACCTGAAATCCAAACTACTGGGGTATCTTTGCCTTAATAAATGTGTTTACCATTAGACTGCTGGAGATTTTTATTTCAAAATAACTAAATAGCCAAGAATTTGAAGAAATCACAGTTGTCATCTCCATATGTCTTCCATGAAATTTAAATGTCAAAATCCCAGCCACCTTTTCTTCCAGCCACTTTAGAAGGAGACTGTTACCGAAAGGCCTGGGCATCAATTTAAATATCTTGACAACTTTGCAAGTGCAACCTAATATGGCCAGTAAAATGGATGACCCATCTCGTGGCATGTCATTATGCATTTTGCACAAGACATTGTGATATCTCATGCTTCTGGGTTTCTGTCTGGGATTGGGTGGTGTGAGAGAGCAAAGTTGAGCTCACTGTCTGCTCTTTTCAAAAGTAGCTGCAGTCATGCAGACAAGTCACCCCCGCCTTCCCTCAGGCATTCATTCATCCATTCCCCAAGAACCGCACTCACAGGCATCCAAGCCGGTGTCCCAGCTGCCTGGCTAACTGAGCCAACTCTGGTGTTTTCAAGGACATGCTGACCTGAACAGAGGCAGCGTCACCCAACTCAGTCCTTTCAGTGTACAGAAGCAAATGCAAAGACCGAGTGGGAGGAGAAGGTTGTGTGGAGCAGGAAAAGTGAAAGCACACGAGGCTTACAGATGAGGAACCAAGGAAGTGGAGGCCACGTCTTGAGATTGGCAGCTCTCACAAGCAGGCAAGTGGACCTTCACTCAACTGCCAGGACCACAAGCTATGGTGAGCAGCATATCTTGCAAAAACTAGAAAAGGAGCAACCATAGTGACACAGGAGCTCATCCCAACTAGTGTAAGAACATTTGAGAAAAGGGAAAGATTGTATGTTACTTTAAAGTCTTTGAGACTTTGGTCTGAACTGGGTATTAAAAGAATAACTATTAAAGGAGAGAGTATTAAAAGATGTATTTGCATGGCAACATCACCTTGCAAAGTCCTAGAAGGGTGAAGTTGACCCAGAGCAATGGCTTGTTGTTGCGGAAGGTGTGTGCCAGCGATGGGTTGCTACCGGTTCACCCTGGACTGGGCAAACCGGTAGCGGTGGCGGCGGGAGGCTCCGCCCACCCGCCCAGACATCATCAAAAACGCTCTGCGCATGCGCAGAAGGTTCTGCGCAAAGCAAGCACGCGCACACTCCCGTTCCCAAACCGGTAGCAAAGGTAAGTGAAACCCACCACTGGTGTGTGCTGCAATAAAGTATTGTGTACAGATTTGCTACACTGTCCAGTCCTTGGAGAGGAAAGAACCCTCATGGGTGTGTGCCCGTGTGTGCAGTTTCCATTATTTTATTTGTTCCTAATTAGGATTTACAGCAGGAAATAATGTGCCAGACCATTACTGTTGTTTATGACTCCATATATTTGCAGCTGCTAACTAGCCACCCAATCTCCTCCAATAACTTCCTTCCTCTATACTGGAATCCTCTGGCTGACCAAACGCCTGTTATTTATTCCTGTCTCCCTTTGTTTTTCCATTACAGTACTTCTTCCTCTTCCTGTTCATTAACAAATATCAGGAAAAAAAGAATTTACCCAGGTTTGCTGTTGCTGCAGCAACAACAACCTTGATTTATAAAAATTGAATGATTCTGCATGATACTGGCTGAAGAGTTCTACTGTAAGCATTTCGCCGTTTATGCAATGCATCAAACTCTGGGGTCAGAAAGAACATAAAAGAGAGCTTTCTCTCAAGGCTTTCAGATTTGGGCAGCAAAAATCCAGATAACCAAAATAGTTGAGAGGTTTTTATCTCTTTGCTGCTATTTGGCCATTGACCAGTTTTTCCACAATCTAACCTTACCAGTATTTTACAGGTTAGTCCTCGAGTTACGACCGCAATTGAGCCCAAAATTTCTGACATTTGTTAAGTGAGCTTGTTCCATTTTACCACTTTTCTTGCCGCAGTTGTTAAGTGAATCACTGCAGTTGTTAAATTAGTAACATGGTTGTTAAATGAATCTGGCTTCCCCATTGACTTTGCTTGTCAGAAGGTTCCAAAAGGTGATCACGTGACCCCGGGGACACTGCAACCGTCATAAATATGAGTCAGTTGCCAAGCATCTGAATTGTGATCATGTGACCATAGGGATGCTGCAACTGCTGTATTTTGGTCTTTTCCATTGTGCAGCAAGAGGTGTGAAGGACATTACTGTCTGTGGCTGCTGGCCATACGACTTAGATGCCTTCTCCACTATCAATCCATAATCATCACCCTAAATGGATAAATCATCAGAGCTATAATAGCAACAAGAACTTATTTTGAATTAGTGGCCATACTAATGTAGGGACAAGTCTCTGGGAAAGAGATAAATGCTAGTAATGTGTTTTCCCAAAGGCATTCATATGTTCACTTTCCCTTTGCCCGTTTCCCTACATTCGCACATACGGACAATGGAGAAGCGACTAAAGCAGCAGCACCTGAAAAAAGTCCTCTGTCTTGAGGCAAGCTCGATTTCGGATAACCGTGGCAACAGCATAGAACTGATTTGCCATTGCCCTCTTTCATATTTTCTTATCTTCCTAGCTTCATCTGCAAACCTAAGATTCCCTGGTGTTCCCCATCCAAGTATTGACCAAGCCAACCTTGTTTAGCTTTGGGGGGGAGGGTCAGCCAAGATCCCCTAGATGTTGTCACCAACTACATGTCATTAGTACTTGTGAGGATTTGGGACCATAATCTACTTCATGTGACGCACAGCTTATAGTTTTGTTAATTTTAAGGTGCCACAACTCTCTTTGTATTTTTGCAGTCATTAGGAAATACATAACAGACTTAGTTCCGAAATCTTACTGGAGAGGAGATTACAAAGGGGAGGCCCAGCATTTCTTGAGACTAATTCCTCTTTGCCCAGGAAGAAATCAATTTCCAGCCTAAAAATGATCCATTGGATCTGACAGAGAAATGTTAACAATCTTATCAAACGTGATGATAGTAACTGTGCTTATCTACAAGCAGCTATTCTTAAAACACTGGGGCCTGAGTGATGGGAACTGAACTAATCAAGGAATCCCCGGAGGCTGTATTTGGCTCAAATGCTATTTTAGCATAAACAACTGTATTAAAAATAATTATATGCCTTTTTGTTTAAAGGATGGGGAGAGGTAAGTTACTAGTCTATTACAGGATTATCCTGGATACGGTCCCGTCACAAACCTCGTGGCCTTCACAATTCACTCCAAAAATACTGTCAACTGACTATTTTCCCAGTGGGGAAAAATGGTAGATTTTGTGCCATGAATAGGATTTTCTTCACAACAAAGCAGTGGTTTGTCAAGGCATCTGGGTTTCAAGTAACAATAAGCAACTTTTGGGTATTTACTGCATACAAACACACACACACAAATCGACAAATCTGAAGCTAACGCCAAGGTAGGCAGGTAGCTTAGCATCTTTATAACTGAAAGTTGCCAGTGTGCTATTACAGCCCAGCTAATTCGAATAATTCCTATGGTTCCTTGCCATGTCAACAGCTCATATACAGGATCACAACATTGTGTTTAGAGTCTATGTCAAAAATAGATCTCAATATACATCGGTTTCTGTACAAATAGCATCCTCCAAAGAATTGGGCCCACCTTCTGTTAGGATTGAGGCTGTGCAACCTCAATGCAGCCTTTCAGAACAGAAAGAAAAGGGTTGTATCATCAAAGGCAGAGGCTTCTAAATAGGGTGTGAACTCCTTTGTGGAGATACCATCATGGACATCAGGGAGTGGAGCCTTGGGAATTACATGAGGAATATGTCTGTGCTTGTTTTGGTTTCTATGGCCTCAGGAATAAAAGGAAGCCATATAAAAAACAGGTAGCAAATCTGCAATTACACTATCCATAAATAGATACCTGAGTCTCCTCCCACCTCTGCCAACTTTTATAATTTAAAAAAGGTAGATTTTTATCATTCAAATCTTTTTTTTTGTAGGAGGCATGACTCTTAGAAGTTGAACTGTTTGCCTTTGTATCTTCAGTGATCTTATGTAAAGGCAGTGTTTATGGTTTGCATGGGGAAAGCTCTTTTATATGGGCTACATTTGCTACATGCCCATGATCTGCCTTAATCATAGTTCAGAAGAGCGCTTTTGTTAATTCAACAAACAGGCCCAGCTGCACAGCTGGCCTCAACTCTATGGTGTCTCTCTCTCTCCCCCATCTGTTAATAGTATCTCCCTTTTTAATACTATCATACTTGTGCCCATGCAGACACTAAGCTCAGGGGTGGGCTGCTGGGGGTTCGCAGGGGTTCGGGAGAACCTTTAACTAAGATTCAGTGCAGTTCGGAGAACTCCCAAATCCCACTTCTGGCTGGCCCCACCCACTCCACCCTGCCCCTCCCAGGAGTCCCCATGTGGCCTGTTTTGGATGCAGGTAAGTGCAGGGCGCGTGTGGAGGCTCGGGGAAGGCAAAAAACGGGCCTACCGGAAGTTCGGGAAGTTCGGGCCCGTTTCTGGCCTCCAGAGGGCCTCCGGAGCCTGGGGAGGCCGTTTTCGCCCTCCTGGAGGCTCGAGAAAAGCCTCCGGAGCCCAGGGAGGGCAAAAACGCCCCCCCGCCATGGTGCAGGAGGCCGACTAGGCCACACCCACCATGACCACGCCCACCTAGCAACCGGGCAGAGAACCCCTTGCTAAAAATTTTGAAGCCCACCCCTGACTAAGCTGTTACAAGAGAGTATCTGGAAATGTCTGCTGTTGCTTTAAATCATCCTATTTTACCACAGAAATACGATTCCTGGCTTCTGCTAATCCATCCCTCAGAGTTTCAAATGTTGCGCAACAAAAGTAATAGCTTCTTCCTCTCAGAGACTTTTCAGATATTTAATGACTTCTGCCTCAACAGGGTTAAAATTCCCCTTTTACGTATTTTCCCACTCTTTGTAAAATCTTTGGGAAGGGAACAGTGTAGAGATTTTTTTGTGTGATGTACATTGTGGCTAATTGGATAGCAAAAGTTTACAAGTCTGAAGATCGTCACAGATGGTACACAATAATACCAACCACAGCAAGCCAGGAACCAGTACAGGTAGTCCTCGACTTACGACCGCAATTGAGCCCAAAATTTCTGTTGCTAAGTGAAACATTTGTTAAGTGAATTTTGCCATATTTTATGACCTTTCTTGTCACAGTTGTTAAATGAATCACTGCAGTTCAGAGGTGGGTTCCTCCCGGTTCGGACCGGTTCACCCGAACCGGTAGCGACCCACTGATGACATCACGATGATGTCACAGATCCGGTTCGGTCGGTGCCAGTCCATGGGCGCCGCCATCTTTTTTTTTGAATTTTTTCTTGAATTTTTTTTTTTAAATTCTTCTGCGCATGTGCAGAAGCCGAGTTTCCGGCACTGTGCATGCGTCGCCATCTTGTTTTTGGCTTTTTAAAAAAATTTTTAATTTTTTAAAAAATTTTTGCACTGCGCATGCGCGCACCCACGAGGCGTGGCCACACGGCGCGGGAGGAAGAGAACCGGCAGGGAGGTAAGTTAGAACCCACCCTTGCTGCAGATGTTAAGTTAGTAACATGGTTGTTAAATGAATCTGGTTTCCTCTTTGACTTTGCTTGTCAGAAGGTCGCAGAAGCTGATCACATGGCCCCCCAAGGCACTACAACTGTCATAAATATGAGTCTGTTGCCAAACATCTGAATTTTGATCACGTGACCATGGGGACGCTGCAACGGTCGTAAGTGTGAAAAATGGTCATAAGTCACTTTTTTCAGTGTCGTAACTTCGAATAGTCATTAAATGAAGTGTTGTAAGTTGAGGACTAGCTGTACAGTTCTTAGAAGGGGCAGGTGGCTAACTATTCTCCCACTTTTCCCCAGAAAACGATGTAAAAGGATTACAGACACGGGACTGCAAGGAAATAGGGAATGCCACAAAGAATGAATTTATCTACAAACCTTATATCAAGCAAATGGACTAAAAAGTCGGAACTGCTATAAAGAAGATAGAAATTTGCCACTAAGTAAACTGATAAATGGATCATTATTCCCAGGAGTCATAAGAGCATCCTGCTCACCATCAGTTTATCATTTTGCAAGATTCCACCTGCATGCATAAGTCATTTCTTTCTGTCTTCCCCATTTTCTCTTAAAATCCAGAGTTTAGTGCCTTCAAGTGAACCCACAGAGACAAACTGTGTGTGTTTAATAAAAATGTACTTCCAAGTAAGCAGTAATGACAGAATGCGTTTCCTAAAGAAATGGATGATCTTCTACCTAAGCTGAAAGTAAACTTGACATTTCCTGTTGGAGATTTAATTTTTTTTTTTAGTGGCTTTCGAAAGCAAAGGCTTCATCGGTCACTTTTCAAAGGTATCATCCCACTAAAAAAATCTTGTATTTTGAGAATTTAGGGGGGGAAAATGAAAAGACATTACTTCCAATGTAAGCATTGTGCTTCGTCTGCAAACTTCCCCATCTCTGTTTTGAACTACGGTACAACTTCAGCCTTCTTATTCAGCATCTCTGTCTACGGCAGTCAGCACCTCTGGTGGTATCAGGATGAAATTATGAGAGGGGTAATTGTTTAATCAAATGGTTTATGGAGAAGGGAGAGAGTCAGAGAGAGATTTCAGTCCACTGGAGCTGAAGTAGGACTGAATAATGCAGTCGTGGAAGGAGATTCAGTGTTTACTTTTGAAAGGTAACATCCAGGGGTGGGTTGTGGATCCTGTTGCTGCCGGTTCGCTCAGAGTTGCGCCCGCGCCTGCAGCAATCAAAAAATAGCTTCTGCGCATGCGCAGAAGCAAAAATTCGCTTCTGCGCATGTGCAGAAGCAAAATCCAAGATGGCGGCGCCCACGGAGACCGGCGAAAGAACCGGTTCCGTGACATCATCACCGGTTTACTAACGGTTCTAAAGAACCGGTTAGAACTGGTAGGAACCCGCTTCCGGTAACATCAATCTCTTTTCTTCACTGCATTGTCCTACCCTGCTCAAACTCATACGGACTGAAATTCAACTTTATACAGATACAGTATTTGATAGATTCCCGCCCCCCCCCGAGGCTGAAACCTGTTCTTATTTCCATAGTTTGGCTATATGACTATAAAATAGTCATATAGGGACTGGAGGCTAAAACTATATGTTTGAACGGTTGCTGGAATTGGGTATGTCTAGTTCGATGAAAAGAAGGACTAAGGGTGACATGATAGCAGTGTTCCAATATCTCAGGGGTTGCCACAAAGATGAGGGAGTCAAGCTATTCTCCAAAGCTCCTGAGGGTAGGACAAGAAGCAATGGATGGAAACTAATCAAGGAGAGCAGCAACTTAGAACTAAGGAGAAATTTCCTGAGAGTTAGAACAATTAATCAGTGGAACAACTTGCCTCCAGAAGTCGTAAATGCTCCAACACTGGAAGTTTTTAAGAAGATGTTGGATAACCATTTGTCTGAAATCTCTACTGTCAAGAATGATAAGAATTATATAAACCTCTCTTCTACTGTCTTTTCACCAATCCCAAATAGCGACTTGGCAGCTAATGACTACAACATAACCCAAACCTACCCAGAAATAAGCCTCTTAATTAAGTGGATGTTTTACTGTTGCTTCATCCTATCCACCTAAGTTTTTTAACTGGTGAGTTCAGAATTGCTATTTTCAGATTCATAAGAGATAGAAAGTGGCAACCCTAATTCTGGCCTTCCTGTTCAAAAGAATCATTTTGCATCCTTCATGAAAAATTCAGCTTTGTTTGACTTAACCGTTCATCCTTCTACAGAATCTATTCAAACTCAAGATGCTCCAGTGCAATCGAACAGATATTTCCTGAAAAATAAAAATAAAAAATAAAAATCCAGGAACATTTCCAATAGAGAGCTTACAAAATAGCTGTCATCTGTGTGAGAGGATGAATACTTTTAAAACAAATGATCTGAAATATAACTGGATTTTTTAAAAAAAAGCTCTTCCAGGGAAGAGATGAATAAATGTCTTCTTGGCAAGCAAAAAGACATCAGAACAAAAAGTTCATTAGATGCTTTTTTCGAAGAAACACTGGCATTTTCACATTATATTTGTTGGCAGAACAATTTCACGCATGTATAAATATTTTATAGGCAATCACTATGTTTTGCTGTTATGTTCCAGCACTATAATTGGACTCTGGGCCTTAGTTCTAATTGCTGCTTAAAGCTTCATGAATAGGCTTTCACGCATCCCTCAGTGGAATCCCACTCCCGAGACATCCCCCCCCCTCCAACACAAGAATAGCAAGAAAACAGCTTTTCCTATTCCCTCTGTCCACACAGTCTCTTTTCTCCCTTTCCAGAGCTCTGAAACAGTGGAATGGGGAGATTAAAAAGGGTCTATAAAGAAACTCAATGAAAAGCATGTCTCCTCTAAGCAGAAATGTCTGCTGGCTTGAAGGCCCTTCTGCAGATAGAAGTAGCAATTCTTTTCATGAATTGCTGGGATCCAGGTTTGCAACACAAGTAAGCCAGATTGTTTAAAATCATGATTAAAATCATTTTGCTTTGCATATATCACACAATAAGACCAGGGTGGGCAACCTATGGCCTGCAGGTCGGTGAACATCAGTGGTGGGATTCAAATTTTTTTACTACCGGTTCTGTGGGTGTGGCTTGGTGGGCGTAGCAGGGGAAGGTTACTGCAAAATCCCCATTTCCTCCCGATCAGCTGGGATTTGGGAGGCAGAGAATAGATGGGGGCGGGGCCAGTCAGAGGTGGTATTTACCGGTTCTCCGAACTACTCAAAATTTCCGCTACCGGTTCTCCAGAACTGGTCAGAACATGCTGAAACCCACCTCTGGTGAACATCCACCCCAATCTAATTTTTGCAAACCTTTTGTAATGAAAGACTGTGCCCCCCCCCAACTCTGTGGCAAAACCATGAAAAAATTGCAATGTAATTTTGAGGGAGTTTGGCAACTGCGATGCAAAATAATCTTGGTATTAGTCTCCAAATCCATAATGCAAAGGTATCAATCAGCTTCTTTTGCTCTTTCTCAGTATCAAACTTTTCAGTTTTACACTAGTACTATGTGATTGTAATTTGGTAGTTTTGTTAATATTTTCATTAAAGGGCACTCTAACTTACAGCATAGTTTCATCGGCTGCAAAAAAGAGTTTCTGTTCTGTTTGCTCTATGTTCATTGTTATGCTTGATGTTACTCATACATCATGCATATTAAATGCCCTGCATAAAGCAAGCCATTCAACCATCCATAGCTATAGTATAGAACATTATCTGGACACAATCTAAGGCAAATTCTACTATGGTTTCAACAATCTATGAACAATCCTCCTTGACTTTGGAGTTTGCAGTAGTATCTCCCACACACTGTCTATGGAGATTCTCAGTCATCCTCCAGGTCATGGTTGTCCCAAAGGTGCTTTTTTTCACGAGGCAACTGGACTTTCTGGGTTTTTTTTTTTTCTTTGAAGATGTTTCACTTCTCATCCAAGAGCTGAAGAAGCTTCTTGGATGACAAGTGAAATGTTTTCAAAGAAAAAAAAAATGAAATGCTTTCAAAGAAAAAAAAACTCAGAAAGTACAGTTGCCTCCTGAAAAAAAAGCACCTTTGGGATCTCCCACACAAATGACCCAAGATGAATTGTGGTGGTGACAGCAATTGTGGTGGTGGAGGAGGAGGAAGAGGAGAAGGAGGAGGAGAAGCAGCTATGGCTGCTCCAGTAGCCTGCATGGAAGGTTCTTGATTGCCACCATGCAGGTAATAATTGTTGTATATTAGTGGAGCCAGTAGGGAAAGCAGCCAGTTCTGTATGTGAATAACAGGCACTTGTCTATATTTACGGATATTGCTGACCATTGACTCACTTTTCCTTGGAAGATCTCAGCCAGAGTCTTTGGAGCAGAAGAGTCACTGAAGACAAGAGTTCTAGGTTAACACCTTATATGAGATGAGTGGGTATTAATGCCATGGCAATTTTTATCTCCCCTTATACAAAGATAGACAGTGGCTATTCATTATGATAGACACTACAGGGTGTTACAGACATTTGGAGCTGCAATGAATAAAAGAGCAGTCCAAATGTTCAATATATGAAAAAGGAGATCCTCAAGACATCCTACCATAGGTTGCTTTAAGGAATTTGCTGTCTGATCTCAGACTTGCCCATTCTTCTATGCTCGGATTATTAAATGGTTAAACAGCTTTGTCAGTGACTGGGTTGACATGTCCCAAGACTTATATGGTTTTGGTTTATCATGTTATATCACTCTACTCACTAACTTCAAAAGTGTCCTCCTTAAAATGAAATGGAATAGAATAGAATAGAATTCTTTATTGGCCAGGTGTGATTGGACACAGAAGGAATTTGTCTTTGGTGTATATGCTCTCAGTGTACATAAGGAGAATAAAATACATTCATCAAGAATAAAAAGATACAACACTTAGTGATAGTCAAGGTTACTGATAAGCTATCAAATCATACTAGGAAACAAATAAAAACAATATCAATTGAAAGATACAAGCAACATGGTTATAGTCATAAGTGGGAAGAGATAGGTACTAGGAAGGATGAGAAGAATAATAGTAATAGTCTTAGTAAATAAGTTGTTAGATAGGGTGAATGGAAGAGGCAGACAGAGTGACTTCAAAGCAATAGCTCTTTATTAGTCAAGTGCTAACAATCCAGCAAAAGCCCTGTCTGACAGCCAGCCCTTTTATAGGGAGCTGTCAGACAGGCTAACCAATCAGCAGACAGTATTTTCCCTCCAGAATGGAGGACCTGACTGAAGCCTATGTGCTTCAGTCTGAGAATGTAACACCCCTCCCCTCCTAGTTGGGCTAACCCAACGTGTGACGTAGTCACGCAGGTAGGCGGGGCGTTTAGTTGGTCTTTCTGACCTGCGCAGCTTAGTCGGAGCTGGGTAAGCGGTCGGGTCGGTTGAGCTTCTGTTGCTCCCGGGCTCGACCAATGGAAGCTTCTGGATTTCGGGCCAGGGCGTGGCTGGAGCTTTGAGGCCCGGTTTGCTCGGAGCTCGCCCCCCCGGCATGAGCGTCACCAGGTAAGTCTTCCGAACTTGGTCGGATTGAGATTTCTCTGTTCGGAGTGAGCGGTGGCTCTTTTTGGTTAGGCGTTTGCGCAGAAGCTAGTTCTGGTAGCCTAAGAGTGGATTGGCTGAGTCGGCCTCGGAGTTGGTCAATGTGCCGCCTCCAGCTTCTACCGTCCTCGAGCTCTAATCGGTAAGAGCGAGGGCCGGTGATCTCTGTAACCGTGGCAGGAACCCAGAGACGACCCCCAGCGTAGTTGTGGGCGTATACTTGATTCCCTACGCTAAAGTGTCGGAGCTGACTATGGGAGTCTACTGGGGCCTCGGCAGAGTAGTTAGGGTGCAACCGATCTAGGTGAGGCCGTAGTC
>QLTV01001698.1:1585223-1614588 GCA_003457575.1 Thermophis baileyi
ACTTCTATTGAGCAGCAAGCACAAGCTTTTCATTGATGATAACTGTTATGTTCTAACTGTTTAAACTGTGTTACATGGTTCCAACCAGGTCCAGCGTTTGAGCCGGAAAAAGCTCAAACGCTATTGGCTGGTCTGTCTGACAGCTCCCTATAGAAGGGCAAGCTGTCAGACTGCTCTTTGCTGGTTGCTTACACAAGAGCTGAAATAAAGAGCTGCTTTGGAAGTCTGTCTCCTGTCATCTCTACCCACTATCTAACACTAACCCTGTTTAGCTTTTCAAGATAAAAATTACCCCGAGTATTTTAATTTTGGCAGTGGTGAAGAACTACACCACTAAGCCCTTGAGGAAATGAGATGCCCTCTATTCATCTGGTTCTGCTGTTGAAAGTTGTGCCTGCCTGCAGCATTTCTATGCAAAAAGCTCGAAAGCAGTTTTAGAATAACATCAGAGTGAAAAGCCCATGCAACAGAGGTGGGTTCCTCCTGGTTCAGACCGGTTCGCCTGAACCGGTAGCAACCCGCTGGTGACATCACGGTGATGTCACGGAGCCGGTTCGGTCGGTGCCGGTCCGTGGGCGCCGCCATTTGTTTTTGAATTTTTTAAAAAAAAATTAATTTTTTTTTAAAAAATTTTCTTCTGTGCATGCGCAGAAGCCGAGTTTCCGGCACTGCAGATGCGTCGCCATCTTGTTTTTGGCTTTTTGGGGGGGGACTTTTTCCCCATTTTTTGGCACTGCGCATGTGCGCGCGCGCGCCCACGCGGCGCGCCCACGCAGCGTGGGAGGAAGCAAACCGGCAGCGAGGTAAGTTAGAATCCACCCCTGCCATGCAAGTGTGTGTGCAGTTAGTGCTGTTGTTAACTTAAAGACAGTTTATTACAATGTTATCAAAAGGGTATGACAACACATGTAAGGAATTCTTTACATTTGATACAGCTTTTTCCAATTTGGGATCCTCCAAATAAGTTGAACTTTTGTCACATAGTCTCCAACTGATGTGATGAGAAACAGAATACATCTGAAAGAAGTATGTTTGGGAAAGCCATTTCCATTTTCATAATTTCTTAATTTGACACAAGCTCAACCATTTGCAGTCTCTAAGATGAGGGCGTTGAGTGGTACAACCATCTCTCTGAACAGTTAAGTGGTAATTAGAAGCAGTTCATGGGAATGTGTATTAATGGAAAAGTTTGTTAATGAGAATGTTAACTGCAAAACATCCTATATATTCCACTAGACATGTATAGAAATTTGCTTCCGGGTAGAAGTATAAAAGTGAAATACTAAGATCCATCTTTCTGCCTGCCTAATTCATATATTAGAAGAGCTGAAGTCATCCTGTTATAATTACAGATAGTCCTCGACTTATGACCACAATTGAGTCCAGAATTTATGTTGCTAAGTGAGAAATTTGTTAAGGGAGTTTTGCCACATTTTACGACTTTTCTTGCTGCATTTGTTACGTCAATCACTGTGGTTGTTAAATTAGTAACATGGTTGTTAAGTGAATCTGGCTTCCCCATTGACTTTGCTTGTCAGAAGGTCACAGAAGATGGTCACATGACCCCGGGCCACTGCAACCGTCATAAATATGAACCAGCTGTCAAGCATCTGAATGTAAATCACATGACCGTGGGGATGCAGCAACAGTCATAAGTGTGAAAAATGGTCATAAGTCACTTTTTTCAGTGCCATTGTAACTTCAAACGGTCATTAAATGAACTGTTGTAAGTTGAGGACTATCCTGCAATAACAAAATAAAAGCAACAACAGTAAATATCAAAGCAGCAAAAAATAATATCACTGAAATACTTCAGAGAGAAATCAAAGCATTACCACAGAAATCAATATTTATTAGCATTCTAGTATTTCTCTTCCCCTCTTCACAGCTTTAGACTATGACATACTTTCTTTTCTTTTCAATTCTAGATGTGTTTAATACTAAATTAAATATGATCCCCTAAATATGATCCCCAAAGAATAGTATGGACAATATGCTTGTAACTCAAAATATTTGTGCTTGCTGTGTAAAGTTTACTATGCTTGCTGCATAATTCTACTATGAGGGGAAAGGAGAGAAAGTAACTGTTAGGATCATAATATGATCTTGTGCTCGAGATTCCCAATATATTTGAACATTGATGAGTTATCAATGCATAGTTCATCACATCAATCCACAATAACAACAGAGATCAATATTTATCAGCAGCAGGTGCAGTACCACATTACATTTTCCTACAAGAAAAATTAAGCCAATACCAAAGTGGACATGCACAATAAAAGCACTCACCAAGCACATTCGTTTTGTTACCTTCCCAATCTGGCTTTTTCAATGAGGCATATTCCAGTTTATAGGAAAAAAATTGTCTAAGTCAGCAAGAAGATTAGTATCTCCAGGAGATTGCCTTACACAGAAGTTGAACGTTTAGATTGTCTATTTGTTTCCGGGTGAAATATAAAGTGCTAGTTACTATTTTTAAGGTCTGCATCAGGGCTGTGATTTGACATATAAGAGGGACTCACGGAGTGCCTGTTTTGAACTTGTGAAAGCCACTGTATCTTTCCCTAGAATCGTGTGACTACTTTGGCAATTGTATATGATTCTGAGAAGTGACGCATGGAGTTTAAGAAGATACTGGCAGGTGTTACGTGTATGCCCATGCACTGTTCTGGCACCTTGTTCTCTTTGACTCTGAAGTGCTGTATAGCCCTTTTACATAGCTAGAGTCCAAGCTACTTGAGAAAATGCTTCTTTTATGTGATTTCATTGAAATCATCTGAGGTGGTTCAAGATTGGCTGAGGGAAATTCAGGGATAAGTCTTCTCAGTCTTGGGCATATGGTCCTCAATGTGTTGAGAGAACTGATGCCTTTGTTAGCTTTAAGAAAAGTCTTCAAACTCAACTTTTAAAAGCATTGTTGGGTTTTTAATGTTGATTTTAATACTGATTTTAATGATGGTTTCATACAGTATATAGCAGGGGTCCCCAACACCCAGGCTATGGCCCATTACTGGGCCATGGCCCATTCAGAACCAGGCCTTGGAAGCAGTGGGTTCACTTGTGCATGCAGTGTGCCGGCACACGTGCAGCTCCTTTTCTGCGAGCCGCAGGTACGCATGCCCGTCGCTTACACAAATGCAGCTGCGCACACCCGTGCGCTCATCCACTGCTTGCACGGAACCATCTCCTCTCCCCCCCCCCCCACCAAGTTGGAAAGATCGGAGACCACTGGTATATAGTACAATCAGCAAAACAAGATGACTAAATCTTCACCTTTCTTCATCTTTGTCAAGTAGTCTTTCTCAGCAAGTCCCTTCTTCATTTGGCTGGATTGTATGTGTTTAGATATTCCACTGATATCTAGAATACTTTTTAATGGAAATTCAAACATTGAATTGAAAATGATCTTAGTGCAACTTTTATACAAGTCTTCCCAAATGTTGTGCCCATCAATTTTCTCAGCCGAACAGAGCTGGAGAGCCCCTGAATTATACCACTGGCATAGCCTTGAAGAAAGTTGAAACTTCTTGGGTGCATTTACTAAGCATGTTACATGTGCTAAGCGATGGTTTGATCAGCCACAATTGTTGAAGAAACTACATTTGGTCAATACACACAACTGGTTAAACCATAGACAAATATATAAAGATAGAATCAGTTAAGTAGGAGGAGTCTCTGTGCAGGTAGGAAGGGAAAAACTCTTTTGAGGATAAACTCAGATCCTAATTCGCTAGTGAGCTTAGTCAACATCTGCAGCCCCATGGGAAAAATATTTTTCTGGCACTGGGAGTTGACCACCATTTGCTCTTTCCTGGAAAGTAAGTGGCACCTAAAGGCTGCTTATCCCTTTCCTCAGGACTGCCCTATAGGGTGTTTCTGAGGGCAAATTTCCCTTCTGGGCTTTGGAATATCTACATATGAACTTGCTTACTGACATTGTTCCAGAAATATGGAGCATAATGTCATAACTTTGTTTTTGGCTTTTATCTGGTTCAGCTGATGGGAGGACATTGAAGTATCACCCAAAACTGAAAATGCTCAAGATCTCTTGCTGCCCAATTGTCAAGTGCCGGGAAAATCAGGAGATTCAGGCAATTCAAATGAGTATAGATTTATTGCAAGCTTAAGCTCTCCATAAGAATCCGACTAACTTGCAGTCAAGGGATAATGAGCGGGAGATAAGGAAGTCATTCAAGGTGGGCAGGATTTAGATCTCTTGCGGGCGCAGGGACTCATGACTTATGATGCATTTGACCCCTCCCTCGGGCTCAGCCTGGTCATCTCCTACATCAATATGCTACATAGCATGGGAAGATCTAATACTAAAAAATAATGCTAAATCTGGTTCAGTTGTGACAACAATCACTCTAAACAGCATCTGAAAGTAGCTATAGATTGGCCAAGGATGAGTAAGTGGAAGTTCATACTCAGTATTGCAAAGTTCATTACAGGAGGAAAACTTAGTGGACTAGGTTACCTGAGAAGTATTTGCCTTGGATAGCATTATACTTTGATTTGTAGTTTGGATGCTAAATATTGCTGTACCGTATAAAATAAAGAAAAAGAAGTAATACTCTTCCCATGGACTATATTCAAGAGGCAATTAACTGGCAGTTCACCAGTAATCTCCCAGCTATGTTGAGTAATCTCCCAGGCATGTTCAACACAAAGCAATAAAACAGTGAGAACTATTAATAGGCTAAAGGACCTTCTGAATACATTTTTAATAGGCAGGGGGCCTCTTAAAAGCAAGCCAGGTCAGGCTCAATTTCTGTGATTGTATCCTTCCTTTTCCTGGGCAGAGTTACAGAAGTTAATTCCCCTTGCCTTAAAAAAAAAAAAGATTCCTTTTTTCCAGGTCCAAATCAGCATAAATTTTAGGGTCAGCTAGGTACTCTTTTCTGACAAAGTGGATATAGAACCTGGTGGCCTCATCATTGTCAAATATACCACAATAGGAAGTAAGTGATTATCATTTTATTTTAATGCACAGGCTCATAGAATATGCTATTTAGATTGAGAGATCCAACCCAATCTGGCACACTTGACAAATTCTTCATCTTCATTCAGTACATCCAGTGGACAGCTCCTGATCTTCCTTAGTACCTTAGATCCAGTCAAGCCCCTTTCCGTCACTTTAGAATCAAAAAAAGCAGGGTTCTCATGGATTCAGAGTTGCAATCTTATTGTAATGAGCATGGGGTTAGGCTTCAGAATTTTAGGAAGTGGATAGGTACTTATATACTTTGGTCAGTGGTGGGATTCCAAATCTTTTCCTACCGGTTCTATGAGAGAGCGCGCATGCAGCACTCAAAAACCGCCCTCGGTGTCAGCGCTGGTGAGCTGAGCTGTTGTTTAGCTCAGCTGAGGCGCGGCAATCTGCTCTGCAGCGCGAATCAGCTGAGCTAAAAAACAAGGGAATATAGGACAGGGAACGGCGGGGGCGGGGCCAGCCAGAGGTGGTATTTGCTGGTTCTCCGAACTACTCAAAATTTCCACTACCGGTTCTCCCGAACCGAATGAATACCACCTCTGACTTTGGTTTTCATTTATGACTACACTAGGACTGGTCTTCTCTACTGCCTTTGATCTTCCTTCTACAAGAGTAATTGATCTATAATTCTACATCCTGCACCTTGGGATAACAGAGAATAAGAACTGGGTTTTGCATGACATCTCTTAAGGTACTTGAAAAATGCAAGGATAGGTCTGCCTTTATCATTTTTTTCCAAGGCTAAACATGCTGGGTAAACTTAGTTTCTATTCCTGTGATCATCTATACTTCTTCTCTGCTTTTTAGTTTCACAGAATTTTTCTTTAAATGTGGCGCCTGGAACTAGACATGTCCATGCTTCTCATGTTCTGGGTTCCCACTGCAATTCTGCCTCTGCAGCTTTGGATTGTCTATTCCTGTATGGCAACATCAGCAATGTCCAAAGGCTTTAATGCAGTCACATAAAAAATACTATTAGTATTCTAAACGATCCTCAACTCGTCCTCAGTACCATGTCGAATGACATCTGGCCTGAAGGATCACTCATCTGGCACTATATTATCAATCATTTTATCTTTTTTATCCATGGGGTTTTCTTGGTAAATACATGAGAGGTTTACCATGCCTTCTTCTTCATAGTATGACATGGTCCCTCAATCAACTTCTTACAACATTGTAACTCCAAGTAGGTGCTAGCTTGCTCTAGCTCGGCAGGAGGGAGATCTTCATATATTAGGAAACCCTGCTGGAATGGCGGTATATACACCCCAAGAACCCTCTTGGCGGTCCTCACACCCCTTTCCAAAGAACAGCCTCCTACCACAATGAGGCAGCATAGAAGGATTTGGTGTATATGGAATAACAGACCTAAACTTAATTTTAATGGATTAATTGGGGAAGAGAGATCTATTGGACAGCATATGATTTACATCATTTGTGTGATACATCATACAAATGAAACAAATTGCTTCATTTGCATGACATTGCCCAACTGAAATAAATTGATGCATAATGAAATATATCACGTCATTTCTGTAATAACCCCCATTCATGTAAAATGCAGTGGAATTTAGCCTGCTGCATATAAAACCTGTTACATCATCGTCCAGGCAACTGGGGTTTCACTGTATCACTTCCATATTTAAAATAAATTTTTGCTAAGGTAAATATTCCAAGCAATGCAAACCAACACTATTAATACAAATTATAAAGAAGAAAGTTTAATGCTAGTAAAAGTACTAATGTATCAAATATGTGGAATATTTCTTTTAACTCCCTTCAATTAGTAACAGAAACACAATGTTTTGGGGGAGGTAAAGACTCTAGCACTGGAAGTTACTCTTTTTTTGCACAAATAACACTATTACCATCCTCCAACAGAATTCTGCATTTATAAGAGTTATTGAGAAACATTCAACTGCAATATCATCAGCTATGTTTGCACAACTTTCTAACCCATGGTTTACTGCTCATTTTACACAACACACTGAATCATAAAATAATCACAGTTAATAAGTCTGTATCAGGTCAGATTAAAAATTATTTTAAAATCAAAATGTCAAAATGCTTTTAAATTTGAATCATTTCCTTAAAATGTCAATAAAATGAGAATAACTATCATAGTTATTTTCATTTTCATTGACATTTTAAGTACAGGTAGTGCTCGACTTACAACCTTAATTGAGCCCAGAATTTCTGTTGAGTGAATCACTGCAGCTGTTAAGTTAGTAACACAGTTGTTAAGTGAATCTGGTTTGATTTTGCTTATCAGAAGGTTGCAAAAGGTGATCATATGACCCCAGGATACTGCAACCATCATAAATATGAACTACTTGCCAAGCATCTGAATTTTGATCACATGACCATGGAGATGCTGCAACGGTCATAAGTGTGAAAAATGGTCATAAGTGACTTTTTCGGTGCCGTTGTAACTTTGAATGGTCACTAAATGTAATCATGAATTTAATACTATTTCAGCTTGTCAACATGAACATGAGAAGTAACTATATCAGATGATATAGTAAATAAGATCCCTATAAAAGTGCAAAGAAAAAAGTTATGAATTATAGTGATGGGGTAGATCTGTATAAGGGAGAAGAAACATTGAAGGGAAATTACTGAAGGGAAGTTGTTAGGAAATGTTTAAGGAGAAGTGTGCAACCAAATGAGAGGCACCATACTGTACATGCTTAAGTATCAACAGAAAAAGAGAGATTAAGAAATGTCCGCATTGATAAATATTTACAAGAAGCAGCAGTAAAAATGGTAAGAAACTGTCAAAAGAATGCATACTACTCTATGCAGTTTTTCTCAGGATTAAAAAATAAATAAATCAGGAAACAAGTCTCCAAAAACTGTAGCATAATTTTCATTACTTCTTTAATGCATCCTTTGGTAAAACATTTAATACTTCAGAAAGACAGATTACTGTAAGAAATATTGCAAAGTTTTCACAATAAATACTGGAACAGCTGCTTGGAAGAAATTAAGTGCAATCAAATAAATTTACCAACAACACATCCAATAATGAAGGAAGCTGAATCTTTCAGAGCCATTTTTTTCAATATAGAGATAACAGAGAAATATGAAACATTTATAATTATTTTAAAGCCTATTTTTGTAGCCAAAAGTGTAGAAAAGTAATTGCTTGATGTCTGAATCTGTGGAAATTTGGAAAGAATTGAATATAATCCAAAAGACAAATAGGCAGTGACAAGAGTAAAAAAATAATAATGAAAGGACAAGCACTGTCTCCAGCTTGATCTATTGCTAATATTTATACCGTAATACTTAGTATCAGAATTAATATTTAATACCTCTAGTTGAAAAGAAGTCAGCTGTGACATGAACATCCAACAATCCCCCCTCCATAATACCATTTATAATGTATTTTAGACAAAGGGCGACCCATTGAAGAATTTCTTGCAGGTACAGTATTTTAAGGAAAGTCACATTGTGAAATTGGGGGAAGAAGCTATTAAACATTTGGATTCAGAAATCGCTTTAACTCCAATACTCCAACTTTTATTAGCGGTACAGGAGCTACTTTTGATACAGTAGAAAAGTTCATTCAGAACTGAGAAATTTAGAAACTGGGAAAGCAGGCTTACCTTTCTTTGAAGACTTTGAAGGGGCGTGCATAAGCGCACCAGTGTGCCTACCGTCCCTGTCCTAATGTTCCCTTTTATTTGTATTCATTTCATGTATTCAAATCATGTTTATACATATTATCTAATACGTGCTTGACAAAATAAATAAATAAAAATAAAGACTGCCTAAAGAAGTTGAATACAGATATAAATTGAATTCCCCAACTCCCTTTATTTTAGTTTCCTCAGCTGACTTGGCTGAAATTGCTTGTTTTAAATATATAAACAAATAAAATACCGTAGCTAAATAAAATGACACGTTTTTTGTTAAAATACTTTATTTTTACCATTTGTTGGCAAATAATAGGAAACTCACATCTAATCTACTGATCTAATTAATTAGACTTAATAATCTAATTAAATCTAAATTAATTCTAATGATTGTTCTTTTGGAACATCTTAAGAAAGATATTCTCCAAGCATCCACTAAAAGTGAACTGCAGCTGGTTCCATTGTTAATGATTTAATAAGGAAAAGTCTAATTAGTTGACGCTAATCATTTCAATTTAAATGAAAATAATTCTGAAAAAAAAATCTGATTAAATGATTTTATATACCACTATCTGTAAAAGTGAAATTCTACAGCGTTCTGAGCGCTGAAAATGCCCATCCAGTAGGATGCATCAAATAACCCCAGTGCACTTTTACTAAAAACGGTTAAAGAATGTTCCTGACTAGCGAATAAGTAACTATTTAAACCATTCAACCGATTTTTCCCGAATCGTGATTTCAATCGAATCCATCCTGGTTGGCATAACAATAGACCAAAATCCAGCCATCATAAAAAGTTGCTGTACAAAGCATGAAAGTGAGATAACTTTCCTGCGTCAGTCATCAGTGCGCTAGCCACTTTCCCCCTGCAGCGCTCTATATAAGCCTGCAACTCGAATTCCTTTCTCTTGGCTCGCTTGGGAGGAGCCGATCAACCCCAAACCCCCAACCGATCTCTCTGCGTCCGCCTGCCCTACAGAAACACTGAGCGGTCGGGTCGCAGACACCGCAGCGGCACGAGACCGACTCCGCTCGCCTCGCTTCCGCACCGTCTCGTGCCTCACCCGGCCCACCCTTCCAAAGGGCTGGAAAAGCGAACGTGTGAGAGAAAAAAGATGGGCGGGGCAAAAGGGGGGGGGGCTGTAGCAGCATTTCCATGGCGACGATGACGTCACCTCACCCTGGATCTAATTGGAGGAAACCCCGTGCCTTAGCTGCGGCGGCCCACAGACCAACCGAACTTGTGCCCTGATTCTGTCCGCCTTCGCGGCGGCGCCCAGAAGCTGGATTGGCCGAATGAACGTGGGAGGCGGAGTCAGGGCCCCGAGAGTGCTTCTTGATAGGTGCAGCCGCACGAGCGCGGGCCTAGCAGTGAAGAGGCTCGCTTTGTGCCAACGCCCTTTAGCAACGCTGCTTCTTTCGCTGAAAACGGAGCTGCTTTTTCTCTTCTTCTCCCTCTCTTCCTCCTCCTTCCCCGCCTCGCCAGCGCAATCCCGGAGCGTAGCGAGCGCAGCCGACCCAAGCAGGCGCCAGCCGGCCGGCCTAGCGCCTCAGCGGAGCCCGGTGAGAGCGAGGGGGGCCTCGGCCCGGGAAAGAGCGGGGACGTCCTCGCCTCGGGCGTCTTTCCTGCTTCGCGAATCTCTGCCGCGTCGTCCATTTTGTGGAGGCGGCGCGGGACTGGGAGTCCCCTGCCGGGGAGGGGAGGGAAGGCGAGGCAGGCAGGCAGGCAGGCGCGGAGAGAGAGAGACGGAGAGACGCCGCCATTTCGTACCGGCCCTGCAGCCGCCGCGGCGTTTTCCGTGGGACGGCGGGAGAGGGAAGGCAGGGCCCGGGGGATGGGAGGTGACTAGACGATGTCCTTTTACCTCACCGCCTCCGTCTCGGGCTTGGTCCCTTCTCCGGGGACAAAGGCCCTTCCGCTGCTGCCTTCCTGGGGGCTCCTCCGAGGGAGGAGCCGGGGGAAAAGGACGTTCCGATGCGGATTCCTTGTCTTCCCCTCCTTCCTTCCCACCACGTTTTTTCCCCTGCGTGCCTTACGGTCCTACGGTTTCCGTCGCAGGCTTTCTACGGGCCTCCCCGTTGAGCCTCCGGGGCCGGGCAAGGAACCTTTTGTGCCCTTCGCCTTCCGTCTCTCCCCCCCCCCGGTTCGTCTCCGGGCTATTCCGTGGCCCGGCCTTCGCCAAGCTGGCGCCCTCCGGGACTCTTTGGTTTTATGGCTGCTTCACCTCGCGGGCAGCACCTACCGCTGGATGGCGGGGGTGGATGAGTATTGTAGTCTTGAAAGATCTTCTGGAGGGTGCCAGTCTGTGAGCGGTTCCGTAATCTCTCCTCGGCTCTAGAGCACGAACCGCCCCGTTCCTCGTTCATTCCTCTTAGATCGTCGTCCGGGCGATCCTGCTGCTCTCTCTCTGGCAGGTTCTGTGGCAAGATTCCTAATCGCGCTTATTCGGGTTTCTCTCTGGACGTTTTCCCATAAAATGACACTTCAAAGTCTTCTTTCGGAGTGGGAGCCGGGGGGGGGGGGGAAGAGAAGAAACCTTGTGGGAAAGAATTTCCAACTTTAATTTCTTTTTTGGGGGGGGGGGGGGGGGGGGGGGGGGGAAGAGAAGAAACCTTGTGGGAAAGAATTTCCAGGTAGTTGAATATGTCACTTGGTGTTCAAACTAATGAGTCTTTTATTTCTGACCACCATTTCTGGTGTCTCGTTCACATAGCCCTCATCATCTTTGGAAGAGGAGGAGCAAACAATCAGTATTATTTTTTTTTTTTGCTTTTGTCTCTTGTGTTATTTTCTGGTGGACAAAGGCATTTTTTTCTTGCTAGATCGGGTGGTTTGCAAGTTGGAAACTTAAGTGGTTTATTTTTTACTTAGTCTCATTAAACCCATTGCCTTTTCTATTGATCTGACTTCCTAAATCCATGTTGGATATTGTACTTAACATTAGGTCTTTTGTCTTAGAAAAAAAAAACACAGACTTAAGAGTGTTTCTTTGATGTTTCAGGTTTTGAGCAACTGTACAGTTCATCTTTCCTCCTAAATCAGTTGCCTTACTGCTCAGACCACTGCAGTCTAACATGGAAAAGACCGAGATGATCCAGAAAGCCAAGCTGGCTGAGCAGGCAGAGCGCTATGATGATATGGCAACCTGCATGAAGGCAGTGACAGAGCAAGGTGCTGAATTATCCAATGAAGAACGCAACCTTCTCTCTGTAGCCTATAAGAATGTTGTTGGGGGGCGGCGCTCTGCTTGGCGGGTGATCTCCAGCATTGAACAGAAAACGGATGGCAATGATAAGAAAATGCAACTTGTCAAGGATTATCGAGAGAAAGTAGAATCTGAGCTTAAGTCCATCTGTACTACTGTTTTGGTGAGTTGGCTATGGTCATTTTGGTTTCAAATTTTATGTGATAAAATTTTAATTAGATTAGAGGCTGATGTCTAGTGGAAGAATGAATTGCATTTCTCTGAGATACTAATAAAAATTGTAGTATAAATCTGAAGAATTCGATGACCAAAGTACTGTTAACTACAAAACTAGGTTTTCACTGAGGAGTCTTTAGTTTCTGAAAAGTTACTGTAGGAAAAACATTGATTAAATTATACTTAAGTAATTCTATTCACAATTAAGATCCTGCTAATATGTAGCAGAATAAAGAAATGGTTTTCTTTTGATAAATTTGAAAATGAACCAGCTGTTTTATTCTTGCAGATAACATTTCTTATATCTAGAATTGAGTCAATATGGAAACGTTAATGCTAAGCATAGTAGCAAGAAGTGATAAAAGAAAAGTATACTTTCTCAAGCTGGCCAAAGTAACTATTGATGTTCTGTAGCTACTGTATTTGTGACTAACTAAGCACTTTGATAAATTGTAATAGAGATGAATTGGGTAAATAACTTTAAAATATTTAAATAGTGTATAAGTTTTAACCTGCTTGTATGGCAATTAACTAGAGCCAGTTTGGTGTAGTGGATTAAAGTGCCAGGTTAAAAACCAGAATATTTTGTTGTAGTCTAGTCTTAGGCATGGAAGCCACCTGGGTGACTTTGGGCTAGTCACTTTTTCTCAGCCCTAGGAAAGTGGTAATGGCAAACCACTTCCAAAAATATTGCCAAGAAGATTACATGGACCTGTCAGGACAGTTAACAGGAGCAGAGACTGACTTGGAGGCACACACACACATAAAGTAGTAAGTGCTTTGGTTAAGCCTGGGCAATCTTGAGTATTTTTGAGAGACGAACAGCTTTACCTAAACTTCCCATAATTTGGGTGTGATTTGTTTTTGAAATTCTATTAAATCTATTGTGTTTGTGCTACCTTTTAATTATGTTCCTACCTCAATATGATAAAAAAAATTGTACCACTAGTTTTCAGTGATAATGTCAAAGGGTTCTTGCGAGTTGTTATTCTTTGTCCTAAAAACATAGGGGCTAACCTATATTTTTGGTGCCTCAGATGGAAAATACCTTGCATTTTATGTTTATTGAAATTTCCAGTTGAATATGTTTTAAATTAAGATAATTTCTATACATTTTTATTTTATTGAAATGTAAGTTTCATTAAAGTATCTAATTTCTAACTTGGTGGTCTGACTGATAGAATTCAGTCAGTCAACACAAATGCTTTTCTCCTTAAATGTGTAAGTGTTTCTGTGATCCTGTTCAGCATATATTGTTTGTAATGCACATGTAATTTTGTGGCAGCAACAAAAATGCATGCTGTTTACACTTGCCCCAAAATGACTCCCCCCCCCAAAAAAAAACAGCTTTTCACACCATTTAGGAGAACATTTCAGAAATAAGTTTATTTTAAAAATAGTTTGATTATGGTATTTAATCTGCTTTAGAAAGAAAATGAAAAATTCACAGGGAAAGTTTGTGCTCCTGGGTGTATCTGTTGAAACTTTCTGAATCCTAGCCAATCCTTAGTCATCTCTGTTATGTGCCATTAACTTCTTTAATACAAGCAAGTTTCTAATTTTTTTTCAGCTTGAAATAACTAGGTTAAGAGGTAGTTATCTGACATTTTTAATCATTAGATCATTTTTAGGAATATAAAAGTCTGACTCAAATGTTTTGCCACTGTTTTCTTCTAGGATACTTTTAAAATTCCCACTATATAGTCTACAATCCTGAAATTTCCTGGTGGTCTTCCATTCAAATCCTATCCAGTTGATTCTACTTACTGTGTTAAATCAGCCAGGATCAGCTAAGTACTACTTAGCTGGATTTCTATAAACTGCTCAGGAAGTCTAAGCCTTAGAAAAGAAGTCATTCACACTAATGTACTTAGTCTATCTTTGCCTAATGACAGATTACAATTATAGTTAGCAATACATTTTGTACAAGTCATATAGGATTGTTCAGGTTTGTAGAACATATCAAATAATATAATTCAGTTCAATATGATCTGTTTTAAATGTTCATGTATTTAACCAAAATTAATGAATCTTACAGTGATGGGATGGAATGAAATAGAATAGAGAATTGAATTCTTTATTGGCCAAGAGGGAATGGACATACAAGGAATTTGTCTATAAATTTGTCAAACCATTCCAAAAAAGAAACTATAGCTTATAAACCATTATGGATAACTTTGCTTATCATGCTCAGCTCCAATAAATATTTAGTTTTGAGATACAATACAGCCTTGAATGCTTTGTTCTTTGATATCATAATGAATTTTGGTTGAAACAGCCTAGTTACTTAATGTAGAATACAGTAGTAGGACATATGAGTTGAATTTTTGAAGCATAGATTCCTGTGTTAGTACTACAGTATTGCTAGACATTTGCTCAAATTTTGTATTGCAAAAGAATGCTAAAACATAGATGTTTGGGTTTAAACATTTGATAAGATCCAGACTGACCAGAAGGAATATTTTACAGCAAGCTTTGCAGATGATTTATAGAACAATCAAATCTTTTGAAGCTTTTCTGGGAGGTAGGAGTACAGGACAGTATTTGCTTATCTACCTTCCTCACAATATTATTTCTTGTATTCTGAGCTTTCAGTGATGATTTTCAGGAGTTAAAGAATAGATCATATAATACTGTCTTTGTCCAGCATTGTTTCAGATAAATGTAATTTCGATCTACATCTGAGGGATAGTTTTTATTTCTGGTGCTTGCAGAATAATAAACACATTTCCAGTTTGTCCCAACCTGGTAAATAAACTTCACAAAATCCTGGAACTTGAAATATAGCAGTACCATGTATTTTATAAACTGAAACTAACTTTGTCCTTTGTATGTCCAAGGCACTGAAATTCAAGAGTTGGTGAGGCTAGATAAAAAACTAAATTCAATTTAATTGAAATTAAGTTGAATACAGACTATTATTTCCTATGTATTTTATTCCTTTTTCTGTACATTCAAATTTACAATTCATAGGCTAATGTTTGGAGGCACTCTGGGGCTGTATCCCAGATTTCGATAGGATACATGTAACAGACAAGACATAATAGATAGAAGCAGATAGAAACAAAAGTTTCTATAGTATATTATGCCATGGCGAGTTATATTTAGATCACCCTTGTACCCATCCAGAACACTATTAATTTTTTTCCTATTCTGGGTAACGTACTTGAGAATTGCATGAACCAATCCTGATTCTCAGAGTGGTGTATTCTGGGGAATACATGGAACATTCTGGGAGAAAAACAGAATGTTCTCTTTCCTGACTAGCACATTTAGATTGTCTCTGCTACTTTTTGTGTATGTAAGTGATATATAACCTTGGATAGATCTCTCTAAAGAGTTAAGCTGAATAACGGTAGCAAGACATTTTGTTGTAATGAATATACTTTTATCTCAAATCTTCTCTGTTTTTGAATATGCTAACTGGGTCTCATGGGAGTTGATGTTCAAAGCATCTGGAAGCACTACATTGCCTGTCTCTCCTCTATAAGGTTTGAGCCATAGAGGCCAATGTGTTTTTTTTTCTTACTAGGCATTTTTGAAATTGTTTCCATTTCCTAGAATTATATGTGTCTTCATTTTATTATGAATTCTGAGCAGCCAATGTACTTATTATCCCCAAACAAAACAATAAGAATAGACAAAACAAATATAAAAAAATTGTTGTTATTGCTGAATCATTGAGTACTTAATCCCTTGAGTGGAGGGGTAGACATTCTTTTATTAACATTTGTATGAAGTATTGGAAGGCAAAAATGTTTCCCTCTCCAATAGCAACAACCTTGATTATCCAGTGATATTTCCCACATGAACCTAATTGTGAAAATTAGATTTGAGTATGGGAAGTGTTTTTGTTTCTTTGTTTTTATTTGTTTTGTTTTTTTGCTAAAAGCATCAAAATTGCTTTTTAGATTCAGAAACACGGTGCTAACATGGTTAGATCCCCCCAAAGCATTATCAATATCAGAATTTATAATTGGACTAAATTGGTCATTGCATGATTTGTAACTAATCTGTATGTTTCCTCTTTGCTTTATCTGCCCATAAGCTTACATTACTTAAATGTATACATAAAGTTGAAAGTAATGTAGAACATTGTGTATGGACAATTTGACATTTAAAGTAGTGGCATTAGCTCTAATTTGATGAGTGATTTGTCTTAGCAATAATATTTCAGGCTTCAACTTGAAATAAATTAGTGTGCATTAAAGATTCTGCAAGATAACAGTATGAATTAATTGAATCCCCATTTCTTGCTTTCTTGGAATATATCAGTGAGATTTTCTTATGGGGAGCCTGGCCTTACAAATATGTTTTATTTGTTTAAAAAAATGACAATGTGTGATCTGTGCACTTTGAAATGTAGGGTTCAATTATGTAACTCTTTGAAGTTAGAAGGGGCTACACAAGCATTTCAAGGTTCCTTGTTCTCTGTTAATTAATAAAATAAAATATTAAATGGTGTAAATGGTACATGATGCAGTGTTGGTTAGTACAAAATTTGAATGCCGAATAGTTTGTTCTAGATGAAGATACACAGCAATCCAAATATTGTATCAATGTCTCCCTGAACCTGTTTACCTGGAAGGAAGTCTTGCTGCAATATTCTTTATTTCAAAGGAGTAAATTTGAAAGTAAACTGCACAATTGAATTGTTAGAGTACTTATTGTTTGTTTAATCTGATTCATCTGTCTTCTGAGAGTTTTCTGATGAAGATTATTGAGATCTTGGGTCATATTTTTAAGCAATTAACAAGGGATGATGCTAATAATCTGGTTTATAGTAGGTATATAGAATTACAATATGTGGCATAGTTCAAGTTCAAAGTTCAAAACCTTTATTGTCATTGTACATCATGTATACAATGAAATTGGTTTAGCCTCTACCAGTGCAGTCCATACAAGAATACAAGACAATGTCCTGCCGCTTCCACCATGGCTTGGGAAGAGGAGTAGATGATCTCGACATAAATCGGTGAGCCAGTCCCCATGGTTCCCTCCGTCGCTTTCTTGTCTTCCTCCATCTTCCCTGAGTCTTTGCGCCGCCCGGTTTCGGGTCGACGTTCGGGGCTCAGGACCCCGGACAGCACCCCGGAGTTCGGGGGAGCTGGTTAAGAATTTTAAAGGAGATTCAGGTCAATGTTAAGGTTCCAAGTAACACCCCCAATGAAAAAAACCTCCGAGACTTGAGTTTCCTCAATTTTATTAGAGATGTCATATTGGCACATCTGAGAAAACACAAATCTGAAAGTTTCCGGGTTTTCCCCACCCAAAAGGAAGTCCAAGTCCCTGCCCCAGCACCCACATGTCCATTCACCCACATGTCCATCACATGGTCCAATCAATGCACCGTCCCAACTGGAGATGCTTCCCAGTCACACCCCTCCAGGTGCAGGGCAGAGTGGCCTTGACTCGGAGAAAGGAATGTTATTTTGACTACATATCTCCCCAGCTCCATCCAATCCCCCCTCCCAGTTTCCCACAGCACCAAATGTGGCAGGCCTGAAGATCCAAGGACCAAAAAATGGTTTCCAGGCCTGACAGACAATATGAATAATATAAAGAATAATCCTTATACAAGTAGTTAGGGGAAAAAACTAGTCATACAAACGTTTCCATATGTACGTCATATTCTGTGCAACATGTATATTACTCTGGTGTATGATCTTATATCATGGTATATACATATTACACACTACACTGGCACCAGTGAAATTCGTCATATTAATCTGTTTGTGGTGTTATATTGTGTTTAGGAGTCTGACAGCCCATGGGTAGAAGCTGTTTTTAGTACGTATAGTAAGTACATACTGAAAATTAAACAGCATAGAAACTTATTTAAAAAAAAAAATGTTCATCAGTATGAAGACAACCGCATACTGTTCATGAATTTACAAAAAGGTTGTGATTATAATGGTGTAATGAAATGTGATGCTTAGAGATTATATCACTAGCTCCTGAGCATGACTTGAGAAGGATAGATTTCATTTTTTTTTCTTCAACGTAAGTATTTTACTTACCTAAAAGACTTGATGACAAGTCATAGTCCAAGAGATTTAATTCCTAATGGTGGCAGATCAAACCTGCAATGTTATTGAGATAAGACAAGCAGAATGTATCGGTGTTTTCAGACTTTACATTGTAAATAAGCAAAGATGACATTTCCAGTTCTATAACTGGTTTTTTTTTCGTTAAAAAAATGGAGCATGTAGCTAGATTACAAGAGTGTTTCAGATATCAGGTTACTGGGAATAAGTTGCTGCTACAACTGTATGAATTACTGTTATAGAGGTACTAAAAGGAAAATGGGAGATGGTGCTTAAATATGTGTAGGTATCAAGAAAGGCCCACAAATAGACATTTAGATACCTCAATAGAGCATTTCATAGTTGAACATAGTGTTTCAGAATGCACAATGTTGGCAGAAATGCTTCATTGTAAATCAGATTTCTATGAATTTTCAGTTCAAAAGAATTCAATAAAGAGAATGGTATAAGGCTTCCCAGATAGCTAAATTTAAGACATTTAAACCAAATGTATGAAACTATAGAAATGTTCAAAGTAATCACTGAATGTTGAGAGAAATCATTACACAAAATGGAAAGTTAAAAGATCATCTGGAACATTGCAAAATAAACTGGCTACTCTTCTGTATTTTCTTGCCTGGAAAGATCTGCACATAGCTTTTGCATTGAGCAGCATGGTGCTTCTGCACTATTAAGAGAATGATTTAAGTCAAAATTAGAAAAGTGAAGATAGAAATTCTGATAGAAGTTTCATTTTACCAGCGACAAAATACTTTAGGCATTTTGTATCTTTTATCCTTTTTGCATATTCATTTGGGAAGGGATACTACAGCTTACCACACTACACAAATACAAGTTATCACACACAATCTATTGTTTTTCAGGCTTGGATAGTCTTACAGATTAGAACAGCATATAAACATGTACAGAATGATATTAATATAATGTTCAAATGACTTTGCAAACCATCACAAAGAACCACCTATTGCTGTTCAAGAATCTTAGTTGCAAAATAGTTTTTTTATTGGGCAATCTGCTTCAGTTGACAAAATTTTCATTTAACATCAAACTCTAGACATAAATATATAAAGGGTAATTATCAAAAGATAATGCTTTTTAAAATTAATATTAGTTTTTTTTATGACTCCTTTGTAAGCTTGAAGGTGAGTTTTCAGAATAGATTGGCTAAGAATACAAGTCATGCCACCATTGCAGGTAGTTCTTGACTTATGACCACAATTGAGCCCAAAATTTCATTTAAGTGAGTTTGCCACATTTTACGACTTTTCTTGCCACAGTTAAGTGAATGACTGCAGTTGATAAGTTAGTAACGTGGTTGCTAAGTGAATCTGGCTTCCCCGGGACTTTGCTTTTCAGAAAGTTGTAAAAGGTGATCACATGACTCTGGGACACAGCTATGGTCATAAATATGAACCAATTGCCAAGCATGAAAAACGGTAATATGTCACATTTTTCATTGCCGTTGTAACTGAACGATCACTAAATGAACTGTTGTAAGTCGAGGACTATCCATACCTACTTATTTTATTTCAGGATTTCATTTTTAGCTTATTTATACCTTGTATTGATTTTAAGGAAGCCCACCTTGTATTAATTTTCATGTTCAAATCCCTGGCATTTAGATTCGCCTGTTGTTACCATTCTTGTCTTTTACCTATACATCCCCTTGCAAATTAAGTCAGCTATGTTCTGCTTGCTCTCCTCCTACCCAGAACTAGATGCTTTGGCCTGATCTATCCTTCTCTGGCCATTTGGAGAGGGAGGGAGAAAAACCAATGCTGGGAGAAATTTTGGAAAAATAACTGTTCCACCCACCTTTAGAATCATCACTGTAGCAATATTCTTCAGAAACTCTTATTTTTGTAATTGTGAACACAGGGGAGCCACTTATTACTTAAATTAGAAAGCAAAGTAATGTATATATTACATAGTGCTGAAAAAATAAGACAGAAAAAGAGGGTTGAGTGAAGAACAACAACAACAAAAGAGGGTTGAGGAAGGAAAACGGGAAGGGCCAACATCTCAACTGAATCAAAGGTACTGATTCACTGCTTGATAGCCTTTTAAAAAAAAATCATCCTGGGTGAGCAGGTGAATAGGATTCCTGGCCCATGAATGTTTCAGAATTTCAGTATTAATATTTATAGTGAATATTTCTAGACCTCTACAATGGTATAGTAATTAAGGCATTTGATTAGGAATTGGAAAATCTAGGTTCCTGTCTCAAAGTGTTGTGAGGGAAAATAGCAGGGAGAGCTATGCAGGTTGCCTTGAAATATTGAATGAAATGTGGGGTGAATTTTCAATTAAATGAATGTATGACCAGTTACCATAAATACCCTCCTAGCCTTCTGAAAAATACTTAAAAGACCTTGCTTTTTCCCCAAACACTGGAATCGGGTGAGGTAGATGAGAGGATTTAATGAGGATGTTGGAAGCCTAACTGCCAGGTTTTTAATGTTTATGGTTTTAATAGGTGTAAGTATTATGCTGTTTTTTATTGATTGGAACCTGCCCAGAATTTGATATAAGACGGACAGCTATATAATTAATACATAGTGCATTTATTTTGTGTTTATTTTATACTTATGTGCTTTTCCCTCACTTTAAAGTGCCAGATAATAAAAGTTAATGGGTATGTGTCCTCAATTTCTTGTTAATAATTTGTATAGGTATTGCCTAGATCAGGGGTCCCCAACTTGTGGGCCACGGCCTACTACTGGGCCGTGGTCTATTTGCAACCGGGTCATGTGCCTGTTGCTCACACAAATGAAGCTGTACCCGCGCATGCACACCTGCCCCTCACACAAAACCATCCCCTTTCCCCCCTCCCCGCATGCCAGGCCGGAAAGCTTGACCTAGATATTGTATATTGCACAACTAGCAAGATAACCCTAGAACATTCCTTTTATTAAAGGCATTTTCTTACCCAAAGTGCAACTGTACCCAGTTACAACATAGAACAGTAGTTTAAATGTTTTTAATGTGATCATGTAATTGAATGTGGTACCCTTTTATGGTGGTAAAATTTTATCTGAATCCAAGCAAGGTGATGCATGACCAAATGGTCACTTTTGTGTTCATTTTTATTGTGATAGGAACTGCTGGACAAATACTTAATAGCTAATGCAACTAATCCAGAGAGCAAGGTCTTTTATCTGAAGATGAAAGGAGACTATTTCCGTTATCTTGCAGAAGTTGCAAGTGGAGACGACAGGAAACGTGAGTACTGTTCATTTAAATCTCTAGTTTTTTAGTTAGAACAAATGTGTATGAAGCCATTATAAAAGGCAGAGGCATTATGTATATGTCCTGCTTCTGTGGATAATAGTAGTCCTAGGTAATCTTTTAGGCCGCTTTCACTTATTTTTCCTTTTTCTTCACAGAAACAATAGAAAATTCACAGGCAGCTTATCAAGAAGCATTTGACATCAGCAAGAAAGAGATGCAACCTACACATCCAATTCGTTTGGGTCTAGCGCTTAACTTTTCGGTGTTTTATTATGAGATCCTCAACAATCCAGAATTGGCCTGCACATTGGCCAAGACAGTAAGTTGTTTTGTGTGTGTATGTGCATTTGTAGTCCCCATCCGCTTATTTTCTTAAATGAGAATTGCATGTAGAGAACATAGAGTTCTTGTAAAATATAGTCTAGAGTGATGTATCTTTTCCCATGATTTGCTATTATGTGCTAAACATGAGAGACCCATTAACAGTGAAGTGTACAAAAGGGCACTTAATTGTTCTTTAAAGTTTTTCACTTAGTGATTTCAGGATGCAATTGCCACTATATAAGGTTGCATCTTTGCCTTCATTGATCTCAGTGAAACTTAATTGGAGGGAACAGTGTTTAGGACTGATTGCTCTCTCTTGCCTTTTTATCTAAAGTATGTATGATAAATCTTGTTCACCAGATGAAAATATTGTGACTAAGTATCCCCCCCTTTTTTGCTTGAAAGCTTCATCAAACAGGTTTTGTATTAATAATTATTAGTTCCTAAATATAATTCAGAGCAGTTTTCATTAAAGAAATAAGATATACTTATGAAGAAAGCTGATTTAGCTTTCTAACTGTTTACTTTGGGGAGATCTTCCTAAAATGAGTTAAGACTGGTTTTTGTGTCTCATATAGGCTTTTGATGAAGCCATTGCTGAACTTGATACACTGAATGAAGACTCATACAAAGATAGCACACTCATCATGCAGTTGCTTAGAGACAACCTCACAGTAAGATATGCCTTTTAATTTTCTTAGAATAACTGTGTTTAAAATCTAAGTTTGCAACTCTTAATTGTGAATCTTTGGGAAATACCTTTAGGAATAATAGTTGCAAGTCAAGGCTGTTTGTTATACGAATAAAAGTAGACAACACATTCTTGATATTGTCTTTCTAAGACTATTTCCCTTGGCTAAACTTAAATAGAAATGCATAGAAGACATATATTATACAAGTAATGTTAATAGTTTCACATGATGTAGGTAAAGCTATTTAAAGGAGTATGAACTCATCATTTAAAAAACCAGTTATCTTTGCCATTACTTATTTGCCATTTAGAAGATTTCAATATATGTGGGGAGGGGGGAAGGAAGGAGTCAGGTTGTTCCAGTAGCTATTCAAGGCTGAAAGGCAGAATGAGTGTATATTTAAACTGAATGTGCTGTACTTCAGTCTGGTTGTTGTTCTTTCTAGTTATGGACATCAGACAGCGCAGGAGAAGAATGTGATGCTGCGGAAGGTGCAGAAAATTAAGCTGCACCTGGAGTGTCATTCTCCTTCTCAAGAAATCTTTTTACACGTCTCATTCCTTATAGCTCCACTTGGATTTCCTATAGCAAAGAGAACCCATCCATATGTATGGAAATCAATTTATAGTCTTTTCACACTGCAGCTTTGGGAAAAATCCATTCCTTGATTTGTGTTTGTCTTGGCCTTCCTGGTGTGCGGTTACTGCTGTAGAAAAGTATTAATACTGGCTTAAATTTCATATAAACATAAATAATTTCCAAACACTTAAGTAGCAGACTAAAGTTATTTGGTATTTTTTAAAAGAAATCTGAACCAGGTCCTTCAAGCAATTGTTTTGGTATTACAGAAAAGACACAAATGTTTGAGTAATGCAACTAAAGAGTTTTGTGCAGTACAATTCTTCACATTCCCTTATTATTCAGGGGTTACTTGGTTTGATTTTTACATGCTATTGTTAATTCCTTTCTGTAGGATATGGGAGTATTGGGCTACATAGAAACATAGTGTGGCTTCCTACATATGTGTACAGCAGGAGCTATTGAGTGTTTAAATACAGGGACTCTTCTTACTCTTCAGTTGCTGCTGTCCAATTGCTATCCCCTCCCAATAAAATATCACACTCCTGCCTTTGTAGTTCTGGTATTCACTTGATTATGTCTTAGAAGCAGCATGTTACTGCCAGAAAACAGGGAGTGCCTTTTTGGCAGACTAAATTGCATGTCATTTCTTAACACTGGAATGGGGAAAGTGGTCACATGTCCAAGTATAAAACTTTTCCATGCAGATTTGTGCACATGTATGAAGGTGTCAAGTTCGTCCAGTGATTTGTTCTGTAGGTAGATGGACCACTATTGTGTGTTGCTAATCATTGATTGTAGTCCCAAAAAAGCCTTGTGAAAATGTTAATGCCCTATGTAACAAAATAACATTAAATAAAATTACATTTTATAAACCATAAAATGTTGCTTTGTAACATTTGCATGCAGCTTCTCTAAAAATACAATTGTTTACTTAACAAGCTGGACTGCTGAATTAATAGTAAAGACAAATTATCTATACTGTATCCTTTTCATAAACTCTGGGGACAAAATAATTCAACAGCCCCCAAGTTCAATGATCTCAATCTTTGTTAATCTCAATATTTTGAGAATGTTCTTAGGAATATTTGTTGTTTCCATTTTCCTTTTATTTATTTCAAATATTTTTCTAGCCATTCATCTTATAATCCGTTCTGAATGGCTCCCAATCAAAAATTGAAAGAACATGGAAAACCACATTAAAACTAAAACCAAGACATTAAAAACAACAAAAACCTGGCACCAAGTGAAGCTTATGATGTGCAGTCACCTAATAGTACCTTAACACTTGGGGAAAGAAAAACCAGGCCTTCAAAGCTTTACAGAAGGTCTGGAGGGTAGAGGCCTGGACTAACTTCAATGGTGCAGAGTGTTCCATAAGGCAGGGGCTGCCACGGAAAAGGCATGCTTGCTAGCTCCCACCGGATATAAGGGAAGAAACCAGGAACATGCTGACGATGTCAGGATGGGTAGATGCCTGCATATAACCTGGCCCTGTGCTGTATAGGGCTTTAAAGGTGAAGACCACCTTAAATTGCAACCCGGAAAAAAATCTGGAAGCCCACACAACTTGCACAACACAACAGAGGTCTTAAATGGGCAAATCAAGGGGTTCCCATTACTTGTGGGCTGCTGCCTTCTGGACCAGTTGACTTTCTGGACAGTCCAGTAGAATGCATTACAGTAATCCAAACTGGAAGTGACCAAGGCATGAGTGACCATGAGCAAGGCTCCCTGGTCCAGAGAAAGGTACAATTGGCACAGTAGACAAATCTGCGAAAGTCCCCCCTCCCCCATGGATGCTACCTGTTCCTTGAGCAGAAGCTATAAGTCCAGGAGGACTCCCAAATTGCACATTGCATACCAGCTCAGACTGGGGATGCGCTATCTCATTCAGAGTTAAAGAACGAAGTATCACCTGGGTCTGGAGAGGCCCAAATCTCTTAGCCCGGGTGTCTGCAATCCACAGCTCTGGAGCCGCATGTGGCTCTTTGACCCCTGTCCTGTGGCTCCCTGCTGACCCAGTCATGCAACCTGCTCTCCGCCCCGAGACACTGGTCCAACACGGCCATGGCCAACGCCAATCTCGCTAACACGAGGGCTGGTGGGGTGGGAATGGGATCCAGGAGCAGGGTACAATGGAAAGGGGGACAGGCCTGCAGCTGAGGAGCGAGCACAAGCTGCGGTGGCAGCTTCCCCGAAGACGAGTCTCCTCACGCAACCCCCTGGCCAGCTGTTCTCGGGCCGGGAGGGCTCGCACGAGTGGGGATACCCTCAAGCGAGTGGCCGGGCTCGGCCAAAGTGCAGTGAAGGCGTGCGGAGTGGACGGGTTGACCGGCTGATGGACGAGCGTCTTTGGCGAGGGCTCTCCAGCTTTCTCCGAGTCTGATCCCCGGGTGTGCGTGCAAGGTTCGGCGGGGCCAGCCCCCTTTCCCCACTGCCCTGAGCTTTACTCATCCAGCTGAGCGGTGCCGCCGGCGGTGTTGATTAAAAAGCGTCCTCCGGGCGGCAAAAGTCCCCCGTGCGAGATTTAAAGTCGCCCGGAGAACGCTTTTCAATCAATGCCGCTGGCGGCATCTCAAGGGTATCCCTACTCGTGCACGCACACGCGCATGAGAGAGAAATGAGAAAGGAGAAAGAGAAAAAAATGAGAAAATGATGGAGAGAATGAGAGAGGGGAGAAAAGAAACAAATGAGAAAGAAATGAGAGCTGGAGGGAGAGAAAGGGAAAAGAGGGAAACAAATGAGAGAGGAGAGAATGAAAGAGAGGGAGAGGAAAAAGAAAAACAGGAATGGGAGGGAAAGAGAGAGACCAATTTCCCACAGAAAACACCGGGAGCCACAAAACCTGGGTAGGCGTGGCTGGGGGGGTTTCATGTGATTGGGTGGGAGTGATGCTGAGTTGGCCACGCCCACCCAGGTTTTGTGGCTCCCTGTGTTTTCTGTGGGAAATGGGTCCAAATGGCTCTTTGAGTGTTTAAGGTTGCAGACCCCTGCCTTAGCCGTTCCACTTTGCCATGAATGAGTAGGTTCTTCCTCATCCAGACCTTTTACAGCCTTCAAGCATTCTGCCAGCACCACCACAGCATCATTTGTTTGGCTAGGCCAGGGGTGGAGATCAATCACAACAATTCTCTTAATCAGGTAAACCCAAAAGGACTTCAATTATGAGATTACAGTTGTAGATGCTAGCAAAAAGTATGTTGAGGAATCCTACTGTCACTAATACTATATGTAGCCTGTCTCATAAGATTTTCTCTCTCTTTAAAATTGAGTACTTGTATCTCCCTTTTTCTCCAAATTAAAAATGCCACTTTCACTCTGGGGAGTATGTCACTGAACATTGGATTAGGTGTAGCAAAATGATGGGTCATATTTAAGGGGCAAATGTTATTGGTAGTGAAATATGATTTAAACTTAGATTTACGATACAAATTAGAAATAGATCTATTTGCTTAGTTACCTTTATAAATAGAAGTGGGGTACATAATTGGGTAGAAATACTAGTAGTTCTTGACTTATGACTACAATTGAGCCCAAAATTTATGTTGCTAACTGAGAAATTTGTTAAGTGAGTTTTGCCTCGTTTTACAACCTTTCTTGCCACATTTGTTAAGTGAAACACTGCAGTTGTTAAATCAGTAACACGGATGTTAAGTGAATCTGGCTTCCCCATTGACTGCTTGTCAGAAGCTTGCAAAAGGTGATCACATGACCCCTGGATACTATAGCCATTGAAATAAGAACCAGTTGTCAAGCATCTGAATTATGTGACCATGATCGTAAGTCACTTTTTTCAATGCCGTTTATAACTGAATGGTCACTAAATGAACTGTTGTAAGTCAAAGACTAGCTGTACCGCAGTCCTTAAAATGCCAGATTATTCCAGGCCAGATTATTCTGACATATTAAGAAATAATTTGAAGTCAGATTATTTTTTTCTAACCTCTGCTCTCCATTAAATTAATTTACACCAAAAATTCCTAGTACAACAGATTTCTTTTGCAAAATGCTAGCCCAGGTTAGAGGTTTCATATCTGCTTCATGATTGCTATTTCCTGTATGCTGATACTTCAGTATTCTGGTACAGAATAGGGATTGTATAGTACTCGAACCTGTTTCCTAAAATACAATACTGATAGTGACTTGAACATTTAGGCCTGCTTTTTTTGCTTCCTTGTAACTTCTTTGTAATTAGATTTGGAATGCTATTCATTAATGATTGCAACTTTTATTCAACTTCCTAACATACATTAAGAATATCTCAGAAACCACCAACAGACTACTACAAGCACATGGAATCAGCGTAGCACACAAGCCAACTATAGCCCTTCAAAACATCTTAAGCAAATCAAAAGACCCTGCAACCCCAGAAGAAATAAACAGGAATCATCTATAACTGTGCTGGCGATCCTATGGCACGCATGCCGGAAGTGGCACACACAACCATCTCTCCGGGCACGCCAGCTGTCGCCCATTGCTCTTCCGGGTTCCGGCATGCACATGCGTGCCAGTCAGCTGGTCTTCGCGCGCAGGGGAACACCGGGAAACTGAAAGAGCAGCTCCCTGGTGCGCATGTGCGTGCCAGGAAACTGAGCTTCTGGTTTACGGCATGCGCACCGGCCAGCTGGTCTTTGCGCGCGCATGCGCCCCAGAAACCGGAAGACCAGGTGACCGGCGCGCATGCACACACTGGAAACCGGAAGCTCAGCTTCCCGGCCCGCACATGTGCACCAGGAAGCTGCTCTTCTGGTTTCCGGCGCTCCCCCGCGTGTGGTCCCATTTTGGCACTCGGTGCAGAAAAGGTTCACCAACACTGATCTATAAGATACAATGTAAGAACTGCAACCACCACCATGTATGACAAACAGGCAGAAGACTGGCAGAATGCATCCATGAACACCAACTAGCAGTCAAAAGACATGATGAACATTCTTTAATTTCACAACATATAGACATAGTTTCAATTGGGAAAATGTGATAATTCTAGACCAGGCCAAGTCCAAAAATTCCAGGGAATTTCTAGAAGCCTGGCACTCTGACAAATTAGCCATCAATAAACACATAGACATTAACATATATATATATGTAAAAGAGACAATCAACCAGGCCAAAAGGGAACAAAAAGACCCAACACCTCTCTACCAGAATCAGCACCCAGATCAGCATAGATTAACTTCAAGGTTAACTTCAGACCAACAATCAAGTAAACAATACCCCAAATCAAGGAATTGCCCAACAGCCCAACCAAAGGATCTCTAAGACCACCCCCACCCCCACTTACAGGCAAGACACCAGAATATAAACTGACAGCAAACAGCACTCCTTACTAGTGCTGAGGATGTTACTTAGTTTGGGTAATGAAACATCTGCAAAAAAACAAGCAAGCTCAGAGACCACCAAAGACCCCTTATTCTAGTTCCTTTCCAAACCAAACCAGTCCTCCATTGCTGAATCTTACTCCAGAACTTGAGAAGAAAAAAATCCTTTAATATTTTTAATCCTAAAGCCAAACAAAATGACAACTGATGGGAAAGGGAACCCTCATAGGATTTCAAAACCTGTTCTCCAATAAATCCACTAGATACAGTGGGGCAAAAAAGTATTTAGTCAGCCACCAATTGTGCAAGTTCTCCCACTTAAAAAGATGAGAGAGGCCTGTAATTGACATCATAGGTAGACCTCAACTATGAGAGACAAAATGAGAAAACAAATCCAGACAATCGCATTGCCTGTTTTGGAAAGAATTTATTTGCAAATTATGGTGGAAAATAAGTATTTGGTCAATATCAAAAGTTCATCTCAATATTTTGTTATATATCCTTTGTTGGCAATGACAGAGGTCAAACGTTTTCTGTACGTCTTCACAAGGTTGGCACACACTGTTGCTGGTATGTTGGCCCATTCCTCCATCTAGATCTCCTCTAGAGCAGTGATGTTTTGGGGCTGTTGCTGGGCAACACGGACTTTCAACTCCCTCCAAAGGTTTTCTATGGGGTTGAGATCTGGAGACTGGCTAGGCCACTCCAGGACCTTGAAATGCTTCTTACGAAGCCACTCCTTCGTTGCCCGGGCGGTGTGTTTGGGATCATTGGCATGCTGAAAGACCCAGCCACGTTTCATCTTCAATGTCCTTGCTGATGGAAGGAGGTTTGCACTCAAAATCGCACGATACATGGCCCCATTCATTCTTTCCTGTACACGGATCAGTCGTCCTGGTCCCTTTGCAGAGAAACAGCCCCAAAGCATGATGTTGCCACCCCCATGCTTAACAGTAGGTATGGTGTTCTTTGGCTGCAACTAAGCATTCTCCCTCCTCCAAACACGACGAGTTGTGTTGCTACCAAACAGTTCTACTTTGGTTTCATCTGACCATATGACATTCTCCCAATCCTCTTCTGGATCATCCAAATGCTCTCGAGCAAACTTCAGATGG
>QLTV01001698.1:1614762-1646404 GCA_003457575.1 Thermophis baileyi
GGCCCCCCCTCCCCCCAGTGCATTTTGCTGCAAATGGTTGAGCTTCCTTTCTTCAGTACTTATTCATTTAAAGAGGCAACACATATTCTTTTCAGGAGGTTTTTTGTGTGTGTGTGTGCTTTTCACTTATCAATTCCTTACAGGCTTCCACTTGCTTTCATTTTCTTTTCCATTCTTGCACAGGTCCAATCAGGACATCTATGGAGTTTCTCAGTCATCCAGGTCATGGTTGTCCCAAAGGTGCTTTTTCAAGAGGCAACTGAACTTTCTGGTTTTTCTTTGAAGATGTTTCGCTTCTCATCCAAGAAGCTTCTTCAGCTCCATCCAGTCAGAGCTGAAGAAGCTTCTTGGATGAGAAGTGAAACGTCTTCAAAGAAAAACCAGAAAGTCCAGTTGCCTCTTGAAAAAGCACCATGGGGACAATTTCAGGACTCTGAAAAACACACATCAGTGCCACTGGATGCAGAGCTTTCAATTTCTGAGGGCCAGGGCTGCCATCCAGATCTCAGGGTAAGAATGCCCCTGACAGTTTCAACACTCTGACCAAGGACTTCTTTGTCTTTTACAGCTAGGGGACAAGCCAAGAGACAGCTCCCTAGTGGAGTCCTTTTTCAGTAGCCCCCAAAAGGAAAACAATGTCTCCTTCCAAACAAGCTCCATTCTGTGTAACTTCATTAGAGACACCTCCATGAAGCTTTTCTTTCTTTTTCATTCTTCTTCGGGGTTGTAGCCCTTCCAGTCTAGTCTGCAACTCTTACCTCTCCGGATAGTCCTTGTACGGGTAGTCTTCGACTTACAACAATTCATTTAGTGACCATTCAAAGTAACAGTGGCCCTGAAAAACGTGACTTATGACTGTTTTCCAGAGTTACGACCTTTGCAGCATCCCCATGATCGCGTGATCAAAACTCAAGACGCTTGGCAACTGGTTCATATTTATGACCGTTGCTGTGTCCCAGGGTCATGCCATCCCCTTTCGTCACCTTCTGACAAGCAAAGTCATACGGGGAAGCCAGATTCATTTAACAACCGGGTTACTAACTTATCAGCTGCAGTGATACACTTAATAACTCTGGCAATAAAGGTCGTAAAATGGGGGAAAACTCAACAAATGTCTCAATTTTGGGCTGAATTATCGTTAAGTCGAGGACTACCTGTAATAATCAGGGGTGGCCCACTTAACTGCCAGCCTTAAGTCAAGCTGAGCGGGCTGCTGCCACCGAGCTAACACACCATCTAGGAAACCTCCGCCTGCCAAGCGCTGAGTAAGCGGCACAGGAGCCCTAGCAGAAAGGGGCGGAAAAGAGCATTCTTTATTCTCCAGAGACCAAAACTAAGTCGCCGCAGCCTCCCCCTATTCTACTTCAAGGAGCTGTTTAACAAGCAGGAGCGAAACCAAAAAAGGAGCCAATTTTTTTTTTTTCCGGCGTCGCCGGGAGACGCTCCTCCCCTTCCCGAGCGGAACAAGATGGCGGCCGCTCTGCCGGCCCATCATGCTCCACGGGAGGCCGGCTAGTCTTCCGTGTGTGGGAGAGAGAGCCGCCCTGGGGCCGGAGGAGGAAGGTTGGACGGTCGGCTGATGTGAGCGCGAAGGAAGGAAGGAAGAAGGAGAAGGAATTCTGCCGCCGCCGCCCGGGGACCATGCCGCCTCCGTCCCGCTCCGGTCGGCGGCTGCTTCTCGCTTTGGTACTGCTGCCAGTAGCGCTCGGGGTTTCCGCCCAGCGACCCCGGGGCGGGCATCGGGAGTCGCGATTCGGTGAGTGTTAGGAAAAGGGGCGGAGGGCGAGGGAGAGCTTGCCTCGCTGCCCTCCCCCCCCCCCACCACAGAAACCCGAGAGGTTTTCCTCCGGCTTGGCCAGCCGGGCTGTTTTCGTTCCGTCGGGGGTGGCGCAAACCGGGACGAATCCTCGGCTGGATCCGACCGGGGTCTCCGGGAGGCTTCCTCCAGGCTCGAAGCCCTCAACTGGGGTGCAGTGTAAGGGGAGGCGGTGGGGCAAAGCGCTGGCCGTCGCGGAGAGTTTATGGAAAGAAAATAAACTCTTTCTCCATCCGGGAAAGGCCGGGCGCACGCCTGCACTGGCGGTCGTTTTGCGAGTCTTAACGGGAGTGACGTCGGGGATCAGCCGGAGGTTGCCTGGGAAGAGACAATTTTTGGGGAACTTTTGAGGCGGGGGCGGGCGGGGTAACTCGTTGGCCAGGGAGGGGGCTGCTCATAGTTGTAAACCGGTTGAAGGGAGTATGTAAGAAAAAAGGAGGAAGTCCTTGGTGTGGGAGGATTATGAGTGCTGGAATTGCTCTGCCTACAAAATACACCAGTTCCACATACAGGTAGTCCTCGACTTAGGGCCACAATCGAACCCAACATTTATGTTGTTAAGTGAGATGTTTGTTAAGTGAGTTTTGCCCCATGTTACGACCTTACAAATAGAAGTGCGGTACAGAATTGGGTAGAAATACAGTTAGTCCTTGACATGATTACAATTGAGCCCAAAATTTATGTTGCTAAGTGAGAAATTTGTTAAGTGAGTTTTGCCCGGTTTTATGATCTTTCTTGCCACATTTGTTAAGTGAATCACTGCAGTTGTTAAGTTAATAACTCAGTTGTTGAGTGAATCTGGCTTCCCCATTGACTTTGCTTGTCAGAAGGTTAATCACATGACCCCTGGACATTGCAACCACCCTAAATACATGCCAGTTACCAAATGTCTCAATTTTGATCACATGACCATGGAGATGCTCTAACAGTCATAAGTGTGAAAAACAGTCATAAGTCACTTTTTTTCAGTGCCATTGTAACTTTGAATGGACACTAAATGAACTGTTGTAAGTCAAGGACTACCTGTACTGTTCCAATGCTGAGATCAGGACTGTGAACACAGCCATAAGTGATTTCATGCACAGCTAAATGTTGAAAAGGTCTAAAAACTATACTTATGGCAGGTGAGATACATCTTTATTATAGGGAGCTTAGGGCTCCCTTTACAGTATAAGAATCACACATATAAATTAAGAGTTTTCACCTGAGGTTGTATTATTGAACAGTACTGTACTGTATGGATAGGCACAAAATAGCTACAGATGCTCATAAAAGATCTTTTTAAAGATCTTAAATATGTACTATTTTTTCTGGTACAAGAAACAAGTAGTTGTAACTCTTAAGAAATATCTCTGGAATGGGGTGTGGAGTTTTGAGTTTCAGTTCCTGATTCTGTTATAGTTTTCCAGTATAACCATGTATTCATGCTCCATGTCATTTCCATAGAGTTCTTGAGAGGATATAATTATGGGTATATACATTTCATATTGGCACTTTCTTGTGAGTGAAATGAGACATTAAAAGGGAACAATATTCCACATAACAAAAACTAAATATTTTCAGGGGCATGAATGATGAACACGGTACAGTTTTCTAAACTAAATCACAAAACTCCAAATTAGTGAGACTGAGGCATATGACTTACATAGTGCAGCTTCAGTGAAAGATATGCTTGGATACTCCTTTTTAACAGTGCATCTTGTTCCATTTAGTTATAGGCCAATACTTCACTCTATATTTGTTGTGCTTAAGCCTTCACTTTCTTTCCCCCCACCCCCAGAGAGATTGGAGTCTGTTCTTTCAGACTATGATATTCTTTCGGTGTCCAACATCCAACAACATTCAGTAAGACGAAGAGATCTCCACCCTGCATCCCATATAGAGAAGCTTGTTAGTTTTTCAGCATTGCATAGGTATGATTTTTTTTCCCTAACTAAATGCAGAATCTGGCTGGATCAGCCTTGTTTATGTATTGCTGCAATCAGGTATTATCTGGATAGTAGGGAACATTATGTCTATTAGGAATGAAAAGGAAATTATTTTAGGCCCTTTATAATGTAAGATAATAAATATGTCATTGGCTTTCACCTACAAGGTAAATGTATTGGCAAGCATGATAGTTCAGTATCTAAAGCTCAAATATATATGCGCAAGGCTTTAAATCTCTTTTAATAATGTATTGATATATGTTCTTAACAGTAGTGGGTTCTAAAACCCGTTACTACCGGTTCGCGTGCGCGATTCGCATGCATGACGCTTCTGCACATGCATAGAAGTGTCCCGGGCGGGTGGGCGGAGCCTCCCGCCACCGCTACCGGTTCACAGAACCGGGCTGAACCAGGAGCAACCCACCGCTGGTTCTTAAACATTTATCTCAGGTTTGAAAATTGAAAAACAGTGTATGCTCAAACTGTTAGTAAACATTCTTGATGCTGTTTGTCATTAATTCCATAGAGAGCCATATGCAACAATTCCTAATATTTTGTGCATAAAAAAATCAAGTGTTGTAGATATATCTAAAATTAATTTTTTACAGGCATTTTAAGTTATATTTAACATCAACAGCAGACCATTTTTCAAAAAACTTTCAAGCACTTATTCTTGATGGCCAAGGCAATGAAAGAGAGTATCATGTACAATGGCAAGAATTTTTCACAGGCCATATTGTTGGTAAGTGCGTACAAGTAAGTGTTGCTTGCTAGCATTGTTGTTCAGTTGCTAAGATGTGTCCAACTCTTCGCAACCCCATGGACCATAGCACACCAGGCCCTCCTGTGCTCCATTGTTTCCCGGAGTTTGCCCAAATTCATGTTTGTTGTGTTGACACTATCCAACCATCTCATCCTCTGCAGTCTCCTTCTCCCTTTGCCTTCAATCTTTCTCAGCATCAGGGTGTTTTCCAATGAGTCCTCTCTTCTCATTAGGTGGCCAAAGTATTTGAGCTTCATCTGCAGTATCTGCTGTCCTTCCAAAGAATACCCGGGGTTGATTTCCTTTAGGATTAGTAGTATATGAAAAGTCATATTGGGTTTTTAAAAAATGGGCAAACTGCCATGATCTGGAATACCATAAACAACTTTCTGTTTTGGAAAAATTAATCTCAGAACACAAGGATCTGCTATTAGAACAGCCAAACCACACTACAGATTTTACAGACAGCTACTGGGAAAGCACAAATAGACCTGTTACTAGAGTCTGTTGGCATAATAAATCTTTATTACTTATATTCAAAAATGTTTTCACTAGTTAGCTTATAACACATTACAATCATGACCTAAAATCATGCAAAAATGGGGGCGTTTTTGCCCTTCCCCAGCCCCCAGGAGCACTCTGCAGACCTCCCAAACCTTCTGCGCACCCGTTTTTGCGTGGGGCAGGGCTTCGGGAGGCCAAAAATGGCTGTATTCGGTGTATAAGACGCACCAACATTTCCACCCTTTTTTAGGGGGGAAAATACTCCGAAAAATATGGTAAGTAATATTATATTGCTTTATATAGCAATAGCAGTTAGACTTATATACCGCTTCATAGTGCTTTACAGCCCCCTCTAAGCTGTTTACAGAGTCAGCATATTGCCCCCAACAATCTGGGTCCTCAGTTTACCCACCTCAGAAGGATGGAAGGCTGAGTCAACCTTGAGCCGGTGAGATTTGAACCGCCGAACTGCAGCTAGCAGTCAGCTGAAGTAGCCTGCAGTGCTGCACTCTAACCACTGCGCCACCTCGGCTCTTCTTATGGCTCCCATCTCACAAATGAGACTTTCAGCAGTTAACAAATGCTAAAACAATAAACATTAATACTAGCAAAGAAGAAAAAAAATACTACAGTGGTCACCAAGCATAAACTAAACTCAAACTGAGAAAGACCTCTCAGTGGTCCATTTTGCCTTCCAAGCCCCAGCCCTGGAGCATGTCTTTTGATGTAGTCAGTCAATATACCCCAAAGATTTTTCTTGAATCTCATGACATAATCTCAAATTCATAATATGTAACTTCTTTGCAAATGGGTGCTGACATGTTACAATCTAGTATGTTTGGCTTTAAATAATTCATGTAGGGTATGTTGTGTATGTTTCAGTATAAAGTAGCTGCTGACTAAATTAATAGATCCATTTTCCCCCTCATATCCAGGTCAGAGTAATTCCAAAGTTATAGCTCACATAGGTGAAGATGATTTCACAGTGAGGATCAATACAGATGAAGAAGAATATAATGTTGAGGTACATCCCATTACAAAAATCTACATGTAGCCAAATAATTGCTTAACTTTCTTTTAATAGATTGTAATATTAAATTTTGATACAAATAGTCTTATCAACAAGTAACCTGAATGGAAAATTATGTGTATAGGTAAAATTCTTCCTGACTTTGGAATATGATGCTTATGCAAAATCTAAGAAAAACACATTACGCCATACTGGTTTTCTTTCTTGCTGTAACTATTCATCTGCTATAGGATCAGCCTTGCTAATTTTCGGACTCCACGGCCTCCTGCAGCACTCTCCCAGCAGAAAATGGGCCACGCGGAGACCCCGGACAGCCTGTTTTCGTCCTCCACAGCCTCCTGCAGCACTCTGCCGGCTGAAAACGGGCCGCAGGGGTACCGCGTGCAGTCCCCCATGGCCCATTTTGGCCGGCAGAGGCGCCGTGGTCTGGTCCTTTATTTCCAGGCTGGCCCCGCAGGCCAGATCTAAGCATCCCGCGGGCCGGATCTGGCCCGCAGGCCTTCAATTTGACACCCCTGGCTTAGAAAATGTTTGTTTAAAAACTGCCATAAATTTGTTTTAGCCTACAAGCTACCTGGAAAAGGGGACATATGATCCAGATCCAAAGTTCTGACTGTCAGCCACCTCCCTGCTGCCTATGGTCACATGACTGAACTTCAGGTTCTTTGCAACATTTATGATTGCTTGCAGCGTCCTGTGGTCATGTGACTGCATTTTTAGCCAGTTTTGCTGAGAACTGCAGATACTTTCAGTTCACTTCATGACTGCAATGTTCGCTTAGTGACCACTGCTGCAAAAAACTATAAAACAGCAATAGCACTTAGACTTATATATTACTCCATAGTGTGTTACAACACTTTCTGAACGGTTTACAAATGCCAGCATATTGCCCCCAACAATCTGACTCCTCACTTTACCCACCTGAAGAATGGAAGGCTAAGTCAGCCTTGAGCCGGTCAAGATCGAACTCCTGGCTGTGGACAGTATTTGCCTGCAATATTGCATTCTAACCACTGCGCCACCATGGTTGTTTAAAATGGTTTTACGACTGTTGTAATTAACAGCCATAATGGACAGGCTCCATTATGGTAATAACTTGAGGACTATCTATTTTCCAGTTAACAACCTTTTGAGCATCTATATTTAAGGTCCAGTCCATTTTTTTATCCCTAGTTCCATGTAATAACTTCCTTTCTGTCATTGTAATTCTCACTGTTTTTCGAATATTTTGCAAAACAGTCTAAGGAACAAAATGAGCCATTAGGGTTCTTACAATTGCACCTCTGTCATTTTTTTTTTCTTTGTGAACTCCTGCCCAGAAAAACAAATTATAGTTTGTTTAGGTTTGGATAGAGCATAAAATTGTAGTTAGTGTAAAACTGAAGTGATAACGAATTTCTCATGAAGTGGATGTTGGAATGAGTAGGAATAGTATATGGCCTAAATCCTGGCTCAGTACTAATAGTAATTCTAATAAATATAATGACATTATTTTTAAACTCATCAAGGTTCACATCGAATGAAGCTATTTATTTTAAAATGTAGCATTATTTTTCAAATTCATGATTTTGGCAATCTATTTTAAAGAGAACAGATAGGGTAGCTGTTTAGCTATATTGACTAGAAATGAAGATAATTTTACCTAATGTGAAAAAAACCCAAATCTATTGTATACGTGGTGTATACATAAGGTGGTTTGGAACAGAATTTGATATATTCACAATCATAAATAATTATTTTGAAGAATATTAGGGTTTAGCATATTTAGTTCTTCAGACTTCTGAAGTGACAATTTTTGATAAGTTACTCCACTTAAGCTGCATTTACTTAAAAGGCATTCTGTTGAACTTAGTGTAGCTTATTTTTGAGCAGACATAAAAAAAAATATCTGTGATAACTGTTTTTCAATTCTAGCCCTTATGGAGATTTCTCAACAACACAGAAGATGGAAGGCTTTTGGTATATAAATCTGAAGATATTAAGGATATCTCACGATTACAATCCCCCAAAATATGTGGTTATGTCAAACTAGAAGAAGAGAGTCTTTGGGGAGGAGGGCTCAAGGATAATCATGTAAATAAAGGTAAGCATCCAATTACTTGCAGTATTTTTTCAAAATTATGTAAGATTCTTCTGTAACAGCATAGGGTAGTACAGGTAATCCTCAAGTTACAACCATTTGTTCAGCGACTGTTCAAAATTACAATAGTGCTAAAAAAAATGGACTTATAACCCATGTCCTTGTTATGGTTATTGCAGCACGCCCGTCGCCATGTGATCAAAATTTGGGTGCTTGGCAGCCCCCTTGCACTCGCCACCTCAGAGGCCATAGTTTCTTAGCCATGGCTAAAGTTGTGCTGTCTTTATGAAGAGATTTACAAAGATAGTGCAGTTTTAGCCGTGTGTAAAAAATGGTCACCGGAGAAGCTGGATCCAAAAAGGAGACAGCAAAGGCAGTGAAAAGGAGGCAAAAAGGAGGCAGCAATATGAGGTGAGGTGCTTCTGCTTCAGTCAGTGGCTGGGCACAAAAGGTGAAAGGCTGGTGCGGAGAACTGGAGAGAAGGCAGCTGAGTGAGTTTTGTGGTTCCGGGGCTGCTTGCCATCCCACAAAGTAAGTGAGTGGGGTGAGTTGGAAGTAGTTCATTATCTTACTGGGGGTCCGGGCTGTAGGGACCAAGCCTGGGATACTTAGATTTATTGTCACTTTTTTTTCTGTGAACACACTGGCACACATTAAAAAATGAAACTCTGATGACCACTTTCAAAAGAAAATGTGTACGTATGTATAAGTGTGTGTATATATGTGTGTGTACCTATACCTATACATATGCTATACCCACACACACACACACACACACACACACTAATCACAGACCATTTAGAATACATAGTGGAAAAAAGAGTCTTGAGAGTTAGCAAGGCTGATACTATATAGTATAAAGCTATTACAGAATCTTGGTGAGCGACTTGCGATTCTTGGTTAATAACTGCAACAGAGAATGCCAGATAGCCATCATAAGTTGGTGCAGTTACATTGTACATGCAGTACGATGCAGCTTTACAACTGCATTGACTTATGACAGAAATTCCGGTCTCAATTGTGGTAGTAAATTGAGAATTACCTGTACTTAACTGCTTAACGTTGTGACATTCATGCAACAGAATGGTGTCTCTTTCTAGTACACTAGAAGCTTATAGGAAGTTTGCGTTTTACAATAAAGATCAGGATATTAGCATACAGTAGCTCATGGATAATATGCTCTCTGTCTGGAATAATACCTGGCCTGTTCTCACTTTATTGGAAGAAGGCAGCACATGTATGGCTTCCACATACTATTAGTAGTGGTCGTATTCTTTATTATTTTTCTGTTTGGCTTAACATAGTATTTGTATTAATCCCCGTGGCCTCTTTAACAGTCTATTATTTTTAAAATTGGCTTAGCATTATGTGCTAACACTCTCTCTGGCATGAAGAAATGATGTAAGAAAGATTTAAGCAAAAGATTTCTGTAAATGAATGTTCTGCTTCTGCTTTCCTTATTGTATGGGGGGTGGGGAGAGAGAGAGAGAGAGAAATACTTTTAAAATAATTGCTCTTTTCACAGTCTCATTCTCTGCATAAGTCACACAGTTATGACTGTGGAGATAAAATTGAGGAAGTTGTCTTGTAAGCCCACCTGACTCTTTAAAAATGTGGGTGGGTGGTTAACAAATGAATAAAATAACTGTAAGCAATTTCTGCAATTCCCTAAGTTTTTCTGTTACACTTGCGCTGAACAGACAGATAATTTTATGATTAACGTGTTCACATGTTATGGAAATTCTTGATACAATAGCTGTAAATAAGTTACCTGATGATATTCCAATTATCATGATAGAAAATATTCCTCGGAGGAGAAGAGCTATTCCAGACCCCTTGAAAAATACTTGCAAGATGTTAGTGGTGGCAGATCATCGTTTCTTTAAGAATATGGGCCGTGGGGAAGAAAGTACTACAATTAACTACTTAGTAAGTGTAATTATCTGCTGTCAGTTGGCTGATAAAGTATGCCCAATTATTTTGCTACATTTAAGATTTGGCAGGGTGGAGTAAGAGGGTATAACTAAATATTTAAGGAGTATTCAGCAGATATGATTAAGGATGTACATATGAAAAATGCTTGGAATAGACAGTATTAACATACAGATAGTCCTTAACTTACAACAGTTCAGTTAGCGACCATTTGAAGTTACAACGAAGTTACAAAGTTACATTGAAAAATGTGACTTATGACTGTTTTTCACACTTGCGACGGTTGCAGCATCCCCATGGTCACATGATCAGAATTCAGATCCTTGGCAACTGACTCATATTTATGACGGTTGTAGCATCCTAGGGTCATGTGATCTTCTTTTGTGACCTTCTGACAAGCAAAGTCAATGGGGAAGCCAGATTCACTTCACAACCCTGTTATAACAGGGGCGTTTTTGCCCTCCCCCAGCCCCCAGGAGCACTCTGCAGACCTCCCAAACCCTTTGCGCACCCGTTTTCTCGCGGGGCGGGGCTTCGGGAGGCCAAAAATGGCTGTATTCGGTGTATAAGATGCACCAACATTTCCACCCTCTTTTAGGGGGGGGGGAAGTGCGTCTTATACTCCGAAAAATACGGTACATTCTTTAGTCCAAAGTACCTCCATTTTTATGGAGAAAAATGATGAGAAAGAAACAGTATTTTTATTTTAGTTTATTTCACAGTTTTTATATACTACTGAGGGCAGCAAACATACTAATACGCCTGCCTCCTCTTTTTCCGACAACAGCAATTTGTCCCATAGTCACCTGGCAATTTTTATAAGGGAGGCCTAGGATTCATAGTCTCTTGGTTTTGGGCCAACATCTTCACCATTACACCAAACTGGGCTTTCATATATGAATGCTGCTTTGAACTCCTGCTTGATTAGTGTAATACAAATGTAACAAATTCAATGACTTAAATAAGTAGAATGCTATTATTCCCTTCTCATGCAGAGAACGTGCATTTATGTATAAATAGCCCACAATGTTAGGTTCTATTGACATGGGTTGACTGGAATCCCTTGTTTTCCTTTCTGCATTTAGATTGAATTAATAGACAGAGTGGATGACATCTATCGCAATACCTCGTGGGACAACGCCCAGTTCAAAGGATATGGCATACAGATAGAGCAGGTATTAAAATACCTCCCGGGAGGAATGTGAACACTTTTGCTGGATGCCAGAGTGCATTCAATTCAATATTTTATTGAATAATTTAACAGTACTGTGTGATACATGCAAAACATGGGATGAATTATGATGATCCTGAAGGTTATATTTCTTTTTTGTTCTCCTTCCCCTTTTTCTTTCTAATAGAAATGCAGATAGAGGAAGTAGCCAGGTAGTAACTTAACACAACAAGAAGAGAGGCAGCAACAGACATTATTAGTGAAGAAAATCTTTCTTGGTATATACTTTTAAAAAACCATTGGTGCTTCTACTTACCGTACTTTAAAAACATATTCAGAAAACTTTCCTTAACTTTAAATTTACATGTTAAGTTATTAAAGAAAAGCATTAGTTATTTTAAAAAATACAGCATAAACAATAAGAGAGTAAGAGTAAGCATAAATTACTACCCTACAATAAATTAGAAAAATTAAAATTAGAGCTTGTCCTGTGAAGAGGGCATTCTACCTCTGCTGTAATAACTCCCCAAAATTCAGCAATGTTTGTTTTATCATATTTTTCCAAATCTTCATATTTAGTAGAGACAAAGCCATGTGAGAGGATATTACAACAGACCTGGTGAGCTGGGAGTATTTCATTCAGAAAAAAATTGACTACAGCAGTAATCATGAAGGGAAAACTCATTATAGTTGCCTTCCTTGCTAACACCTCCACCCTCTCATAACAGCAAATCTTGCTTAAATTGGAAAACTCTAACCAGGAGAAAGTGTCCTTCGGGCATTCCTTTTTTTGGTATACTGTTCTAATTTAGTTAGAGTTTTAATTTTGGAACTCTCTTTTTGTTGATAGCACTGACTATATTTGTGTGAAGTAAGAGCCCATATGTCTCAGTGAATTATGCTGTTTCATATTAAACTTCTGCATCAAATATATTTCTTTTTTGTTAATAAAGATACTAAAGAGCAAACAGCAGTGTCACTAATCCATTTTTTCATTGCCAAGAGAAATTCTGACCAGATATTCAATATTTGATATGTAAAAAAACAATTGTTTCCCATATAAAATAATAAAGGTAGCATATGCCTGGCAATGTTCTGATTATTTTCTTGCCACTGTTACTCCAAGAATGTTTTCTCTTTAAAATCAGTCTTACTGGATATAGTTGCAAATTCTATTCAACCTTCTAAAAGTATTTATTTACCAAATTTAGAATTGTTGAGATTTAGGTTAAGCTACTGAAATTTAAAAGCTTGATATGGGCTTGCTATGCTGAAGGATTTGTTTGGACATGCTTATTTTACCCAAGAAACAGAAATATTTATTTATTTATTTATTTATTTATTAAATTTGTATGCCGCCCAACTCCCAAGGGACTCTTGGGAAATATGTTTTCATTCACCAGATAAATCATTTTAGAAACTTTCTGTTTGAGTGATAGCTTGCTGGGAAAAAAAGTGTAACGTAATTTTAAGAATATGAATTGCTATGAGCCTTTGCTAATGAGTAATGGTATTTTCACTTCATTAAAAAGCTGAAGCATTATTTTGAACCCTTTTTCTGTTTTTACAAAGTTTCTAAATATTTTATTTCTGTTTAATAAAGATTATTGTTCATAGTGAGCCAGAGGATTTACTTCCTAAAGAAAAACATTATAACATGGCAAAAAGTCAGCCTGATGAAGAGAAGGATGCCTGGGAAGTCAAGCAGCTGCTAGAGGTAGGTTTTTGTGTGTGCGCGTGCATTTTAAATGATAAAATTAGTTATAAATCAGCGGTGAACTGGGTTGCTCCCGGTTCGGCCCAGTTCTTAGAACCGGTTGTGGTGGAGGCTCCGCCCACCCGCCTAGGACGTTCCGCCCACCCGCCCGGGACACTTATGCACGTGCGCGAACCGGTAGCAACGGGTTTTAGAACCCACTACTGGTATAAATAATTTCTTCCTTGACTCACTTAAGATTGGGGGGATCTCCAAATTACAACATATTTTAAGGAAGTTGATAATTGAATAGTTCAGGAATAAATATATAACGTTACGTCATAAAAAACGTTTTTAAAAAACCCAAAGGAAATAGCTTTAAAATATGGCTCATGATTTTAAAATAAACTAAATGCTTATCTAAGCTCTCAGAACTGTAGCAAAAATGTTGATGCAGCATGCTTTATCAAGTATATCTTAACTATTTTTCAATCCTCATTATGCAGAAATTCTATTATAGGGTGTTTACTTCCTTTCTGGAATGCTTCACTATGTGATCCTGAGTAATTTATGACAGAAAAACAATCTCAGGCAAAATATTGTCTTGGGCAAGGAAAATGGATCAGAGAAAAGTGTTGTTTGGTGATGCTAGAAGTGGAATCTCTTATTTATTGATCTCCTTTCCTAATTTATTGATTTATTAATTTGTTTTTAGAGATACTTATATCTAAACTAAAAAGTGTTTGTTTTATTTGTCCCCCAAAGCAATTCAGTTATGACATAGCTGAAAAAGCAGCTAAAGTGTGCCTTGCTCATCTGTTTACATACCAAGATTTTGATATGGGTACTCTCGGATTAGCTTACGTGGCATCTCAAAAACCAAACAGCCATGGTGGCATCTGTCCAAAAGGTAAGTCTCTTTCTACTTTGGATTTGGTTTTTCTTCTAGGAAATGAATGTAAATGTCTGAAGAAAAAAAAAGTATGTAGCTACTGTAGGCGGTTAGGTTTTGCTGGGGACCTATAGCAGAGGTCTCCAATCCATTTTGGCCAGGAGGAACATTTGAAATGTTTGAGGCTGTATTCTGGCACTTGCACAAAAGGCCTGCTTGGAGATGGGCTTGCTTGTTTACAAAGTGACTGTCATGGGAAACATAAACTCATCCCACAAGCATTGCTTTATTAGAATGCTACGCTGTTTCCCCCGAAATAAGACATCTCCTGATAATAAGCCCAATCGGGCTTTTGAGTGCATGGCAATAAGGCCAAGCGCTCATTTCAGGGTTCAAAAAAATATAAGACAGGGTCTTATTTTTGGGGAAACACGGTACCTGCTACCTCAATTTCTTATTGCCCCTGCTTAATTTTTTCCGGGAAGATGTGTACATGTCCAAACATGCACTAGATTATATTTTCCCATCATTTTCATTTTTCAGGCTTATGGGCCAAAAGGCATTATTGGAAATAAAACATATGGTAAAAGCTAGTAATTTATTTTCTAGTATTAACTTAAAGCAAGTTCAGGCAGGACAGAAACATGGTAGGTGTCAAAAGACTTTCTGTTAAAAGTCTCAAAGCTGAAAAGAGACTTGAACTTTCCAGAATATCTAGTTTCTTTAGATTTAAATTGGTATTAAGCATTAACTCCTAAAACACAGTCAACAAAGAGTGGCATGTTTGCAAGCTAGGAACACTCCAGTGTATATTCGTTCCCTTCCCTGGTGACCTGGTGCATAACTGAGAGAAGCATCAGTCAAAGAGACTTGTCAAGATGTGTTCCTAAAATTGTGAATCCTCCTGCATGTATCCACAATGCAGTGTCGAATGACTCTTGATATTTTTATCTTCTCTTTCCTAGCTTATTCTAATTCGATACCAGGAAAAGCTGTCTATCTTAACAGTGGCTTAACCAGCACAAAGAACTATGGCAAAACGATCCTTACAAAGGTATTGCAAATTATGGATACCATTTTAAGGAAATCAATATTGTTTTTCTGGGCTAATTTTCTGATGATTCTTGCTGTTGAAGATGATCTTTCTTATCAACTATGATGACCGAGCTGCTAAACTGGGAAAAATGGGTCGGGCTGACTGAATTGTTGTCAAAACCCTTCTGAACATTTGGAACCAGGTCCCCTTTCTTCTAATTTGCACATTTTTGCCCAATTTGGTGCTTAAAATCTTAATCATGATTATAGTCACTGTCAATTACATTTTGTTGGATCAGAGTATAACGATTAAGTAGTTGGTAATATGGAGCATTTTGTTAAACAGTTTATTTTAAAACTTAAAGAATGCCTAAAGCAAATATAACCTGAATTGTATGTGCATGAACCAAATAAAAGCTTGCTTTTGTTTAATTGTGGTTGCCAAAACTTGGAACAGGACTCACATTATGGTAATGCTGATTCTGTATTCTTTAAAATTATTGGATTGTTCAGTAATTATATTTCATGGAAAAGAGCCGAGGTGGCGCAGTGGTTAGAGTGCAGTACTGCAGGCTACTTCAGCTGACTGTTCAGCAGTTCAGCGGTTCAAATCTCACCGGCTCAAGGTTGACTCAGCCTTCCATCCTTCTGAGGTGGGTAAAATGAGGACCCAGATTGTTGGGGGCAATATGCTGACTCTGTGAACCGCTTAGAGAGTGCTGTAAAGCACTGTAAAGCGGTATATAAGTCTAAGTGCTATTGCTATTGCTAGTACTCGACTTATGACTTACATTTGAGCCCAAAATTTATGTTGCTAAGTGAGAAATTTGTTATGTGAATTTTGCACCATTTTATGACTTTTCTTGCCACATTTGTTAACTGAATCACTGCAGTTGTTAAGTTAGTAACAATGTTGTTAAGTGAATCTGGTTTTCCCATTGACTTCGCTTGTCAGAAGGTTGCAAAAGGTGATCACATTACTACTCTGTTTCCCCCAAAATAAGACATCCCCTGATAATAAGCCTAATTGGGCTTTTGAGTGCATAGCAATAAGGCCAAGCGCTTATTTCAGGGTTCAAAAAAATATAACACAGGGTCTTATTTTCAGGGAAACACGGTATGTAAATAGTATGCATTCAGATTTGCGGAAAGATGTTGTGTTTAGCTTTATACCTTGTAGAAGAGCCGAGGTGGCGCAGTGGTTAGAGTGCAGCACTGCAGGCTACTTCAGCTGTACTGCTAGCTGCAGTTCGGCAGTTCAAATCTCACCGGCTCAAGGTTGACTCAGCCTTCCATCCTTCCGAGGTGGGTAAAATGAGGACCCAGATTGTTGGGGGCAATATGCTGACTCTGTGAACCGCTTAGAGAGGGCTGTAAAGCACTGTAAAGCGGTATATAAGTCTAAGTGCTATAGTGCTAAGTTGTGTCAGCTTCTGTTCACTTAGGCATTTATTGAAATGTACAACCAGTTGTGCCTAAAATTTTGCAAACAACTGTATAATAACAGAAGTCTTTGGAGCATTGTTGGTCCTATTGTCAGAAGTAGAAGTCAGCTGAATGAACAAAATTATAATGCAGTCTTGTCTTCTAATACAAGAAAATATGTCACAGTTCAGGATTGAACTGTGGTGTTTTTGGTGCTCTCTGACATCTTGCTTGCAGTTGTTTCATTATCCAAGTAAGTACCAACATCAGTGCGAATGAGTGTGGATTTTGCTTCCTATTTCTATATAGTAGCTTGCTCTGCCAGTTTTGGTGGGGTGTGGTTTTCTCCTTGTTAGTTCCTAGACTAAAGTATTGTTTTCTGTTTGACTGATGTTAATTCTTATTTATCTGGGAGTTGGCTGCTGAAAAATATGTCTCAACAGCTTTTTTATTGCCTGGTTTGAATGATATATAAATATGGTTTATTTCTTGTGTCTATTGATGGCTGATTTTTCTGAATGCCAGCTTCCAAGAATTCCGTATCATTTTTACATTTAGCTTGGTCTAAGATGGGGCGGCACAATGGCTCAGTGGTTAAGATGCTGTATTTGTCAGCTGGAAAGCTGTCAACCCAGGTTCAAGACCTGAGCTCCATGTGACGGGGTGAGCTCCCATTCTGGCCCCAGCTCCTGCCAGTCTAGCAGTTGGAAAGTGTGCAAATGCAAGTAGATAAATACCTATTTCCCCCAAAGACCCAGTCTTATTTTCTTTTGGCTCCGAAATAAGCACTAGGCTAGGGCTTATTTTTGGGGATGTCTTATTTTTTTTCCATGTACAGGAGGCCCACTTCTCCTTGCTCACAGCGGGGGTGGTGGTAGAGCTGACCCATGTGCCACGCACCAGCTTACCTCAGGGCCCCCATAGCCAGGCCACTCGTGTCCCGACACCTGTCTTGCCTTGCGGCGGTGGCTCCAGCAGCTCAGCCAGCAGGATCCTGCATGGCCACCAGCTCACTACTTCTGCTTGCTCGTGGCTGCAGCGGAGCAGGAGGTTGCACAGGCACTTAAGTGGGCTTATTTTGGGGGTAGGGCTTATATTAGGCACATGCGTAAAAACATGCTAGGTCAGTGATGGCGAACCTTTTTTTGCTCGGGTGCCAAAAGTGCGCGTGTGCGCACAATAGCGCGCACGTACATGCCCACACCCATAATGCAATGCCCTCCCCCTGCGCATGCACGCACAATCCCTCCGCGCTGCCACCCCAGTGTATGCGCGCAGGACTCACTGAAGCCTCCTGAGCCTGTGGATGGCGAAAAACGGATTCCAGCTGATTTTCGGCCTTCCGGAGGGTGGGGGGGAGGTCATTTTCGCCTTCCCAAGGCTTCAGGACAGCCTCTGGAGCCTGTGGATGGCAAAAAATGGACCCAATGGCCCAACCGGAAGTTCGGAAACGAACTTCCGGTTGGGCTGTTTTTCACCCTCCCCAGGCTTCAGGAAAGCCTCCTGAAGCCTGGGGAGGGTGAAAAACGGCCCAATGGCCCAACCGGAAGTTCTTTTCCAAACTTCCAGTAGGCCCATTGGGTCCGTTTTTCGCCATGCACAGACTCCGGAGTCTTTCCTGAAGCCTGGGGAAGGTGAAAATGACCTCCCCCCCACCCTCCGGAAGGCCGAAAATCAGCTGGCCAGCACGCACATGCATGCTGGAGCTGACATAGGACAACGCCTTGCGTGCCCTCAGATATGGCTCCGCGTGCCACCTGTGGCACGCGTGCCATAGGTTCGCCATCACTGTGCTAGGTCTTATTTTCGGGATAGGTCTTATTTTCGGGAAAACGGTAGGTACCACCGGTGGGAAGGTAACTACTCTGTGATGTCATGCTGGCCACATGACTCAGGAAGCGTCTTTAGACAGCGCTGGCTCAATGGTCTTGAAACAGATGAGCACCGCCCCCTACAGTCGACAATGACTAGTGGAATAAAATCCGCAGGGACTCGTTTACCTTTACCTTTTGGGTCTAGGATGCCTACAGTTTCCCACTCAACGCTATGAGTCTGTCCACGTCTTCTGAGAATAAGGAGTGTATTCTGACTGATAGTTGCATAGTTGCCTGCCTTTCTTGCATAGTGGCTGTTATAAAGGACTTCGTTGATTTGTGTCCTACAGTGATGCCAGATGGTTGTAATAATCTGTTGATTGTTTATGAGATGTTTTTGATATATTGCTGTGTTCTTTTCATAGCTTGTGTTGGTTGTGCCGTAGTGGGTTGACTGGTCAGGCACTTTTTGATAAAGTTGCATGGGTATCCATTTTATTGGAAGATTTTGTATAGGGGGCCTGCGTCTTTTTTCTGGGGTTCAGGATAGCCACAGTGTGTTTGTACTTGTCTGAATAATGTTCTTACCCAACTCCTCTTGTGGGAGGTTGGATTGTTACTTGGTTAATGGAGCACTTGGTTAGTGTGGGTTGGTTAGACTTGCATTTCTAATTTGCTGTTGTTTCCTTTGCTGATGAGGATATCCAGGAAGGGTAGTATGTTGTTGTTTGTTTCCCTTGTGAATTGTATTCATTTGAAAATGCTGTTGTTCGTTACATGTATCTTCTCTAGTTCATTTTTTAATGTGACAAATAAATTTGGGAGTGCTGTAGTTTCTAGAGCTTGCATTACGGTCTGTGCTATGAGTCATCAGAGTGGTGATCCCACGGGTGTTCCTCTGATTTTTCCATCAAACTGAAATTAGGTAATGAGGTTTATGATTCTAGATATTTCCATAATTGCGTCGTCTTCTATTTTTAGGTCTTTAACTCTCTGGAGACACTGTAGTGAGGAGTTGATGGAATATTCGCCACACTCTGTGAGATGTACAAGCTTGTTCTAGGTTTTTTTGGCTATGTTGTATGTTGACCTCTTTAGTAATGATACAGTTGGATGAAGAGGTATGCTGGGTTTGTGTATTTTGGGTGTCCACAGAACCATGGCAGAACAAGTCCACAGTTTTTCATCTTCCACTGGTTTTTTTTTAATGATTTGACCTTCCTTGGTTAGGTCATTGTGGGTTCTCTTGATCAGGTTGTCCAGTTTCTATTATTAGGTTGATGTTTACTGGAATATAGATTTCTTTGTCCTCGAGTAATTCTTTGGATTTTTGTACGCATAATGTTCTGTATACCCTGTATACCCTATATAACCCTGTTATCTGCTGAGAGGGTGGGACTGGTTTAGTCCTTCTTTAGGTTTTTAAGGTTTTTATGTTTTCTGCTTGAGTTGGTTGTGCTTTTTGTTGCACTGATCTGTGGTATAATTATTTGTCTTAAGTTTTTTTGGATCTATGTGACAAGTTCTATGTTTCATATGCTGCTTCTAATGCTGCAGGGAATTTAACTGATTAGCATTATCCATTTACAGTTGACACTTTTCTGGAGGATGTTGTGTACTACAGTATACAGTGGGCAGCTGGACATATTCAGATACCTATTTGTTTCTGGGGTTCAGCTTTGAACAGTTTAGTCTGTAGATTCCTTGGTGCTCTCTGAGCTTGGTTTTGCTTGCAGACGTTTCATTACACAACTAGATAACATCATCATTTTGTTTTCATTTAACAGGAAGCTGACTTAGTTACTACTCATGAGTTGGGACATAATTTTGGGGCAGAGCACGATCCTGATAGCATGCCACAATGTGCTCCCACCGAAGATCAAGGAGGAAAATATGTTATGTACCCTATTGCTGTGAGCGGGGACCATGAAAACAACAAGGTTTTTTTAAAATCTCCACGTTGTTCTATGTATAAATAATGTCTCTTTATGTGGGGAAAGATCTTTTAAGTTTTATACTTCAGTTTAATTTACCATTGCAAATATTACAGTGTTTAATTGCATTTTTTAAAATACAGACTGGTTTGAGGAAGGGTATCAAAAGAAACGAAAGAAGAAAAAATGTAAAATCAGGAATAAAGCAATAGAAATCAAGATGGGTGCTAGAAATACCCACTCTGGTTCTGAACTGTGACAAGAGATCCTGGGTTAATGGATCTAATTGATTATGTAATGGGTGGGGCTGACAGAGGCCTCAGGTGGGTGAATTCTGTACCAAAGTTTGCAACTACCCACATTTGCAAATGACAGCGTTTTACAGGTATTATTTTCCCCACTTTCCTGTAATGTTTTTAGATGTTTTCGAACTGCAGTAAAGCATCCATTCTTCAGACCATACAGGCCAAGGCGCCAGAATGCTTCAAAGAACGGACCAACAAAGTATGTGGCAATTCCAGAGTGGATGAAGGGGAGGAATGTGATCCTGGCCTCTTGCATCTTCAGAACGATGTTTGCTGCACATCCGACTGCAAGCTAAAGCCGAACGCAAAATGCAGGTGAGGCAGTAGCAAACTAAATAAAATAAAATAATTGGCTACAGAAGGAACAAAAATGAAGTGGGGTGGTGGTGTCACTTGAGTCTTTGTTTTCCTATATTAAAGTCAACAAATGCCAGTTCTTCAAACAGGAGTTGCAACTCCAGAAAAATTCCCCTATTATGTGCACCAATTCTTTGTATGGCAGTAGAACCCTATTGAGAAAATTTGGATTTCATGGGAGGGGGCTTAAAATGTGGGGTGAGTTGAAACCTAGTCTTCCCCATCCAAACTCCCATAGCCTCCAGGCACTGAGGAACAGAGGTGGTATTCAGCCGGTTCGGACCGGTTCAGGCAAACCGGTAGCGGTGATTGTGGGTGGGCCCGCCCGCCCATCCACCACGTAATGCCATCCTATTTAGCCACGTTTTCGAGGCTGTGCGCATGTGTGGAGGTGGCATGCGCGTGCGCTCACATTTGCGAACCGGTAGGGAAGGTAAGTGAATACCATCTCTGCTGAGGAAGTACCTCAACAGGACTGCTTGTTGGCCCTAAGGTAGACATCTATAGTGTCAGCAATGTACTTAGGGCATCTAATGTCATGCCAGTGAATAATGTTACCCATTGGCTTCATATACAAATGGTAAATAGGAACAGGGGATGAACAGAGCTCTGAAAGAGCCCATGGGAAAGGTTGGAGACAGGATGAAAATTGTCTAATGCAGTTTCTGTAAAAAAAAAAAAAGACTTTTTTTAAAAGTATACAATCTTTATGGCATTTTTTTTCTTTGTTATTTCTTGGAGTTTTTCAATTTAGATATTTTATTATTTCTGCCCATCTGCTTAGTGATCGAAACAGCCCCTGCTGTAAAGGATGCCAATTCGAAAGTGCAGATAAGAAGTGCCAGGAAGCTATCAATGCAACCTGTAAAGGGGAATCCTATTGCACAGGTAAGTCCTTTATTTTTCTATCTTTAGTCCTAAACTATTTTTATTTTTAATTTCAATTTTTCAATAGTACATCTGTATATTTTGGAGTGGTGCGGTGGCCTAGAGGTGGAGCTCTCGCCTCACAATCAGGAGGCTGTGAGTTCGATCCTAGGTAGAGGCAGATATTTCTCTCTCTGGGCACACTGAGAATATATCTGCTGAACAAAACTCTGCATTGGCGACAGGAAGGGACTACATTCCCCAGAATATGCTGTCTTAAAGAGACAGTTCTTAATTCTAGGCTAAACCCTTGTTAAGCCAGCACAAGGAGGCTGTGAATTCGATCCTGGGTAGAGGCAGATATTTCTCTCTCTGGGCACAATGAGAATATATCTGCTGAACAAATCTCCGCATTGGCGTAAGGAAGGGCATCCGGCCAGTAAACACTCTGCTAGCTCCATTCAGTTGCCCAGACTCCACCCTGCAAGGGATTATGGGGTCGTTAAACGAAGATGATGACACCCTGTATATTTTGTTTTGGAAAGACAGTTATATTGTTTAAGATAATTAACAGTTTTATTAATAAATTATGAATGTTGCATTCCAAGACAAATGTGTTTCCAAAACAGAAATTGCTTGAAAAAGATATTCCCAGAGTTACCTTGATGGTAAGATGGGCAGCCAATAAATTTTATAAATAAATAAATAAAATAAATAAATGTGCTTATATGTTTCTTCTCCTTGTCAGGGTTATGAACTGAACATCCTACCCAACTCTAAATCTGAGCTTATAATCTTTAACTCTTCCAAAAAAAAAAAAAAACCTGAGATAAGCTGTAATTCAAGGTTCTGGTAATTACCTATAAAGCCCTTCATGGTATGAAGCTTGATTATCTGTATCTTAACCCTCATAATTCTAACTCTCAAAAAAACTGAGATACACAAAAAAATGAAAGCATATTTTCAGGCTATTTTTCTTACTTATTTGTAAAATGTATAGGTTGCCCCAATTAGCAATCCTGAGGGTTGCTTATAGAATACTCAGTAAAAATGCAATAAAATACACACAAACAGAACATCTAAAATCCAGAAAAAAACAAACAAATCATTTAGAAAAACTGGAACATTACCAAAAGGTCTATCACTTGTAAGCAAGGCCTGGGGATAGCGCCAGTTTTTAAGGATTAGCTTAAATAAGGCCAGGGTGGGGCTGTACAAATCTCAGGGGAAATGGTATTTCAGGGGGGCGGGTGCCCTGATAGAGAACTTCCTCACTTCCTGGCTCTTACCAGGTGGCATTGTGTAATTGATAGGACTGGGAGCATGCCAACTTTGTCAGACAATGTGGAATGGATAGCAATTATAAGGGTTAGGACACAGACAATGCAGCTTCATACCATGAAGAGCTTTATAAGTAATTACCAGAACCTTGAATTGCATCTGGAAGTCTACTGGCAAGCATTGTAGTTCATGGAGCAAAAATGTCACACAGGCAGGCCATGGCATGCCCATAACTGCCTAGGCTGCTACATTCTAGACCAGCTGCAACTTCCAAGTGGCTTTCAAGGAAGTGTAGTGTGCACTGTTGTAGTCATAAGGTAACCAACGCATGAGTGAATGGGAGATACAGTGTTCCAGTAGTTCTCCTTTTTCTTTGGATGGGTCCAGTCAATGATGACAGGAGGGGGGGGGGAGGTGAAATTGAGCCAGAGATGCCTCCTATGTAGGACACTTCAGAACTTTTGTCCCTCGTTAAATGTCTACATGAAGCCACTAGGTGTGGTCATCTGTTGGTTTGGCATCCAGTATCATCAGCATGTTGCCTTCTGTTGTGGTTTTTTGGAGAGGGATATTGAGCAATGCAGACTGCTTAGGCATGGATATAATTGCAGCTGATCCATTTGTAGATTCACAAGAGCACTTATTAACATTCTGGAATGAAAGCAACTTTAGTATAAAGTTTTTGTTCTGATAAATGATTTAGGAGCAAACACCGCACTTCATGCTTGATCCCTGAGATCCTTCATCTCATTCTTCGATGTTATCTATTAAAATAGTTTCACCAAAATCAGATGTACAGGGGAAAGGAGAAAATGCTAATCATGAGGTTTATTTGCTGTATACAAACAAAGATTGTGCAGTAGTTTCTTATGAAGAAACTTTTATATTTATAAAAATATAAAGCAAAAGGAAGTTTCCCCTCAGGTTACTCACAGAATAATAGAGCTAAACAAATGGGTCTGCTTAGACTTTTCATTTATTTTGATGGAAAAGAGAGAATTTAATCTGGTGGTAAACAAGTGATGAAAAAGTGTCCAAAGCTCAGCCTATAACATCATTTACATTATACTTTCATTTGGCAGTTCTTTACCTCAGTTCCTCCTTTTAGTAGTATGGTAGGAAGTTTCCGAGATAAACCTCAAACTCTATCCATTTTCACTCCCTAGAAAATCATCAAAGTGATGTGTATTTCCCCCCAATACGCCTATTCTGATGTCTGCCACCATTTTGTCAAATCCACTTACAGGGAATAGTAGTGATTGTCCTCCCCCTGGGAATGCCTTGGATGACACCGTCTGCGTGGATTTGGGAAAATGCAAAAATGGTGAATGCGTCCCTTTCTGTAAGTGGGAGAAGAACCTCCGTTCGTGTGCTTGCAATGGTGAGTTCAGCCTTCTTGTCTGCTTCCTTTGGACCAATGCTTCCTTTGGTCTCTGAGTGAGAGCTCTTCTTTCAGGGTTTTCTCCTCAACCAGGGCTTTGACCACTGAAGATGGATTCCTGGAGCTGCAGGGCAAAGGAGAATTTACCAAGAAATATTGGGCATAAATATGGGTGCAGCAGTTAGGGAGAGTGTTCCTCAGTGTACTGACAGCCCCCTGTCCTCTGAGCTTGAAGTTTTCCTTGATCTTCTTCTCAAGAAACATCTTACCCAGAATTGAGGACAGAATTAAGGACAGAAGGCAAACATTCCCTGTTTTTCTTAGAATAAGTTTTCTGGCCCTGGATTAGAATAAAGGTAGCTTTATTTGTTGGGTGGGCCCTCGAAGAGCATTTATTTCATTCAAAGGCATTTCCCCCCTTCTTCCTTCTCTTCATATCCCATTTGGGCAGCTACTTCAAGACCTCTTTCTTGGCTCTCTTCCTTGTCCTTTATCAGGATTCCTTGCTCAGCAACAAAGGAAAAATAGTGAACTCTTTTAGGTATTCTGTAGACTCCTTTGGATGGTCAGAAAACTAGCAAATTCTTCTTCCATTGTGGATCCAGATTTCCCAAGTTCTCCCTTGCATGGAAAGCTTTCAGGCATAGAAGCAGCTCTTTTCTTCAGAGCCTGGGGTCAGGCCTTCTAGGTCAGGAAATGGGAGCGGCTGAGAGTCTTGGAAAGTCTCGGAAGATGGTGAGGGGTTTGTAATGGAGTCTTGGAAGCCTGTCAGAGGCCTTCTCTATTTCCACTCATCTCAAATCAGCCCAAAGCAGACGTATGGAGTTTTCCCCCCTCAGGTTTTCTACTTTCCCACTCTATCACAGCTCCACATTCTCCTGAAGTCCCATCCCCGCTTGTCCTCTGTATGTGTAAGAAACCATGAAAATAGCAGGATTAGCACAGGCATCCCCATTCTTTCTGAATGCCATTTTTTTAATAATGCCTGCTCTCTTTGTGACTCCTTTCTGCTAAGAATCTCTCCCTGTGTGGAAAAATCACATTGTTCTCTCCTCACACCCTCAAATGTCTTTTGATTTCTAATACAGATAGTCCTCGATTTATAACTGGCCACTTAGTGACTATTCGAAGTTACAACAGAACACCCCCCCCCAAAATACTTACAACTTGGATTTAAAGTTCCGATGGCCATGTCCCCCAGTCACGTGATCACATTTGGGGTGCTTGGCAACCACCCGCATCCATGACCATTTGCAATGTCCAGCAGTCATCTGATTGTGATTTTACATTTTTTTTGCCAGATACTTCTGGTTTCTGGTTAAAAAAGGCACCCATTGTGAACAATGGATTTATTTAATGACTACTGTGTTCATTTTACGACCTCTATAGTCACTTAAGGACCATTGAAAAAAAATTAAAATCAGGTCAATTGTGCAAGTGCCTTGACTTATGACCATCATGACATACGACAGAAAATGCAGAAGTTAATCTTTCCCTAACCAAGCATGATAACTAGTTTAGAATTGACAAAAGGCCAGTAACCAGCAATGTGTGAGAATGATTTGAAGATTAGTGGAAATTTTCGAAGAATGATCTGTTTCCTGTTACAAACATTTCTTTACTGATTACTTATGTATCCTGTTGTTTGTGTGACAAAGCTGGTTTGCTGTGGGTCCTAGTTTTTGAGATCCAATGTAATGCAACACTGTTTTAGTTGGGTTTAGTTACAAAAGGAAGCTTTTGTATGACATCAAATTGTGCTTCATTTTGCTCTAGGATTTAATGAAATTCCATAGTTATTCTTGCTATACTGGATGGGCTGCACTCAGTATTTTAAGTTTATGAAAACATTTGTTGTGATGCTCAAATACTTCATCTTTATTATCTGGATAAATATAACCAGAGAGAGAGAGAGAGAGATGATTAACAATAGAAAATGATTTCCTGTGTGAAATAAGCTGGTTAAGAGCCAAAATAACCTTCCCTTACCACTTTTTTTTTTAAAAAAAATTAATTTCAGAAACAGATAACTCCTGCAAAATCTGTTGTCGAGATGAGTCTAAGAAATGCATCCCATATCGTGATGCCAACCAGAACTTCTTATATTTGAGGAAGGGAAAGCCCTGCACTGTGGGGTTCTGTGACACGAATGTGAGTATGCATACGTGATCAGAGTGTATTCTCTTTTTATCTATCCCTGGATATTGGTCCCACATTCAAGAGATTGCTTTATTTCTCTTTTTTTGATCATTGTTGGTGTGTTCTAAAATACACCACAGGTAGTTGTCAGTTTAATGACCATTCTTTTCAGCAATTGCTTGAAGTTATAATGACACCGAACAAAGAAAGTTATGGCTGGTCCTCTAAATTGTGAACGTTGCAGCATTCCTAGTGTCATGCGAATGTGATTTGGGTGCTAGGCAACTGGCTTGCAATTAAGATGATTGCAGCATCCCATGGTCATGTGATCGCCATTTGCAACCTTCATTGCCAGCTTCCAACAAGCAAAGTCGGTGGGGAAACCAGCAGGAGGCTGTAAATGGTAATCATGTGACATCATACCTAAAAATATTGTGGGATTCATCGTACAACCACAAGTGCAGTTACGTGACACTGCGCTTTTTGACCGCTTCAATGAATAATGCGGCTCTGGGTTCTAATTACTGTTGTTAACTGAGGATACCTGTATTAGTAGTTGTTCTAGGACCACATATCCTGTAGCTTTTGTTACGTTTTTGCTGTCCATTGCATTTTCTTTTTATCCGTTTTATTTATTTATTAATGCCCATTTTTCTGGCGCTAGCTATATTTAGCCCCAGGAGCAAATAATTTCTTCTCTACCTCTACCTAGATCTCCTTTGTAAGGGCTGCTCCCTGCTGAGTGTTGGGATTGAAACAACCATCCAATTAATTTGATCTATAGTGAAATCAAGGTATTTTCCATGTTACATGGAAAATGTGTATGGGTGTGTGGGTGTATGAAAGAGGGAGAGAGAGGGAGAGAGAAAGAAAAGAAAGATAGAAAAGAAAGAAAGAAAGAAAGAAAGAAAGAAAGAAGCAAAATTCGTCCAAGCACAAAGGGAAGGTATTCAGCATGTAGTAAATCAGACGGCAATTAAGATCCTCTCTGAAGACGTTTATGAGAAGCTATTTTATAGATTGTATTGCAGTTGCTGGGTTTCAAGGGTGCATTGTAAATTGCACAATTGTCGTCAGTCTGGCTTTCCAAAAATTTGTAAAGGATAATTAAATTTGGCCATACCAAGCAGTTCTTTGCATTGGAAGCGAAGTCTCCCAGCTAAATAGTCCACTGTGCATAAAGATGTCTAAATAACTGATCAAGCCAGTATCAGCCCCCCCACCAATCCTTTCCTCTCTTCTATTCTGTCATATTTTGATGTGTTATTAGGGGAATGAAAACCCAGCAACAAAGCCTGTTTTGTAATGAAATTGCAAAGCCACCAATAGTCCTTAATTTTCTTATTTCAAATTGATTAATGGTACGGTTTTCTAGGAAATTAACTCACTACCAAATTTTGTTGCACTTAACCTGTCTTATCTGTTTCTCACTATTCTTCAGATAGGTTGTTCTGTCACTAGGATGGAAACTTGGTTTTCTAAGCCAGCATTGTGTCTTACAGGGCAAATGTGATAAGCGTGTGCAGGATGTGATTGAACGACTTTGGGTTTTCATTGATCAGCTTAGCATCAATACATTTGGTAAGATATGCATCTTCCACTGCTTGAAATCTTACTTTCAGCCCATCTTTTCTATTTCATGCAGTGTTCTGTTTGCTTTTTGAAATGTGATCGTTAAAAAGCAGTTTTGTCAATAAATTTGGTAGCATGAATATATCTAATATTGATCTGCTTATTTAAATCATGGGTGTCCAACCTTTTGGCTTGCCTGGGCCTCATTGAGTGAAGAGGAATTGTCTTGGGCTGCATATAAAATATATACTATAATTAATGTATATAAATAATTTTAAAAATCACATAATGTTAAAAGTTTACGATCTTGTGGGGCTGCGTTACTAGCTGTCCAGGGCTGCATGTGGCCATGATTTGGACACACCTGATTTAAATATTTGTATTAACTAGTGCACCTAAGGTTTTAATAAAACAAACAATGTCTTTCCTCCATCCAATCGTGAATAATTCTGGATTTATAATCCAATCATGGAAATTCTGGCTATGATAATAGATTCATAATTGGCATCAATCCTATTGCTATACAGGGCTATGCAAATTGAAGGAACAGGTTTGTATGTATTTCCAAGGGGAGTGGGACAACTTTTTAAATGTTATGCAAAAAAAAAGGAGGCTTATAATTTGTGTAACTATTTACCCAGCAAAGGTAAAGATGGCTTGTATTTCATTTCCAAGTTGCTGATCCTTCTTAATTTATTAAATTGACATATAAGAAGACAGTATTAAATGCATACTCTGGAGAAATGTCTAGCTTCCCATTTTTCATTCTTTACTGGTAGAAAAATCTCTTTAAAGTTGATAATTTATTTCCTGATGTTTAAGGTACTTCAGTTATTTCAACATAATATGATCCTATTGTGTCACATTGCACTAATCAATTGGGGAAAAGACATATAAAAATTTACCTGTTGTATTTGTTTTTGCACTGTTTTCCATATTCTTTATTTCTAAGATTGCTAGAATTTGGTGTCTTTTCTCTTTTAAACAGGGAAATTTTTAGCAGACAACATAGTAGGATCTGTAGTTGTATTCTCCTTGCTATTTTGGATTCCTCTCAGTATTCTAGTACACTGTGTGGTAAGTTTTAATTTAAACAGGTGCCTTAAATTCAAGTGCGATTTTATGAATGATCAGTCAATACTAGACGTTTAAGAAAATTTGTCTTCAAAGTTTATAGTAAATTTATAGTAAAAGGCATTGAGTCCATAATTACGAAAATCAGTGCTGAGTATTTACACATTTGATACTTAGATCTTTTCACAGTAAGAGTATTCCCTGTTTATTCATTCCACTCCTTCCTCCCCCATCTCCAGTAATTTGGGAATGTTTTGATTCCTCAAAATTGGCTTTTTTTTCAGAACTTGAGGTTTTTAAAGAAATCATTATTTAAAAACACCTTTATTTTTTTTAAAGCAGGAAGAAGAAGCATATTGGCTAGGTAATTTGAAATTGTTTCCAAAGTTATAATAACTTGCTTAGTGATTGATGTAACTACCCATGAGTTCTGATTATTTGTAAAATAATGATTTGTTTATAGAAATAAAGATGTGATTTCTCCCTTTTTTAACAGGACAAGAAATTGGACAGGCAATATGAAGAAAACACCAAATCTCTGTTTGGCCCAAGTGTAAGTTTGCTTGAATTAATACTTTTAGTACTGCATTTGTTGACAACAAACCTCTGCTGGATAAAGTTTTCATCAGGTAGTCCTCAACTTATGACCAGTCATTTAACAACAATTCAAAGTTACAACAGACTAAAAAAAAAAAAGTTACTTATGACCCATCCATGAATTACAACTGCCCTGCAGTTATTATGTTATATTTTATATATATGTTATATATATTATGTTATAATCGCATGTTGGGCACTTTAGCAACTGGCTTGCATTTACCACCAGCTGCAGCACCACATGATAGCGGTTTGTGACTTTTGCTAACGACAGGTGATTCGCTTAATGACCATCATAAGAACAATCATAAAATTGAGTCCCAGTTATGTGGTAACTCAACTTATGCCTGCAATGAGTTACAACGAAAATTCCCGAATTCAATTGTCCTAATTCAAGGACTACCTGTAAAATGTATATTCAGCTGAACAAAAAAGTCAACCTATATTGGATAGGAAACTTAAAGTTTAAATAAATCATGTAAGTATAATGTCATGTTTTTGAATCGTGTTTTTAAAAAGCTACAAGGTTGGGTTACAACAGGGGGGGTCAAACTCAAGGCCCACAGGCCAGAATCAGCCTGTGGGGTGCTTAGATCTGGTCCGTGGGGCTATCCTGGAAACAGCGAAGGACCGGCCTTCGGTGCCTCTGCCAGCAAAAAGGGAGCTCAGGAGGGCCACGCTGGGCGCTTGCCTTCTGCTGCCTAGGGCTCTGGACAGCTTGTGCCGCCGTCTGGGGGTCCTCCGCGTCGCCTGAGAGAGATGGCAAGGCTCCTCTGGAGGACAAGGGTTTGGCACTCTCCCTGGTCTTGTCTTCCTCCGCTGGAGAGAATGGATCCTCCAGCCCTGCCCGGGCCACCACAGGTGCCGCCAACATGAGTGACGTTGAGCTGGCCATGCCCACCCTGACCATGCCCACTCCAGCCATGCCCCCCCCAGAGGTCAAACACAACCCTAATGCGGCCCTCAATGAAATCGGGTTTGACACCCTTGGGTTACAAGAACCCAATCCAGTTCCGAAAGATATTTTTTCCAGGAAAAACTTGTTCATGCCAAACTATCAAATTCTCAATACAGAACAACTTCAGAACTCTCTACCGTTTCTGAGTTACTTGAGATTATACATACCCTGTGTTTCCTACATGAGCATAGGCTACGGTGCTTACAAGAATAAGATCCCATGTCTCTCAGCTACTGACGTCCTTTCTTAATTTCATTCAGCTATATTTTAGCTTAAGTTAGTTTCAATTTATCCTACGGTAGTTGTAACTTTATCATACCTCCCTGTTTAAAAGTAACCTTGTAGAAATTAAGCCGTTTCATACTATATACAACTTTCCTACAGCCCATTGTAGCGAAGCTTTTAAATGGTCATCTTTCATTAAAAGTCCGGAGGTTTGTATGGGCCAGAATTCTCTCAGGACTTGCCCTCTTACCACATGTACAGGATATGTGTTAGCGGCCCTTAGAGGCAAGCCTTCTGTCAACACTTTGCTCGGATGATGTAATAAAGCAAGCTGTTAAGGAAGATGTTTAGCATCCTCCTCCTCCTCTTCCGATTAATGTACGACCCGCTTGTCCCTTGCAGAACGTCGAGATGTTGAGCAGCATGGATTCAGCCTCCGTCAGAATCATCAAGCCTTTCCCTGTTGTGCCCCCGGCAAGTCGGCACCAGCCTTTGCAGCCCATTGTTCCCGTGTCTGTGGCAGCAGGGCCCCCAAAACTGGATCACCAAAGAATGGACACTATCCAAGAGGATCCAAGCACAGACTCCCATATGGAGGAGGATTGCTTTGAGAAGGATCCTTTTCCAAACAACAGTACAGCTGCCAAATCATTCGAAGACCTCACAGATCATCCGGTCACCAGGAGTGAGAAAAGCTCTTTTAAACTGCAGCGCCAGCATAGAGTAGACAGCAAAGAAACCGAGTGCTAGTCTCTGCCTTCTCAGCTGCTGATTATTCTGCGCCAAAATCAAGTTCAGCTAGTTGATCTAAAGCCATTTCATTATATTCTCTGCCTCTCTCTCTCTCTCTCTCTCTCTCTCTCTCT
>QLTV01001698.1:1687153-1813325 GCA_003457575.1 Thermophis baileyi
TATATATATATATAAATTAAACTTTGATTTTAGGTTTTATAGTTAGATTTGTTGTTATAGAAATGGCTAGTTTATACTATTATGTAAAAGTAAAAAGTTGAGGTTTGATGTTGATGCCTTATTCTACTGCACCAAAATGAGTTGGAAGTCAATGCCTTTTTTTTCTTTTTCCCTTTTTCTTTCCCACCCTTTTCCCTTCCCTATTTTCCCTACTATTTATTTTTGTATTTTTGTTGTATGCTATATTATAAACTAATAAAAAACTGTTTTTCAAAAAAAGAAGTAAACAATGCCCCAATCAAGGAACTGCCAAACAACCTAGCAATAAACAGCCCAACCAAAGAATCTCCAAGATCACTCCCACTAACACTGACAGGGCAGGCCACTAGAATATAAATTGAGAGCAAACCCCACTCCTTACTAGCACTGATGATGTTACCTAGTTTGGGCAACAAAAGGTCTGCAAGAAAACAACCAAGCTCAGAGAGCACCAAGGACCCCTCATTTCAACCCTGAGCTACACATTTTCTCCTTTATTATTACTGTCCTTTCTGCTCAAGCATGTTTCTAATGTAACTTTCAGCAGCAGTGTAGTTATTTATAAACAAATAGGATTGGGAGAGTACTTAGAACAGGGGTGTCAAACTCAAGGCCATAAACACCCCTGTTCTAAGTACTCTGTTCTAAGTACAGGAGCATCAGCACAGGTGAGGGTCAAAAAAAAGGAAAAGGTGACTTTCTGGTGAGGAATGACGAGCTAACACATCTCTAGATAAACAAAGATGGCATCATCCTTTTTATACACTTGTGCCCCCCCCCCGCCCTATAGATACCACTGCCAGGCCTCTAAATGCCCTTTGGTTATGCCTCCTCCCATGGAAAGAAGCTTCATGGTCAACTGTGTCTTTTGAAATTAAATTGCTACATTGCATTCGGTCTGAAGTTTCTACTTCAAATGGTTCCAGTTTCTAATGAGAATGAAGTATTAAACAGCTGGCCCAGACAAGCAATACATTATATATATATATAATGTAATAAAAAGCCAAAAATTAAATTCAATACTTAAGTTCCTAAGTACTCAAGATACTTAGATCTGGCCTGTGGGGCTGCCCTGGAAACAGCAAAGGATTGGCCCACGTTGCCTCTGCCACTGAAAATGGAACTCCCGGAGGCTGCGCGTGACACAAGCTGGCCACGTCTACCCTGGCCACGCTTATCCTGGCCATGCCCACCCCAGCCCCCTGAGGTCAAATACAACCCTGATGCGGCCCTCAATGAAATCGAGTTTGACACCCCTGACTTATAATGACTGCAAGGCCAAACTTCTCATGACACCTCTTTTGAAAACTGGGTTGCCTGTGTGTGTTTTGTAGTTCCTCAGAGGTACAGGCCAGAGGCAGAAGGTCTGTTCAGGTCATCGTCACAAAGGTGCTTTTTGAAAAAGCAACTGATTGTTTTTCCTTAAGGAAGAAGAAGAAAACATTTAGCTTCTCATTGAAGAAGCTTTATCAATTGTGATGGCGGGGGGGGGGGGATGGAAGAATAGGTTCTGATGGGATGGTGGGAGGGTTATGTGCTGTCTTGTAGCAGATGTTTCTTCATTATCACAACAGCTTCAGTTGTTGGAATGCAGATGAAGAGTGAAGTCACATCATAAGAAATCATAGTTTCATCCAGATCCAATTTTAGTTTCCAAACATTGCTGACAAAGTCCTGTGAATTGTTGATGTGATGGGTGGTGTTGCCAACCAGAAGAGTTAATAGGGTGGGTAAATATTTTGCAGTGTTATAGGTGACAGAGTTGTTGCTGCTAACAATTGGTTTGAGTGGACTTCCCTCTTTGTGGATTTTGGGAAGTCCATATATGCATGGAGTGGCAGGGTAAAGACTTGTCAGTGGCATTGTCCTTCAGTAATTGTTGCAGAAAATTAACTGCTGATAGGATCTCTCTTCAGAGTCTCATATGTAGCAGTGTCCTTCAGAAAAGTGTCCATCTTGGCATTGCAGTCATCTGTGTTCAGGATAACTGTGCATCTTCCTTTATCAGCTGCCAAGATGGTGATGTTTGGGTCTCTTCCTAGGGATGTCACTGCTCTCCATTTTTTAATTGTGAGGTTGGAAAGGGGTGTTTTGGCATTGGCGAGGGTTGTCAGATACCTTCATCCATAATTGTTCTGCCCCTGGTTCTGCCAATTTATTGTTCTTCATGGCTGACTCTGTGAGGAGATCTACATTTGATAGCTGTTCTGGTGTTACTGCAAAATTCAGTCCTTGATAAAACATTCTTTTCTGTTTGCATAAGCTCTCTGTCAGACAGATTTTGTCGGTCAGTTCTCTGAGACATGTCACTGTCCTCTCTCATCTGGATTGATTCTTCTGTTTTGAGTCCTTCTCTAAACTGTAGGATGGAACATTTGCCTTTCTGTCTTTCTTTGCCCTTGTTTATGTTGTGCTAGTTGTGCCTTCTTCCTAAATTCTGTGACCTCGGCCAATACTTCTGTTGAAAGAAGTTATTTCAGCTCTTGAAGTTTGTGTTCCACTCTCTTTCAAAACCTAAATTGTAAAATTAATTTGTCTTATTCTTTCCTTGAGAAGTTGGAGCTGTGCTTTCTGTATGAGGTTTTCTGTCCTGTGTCCTTTCACTGTTGAACACAGGCGCAGGCTGATGGGATTGAGTCTGTATGTCTGCATCTCAAATTGAAGCGCAAATGGTTCCTGTAGTCTGCAAGTTTTCTGGAAATCCGTTCATACTACTGCACCATTCGAAGGGCGTTCATCCCAAAGTGTATGGCTAAATATCTGTGGAGATTCTCAGTCATCCAGATCTCAATAGTCCAGGTGTCATAGTTGTCTCAAACCTGCTTTTTTTCTTCAAAAGAGGCAACTGGATTGTTTTTCCTTGAGGAAGAAGAAGAAAACATTTCGCTTCTCATCCAAGAAGCTTCATCAGTTGTAATGGTGGGGGGTGGGGGGGGAGGAATGGAAGGACAGGTTCTGACAGTTGAGACTGGAGGGAGGGGGGATGGAAGGATAGGTTCTGACAGGATGGTGGGAGTGGGGGATGGAAGGATTGTATTTCTTTGCAGTCACTGGCTAGCACTCTAAGAGCTGTTGAGGCCACTTGGAGATTTATCTATGCCCTCAGGGCCCCCTGAATCAGGGTGCAATTGGTTCTGGAATCTTCTTGGAACTGCTGCAGGGACTGCATTGTAAACTAGAGATAGGTGGTGTCTTATTCCCCCCCCCCTCTGTTGAGGGAGGGGAAGAATTTGCAGAAGAAGAGAATCAGTATAGGTAGTCCTCGCACTCACAACAGCTCCTTTAGTGACTGAAATGACAACAGCACTGAAAAAAGAGATTTGCGACCATTTTTCACACTTATGACTATTGCAGCATTCCCATGATCAGAATTCAGACACTTGGCAAGTGACTGATATTTATGACGGTTGCAATGTCCTGGGGGGTCATGTGATCACCTACTGTGGCCTGACAAGCAAAGTCAATGGGAAAGCCAGATTCACTTAACAACCACGTTACTAACTTAACAGCTGCAGTGGTTCACTTAACAACAGTGGCAAGAAATGTTGTAAAATGGGGGCAAAACTCACACTTAGTAACAAAAATTTTGGTCTCAATTGTCATACGTTGAGGACTACCTGTACAACGCGTCCTATGGAGGGCCCTTGCTTCTGACTAGCACTGATGATGTCACTTATTTTGGATAATGAAATGCCTGCAAGAAAACAACCAAGCTCAGAGAGCGCCAGGGATCCCTTGCTTCTTGCCTACACTGTCTACACAACATCTGGGGTTCACAAGGGCAATGAAACCGTTTTCTTGGGAAATAGGGCCCAGGTGCCAGTGTATGGTTTAGTGAAGTTTAATGTGATGTAATCTCTTCATTATATTTCCAGCATTTTGTGGAAAAAGAATGTCACTTTAGCAATCAAGATTGAAATTCTGATCAAAGATAAAACACTTTGTACCAACTCAAAGTATATTTGAAGTAAATTTAATTTTCCACTGAAATTCCCACTGTTCTATCTCTATAATTGTATTAAAAATGATTTAACTCATACTCTCAATCACTTTTACTAATAAAATATGAATTGTGTCCAATAAATATTCGGTATTTCTTACAGAATATAACAAATATAACATTTTCAAATTCAGCCAAGTCTGTTTTCTCGTTTCCATAATTCTCTTGTTGCGATGTTAATTGGAAAATAAGTGCCAGTCCTGAGGCTTATATATGTCATACGTGTAATAGGACCAGGAGTGGGTTCCTCCCGGTTCGGACCGGTTCTCCCAAACCGGTAGTGGCCCGCTGGTGACGTCACGATGACATCACCGAACTGGATCGGTCGGTGCCGGTCCGTGGGGGCCGCCATCTTTTTTTCAATTTTTTTCAATTTTTTTTAATTTTTTATTTCCCTTCTGAGCATGCGCAGAAGCTGACTTCCGGCACTGTGCATGCGGTCACCATCTTTTTTTTGTCTTTTTTTGATTTTTGGGGGATTTTTTCCTACTGTGCATGTGCGCGCGCACGAGGCGCGTGCACGAGGCGCGCGAGGGAGCAAACCGGCAGCGAGGTAAATAGGAACCCACCCCTGAATAGGACCTCCCAGTTTCTAAAGCAAATGGATCTGATATTCTCTACTGGTAACAATAATCAATCATGCTATGGGATGATCCGCTTATGTTGTTTATTTGTATACAGGCAGGTCGCAATTAGTGCAAGTTCAAGTAATATAATATTTGATTTAGTGCAAGTTGTAAATTGATACCAGGTCATGTTTAATGTGATCCCAAATTCAGTTAACATGAGGCTAGTGTGTGTGCAATTGAAGATAATACATGCACAGTCGCATTTGGGGTTTAAGATGCTAATCTTCGTGTGCGCAAAATGGAGAAAAGAAAGATTCCATCAGAGGAAAACAGTACAAGTTTAAAATAGAAGATACTTATTACATTAGAGCAAAAACTTGATGTTACTGAATGACATGAATGCGGTCATGGCAACAGAAGAATCTATGGTAGAATTTTTTTTTTCTCTGTGACTTTGTTAACCATACATTTATATTATTTTTACCTTACTGTAATATTTAATAAAGATAATTTGTTTTTAAAAAAGGAAAATACTGAAACCAATTAAATCTAAAAGAGCATTGTAGAGACATAGAGCTTAACTTTGCCCTGATGATGATGATAATAATAATAAAATCTTGCCCAATCTGAACAAGTCTCAACTGAGAAGTGTCTTCTTCCTCCTGTAAAAATAGGCATTTAATAATGAATTGGGGTGGGATGGGGACGTCTGGACTTACTCTTTTCCTATACAGTATTTGTGTCAAATATTCAATAAATTGCTTGGTATAGTCTTCAAAACTGTGTATTTCCTGTGTACATCCAGCTTGATATAGCTATGCAGCATTTTTAGAAGAGTTGCTTCTATTAAGAGATGGAACCGTAAGGAAATATGCGTAATAGTGCAATTTGAAATCTGGTGACACTTGACCACCTCCTTCTTTTGAAGTCCTTGAATTTAAATTTTGGCTTTTTATTACATTATATATATATATATATAAAATGTATTGCTTGTCTGGGACAGCTGTTTAATACTTCATTCTCATTAGAAACTGGAACCATTTAAGTAAAAAATTCAGACTGAATGCAATGTAGCAATTTAATTTCAAATGAAAGAGTTGACCATGAAGCTTCTTTCCATGGGAGGAGGCATAACCAAAGGGCATTTAGAGGCCTGGCAGGGGTATCTATAGTGGGGGGGGGCATAAGTGTATAAAAAGGATGATGGCATCTTTGCTTATCTAGAGATGTGTTAGCTCACCATTCCTCACCTGGAAGTCACCTTTTCCTTTTTTGACCCTCACCTACTGTATGCCGATGCCCCTGTGGCCTGGCATATCTAAAAACAGTTTTCAGACACCTTACTGCCAGACCCCAAAGGCAGACTTACAGAACCCTTAATTTTCTCAACTCTAAATACAAGTGCAAATTATATTCTCCATAGTATCAATCTGCATTTGTGATAATTGAGATTTTATATATTACTGCAAATCAACCTAAGATACAACACTTATATGCTTGTATATCTATATGTGCACAAAGGTTCCAGGACGTAACTAATATTCTTATTCAATTCTAGTACTACCAGGTAGTAGAGATAGTCCTTGATTGAAGCCGTAACTTTGGTCAGAAATTATTGCGGTCATTAAGCGAGGCACCCACATGACCACTTCACTCAACAATTACAATCCAAGCTCTCCCCCCTGTAGTCATTAAGTGATTCTATGTGGGTGCCTTGGGGTGGGGGAGGCACTGGGAGGCCTATCAGCACACAAAAAATGTGCGGAGGCATCAGCCAGTTAGGCCTACTGGCATGTAAACACACTCTCTGCTCCACAACCTTGTCCGCTTTCCTTTCGGTCACCATCCTGTACAGGTAGTCCTTGACTTACCACCACAATTGAGCCCCAAATGTCTGTGGCTAAGTGAGACAGTTAAGTGAATTTTTACTCCATTTTACAACCTTTCTTCCCACGGTTGTGAAGTGAATCTGGCTTCCTCATTGACTTTGCTTGTCAGAAGGTCTCAAAAGGTGATGACACGACCCCGGGACACTGCAGCCGTCATAAATGTGAACCAGTTGCCAAGCATCTGAATTTTGATCATGTGACCATGGGGATGCTGCAGCGGTCGTAAGTGTGAAAAATGGTCATAAGTCAGTTTTTTCAGTGCCGTTATAATTTCGAATGGTCACTAAATGAACTGTTGTAAGTCGAGGCCTACCTGTACACAGGCCTCATTTTCACAATAGTTCAGAAGGCTCCTTATCAAAATCAGGCGATTTGAAGAAGGGCCCTTCCAAACTATATTGATAACAATGGTATTTGCTAGTGTTTTCTCCTCCAGAGAGGAAATTGCTAGTGAAGCCAGCATTCTAAAAGACTCAGCATTTCACAATGTGGCTGTTGTGACTGCAAACAGTCATTAAACAACCATTTGTAAGTTCTGAACTATCTGTACTGCAACTTCTGTGGATTCTAATGTATGTGCAAGGTCAGGTTAAGATGATAAGTTCAAAACATTCTGATTCTTCTGGTAATATGAGTCTAATAACAAAAATACGCAGAAGCGGGTTTTTTTTTAAAAAAAGACAACCCTTTTAAAATCTGAGTTTATGTATTTTAGGCATTCATAGCCCATTTCAGCCAACGAACCAGGAGAAATGAGGTTTTTCTATAATACATTTTTTAATTGTAAACACAAACAGCACTTATTTTGGTCTGCCCATCTGGGGGCAAAATTATTTTAACTCAAGAACATTTTTTAAAAGTGTAAACTCATTACAGGATCCTGATGGGTATATACAAAAGCTATTCGTTTATTGTATAGGAGTGATAGCATCATAAAGTCGCTGTGCAGCCAGCTCGACCATTTCCCGAAGAGTTTCATCATCATCTTCGCATCCTGGTTCATGATCAACAGTCTAAAAGAGAACAAAACAGAATTCGTATGTAAATTCCACAGGCCTGTTTAGTACCCCAGGCCTATAACTGCTTGGGAATGCAAGGCCCACTGACACCATGGCAGCCCTGGATTCCCTGATCTCTAGCATTGGAAAAATATGATTTTTATGATAAGTGGCAGCACAAAAGATGTAACACAAAAAGAGAAACTACATGTTGAGGAAGGGAATTTGAGTGTTCGCAACATGGGTGTATGACTTTTTTGAGAGCTGCGGATACGTATTTTGCCAACACATCATTCTGGAAAAAATAAAATGTGTCCATGAGCTAGAAGGGGCTACAGTGGTTTAGAATATTTATGGCAAGTAAAGAATTTAAGACAATGCTGTCAAGCCATTTGGATCAAACAGACAATTGGGAACATATTCATTGGTCACAAAGCATATTTTTGCTTAGAGAATATTTTTTATTTTCCCTAGCCAACGTATACAATTTTTTGCAGCAGAAGCCTTGTCTGGTGTGTTTTTGTGTATGCAGACAAGCTGTGAAAACCCAGGAAGCAGATACACCGAGTAGGGTAGGTCTTAGTTTGCTCCAGATGCTTTCAGAGTCCTTTAGTGTAAGCCATCTAGTGAATGTTGTTTATGAGACAAGGAATGCAGAAATAACATTGCAGATGCTGAACTGAATAACTGATATCTTATAATCTTTCAGCTCTTAAGAACTCAATATATTTTGGCGTAGTAAGGTTGCTGTAACATTCAGTAACAAAAATATTTCTATTAGACTGAAACACATTCCAAGTGCTTGTGGTGAAGCATCAATTATGGTAAACCTTCAATGTATTCAATTTATCATCATTTTTTCCCTACTTTTGTCCTAACTTTTAGTTTTTTTTGGTTTTGTTTTTAAAAAAAAAAAAAAAATATCTGGGTTTTTCTTAAAGCTTTAAGTGGAAATGTAAAAAAAAAAAAAAAAAAATCTGGGTTTTTCTTAAAGCTTTAAGTGGAAATGTTTTGACACTTTTACAATTTACAGCAGTCTCTACTATTTTACCCAATCTCATCGTAATTTCTGGCAATTTCTAACTCTCCAAAATGACTACTAAAGATTGAAATGCTCTTTCTAATTATAATATTTAGCTGTATTTACCCTTGTATCCAACGAGAGATTTGCTGTTTTTCCATCCACAGTGATGCTGAGCACATTATCCTTCTTTGAACTTCCACAGCCTTCTCCAAATATGTCCCTACAAACAAAAGGCTAAATGTTAGAAATATATACATTTGCTGGCTGTTGTTTTACATTTAGAATAGAGTCTGTTTAAGGAAACACTCTAGTCTTGTGAACTGTTCTTTCAAAGAAAGTCCATTCAGGTCAATGGAACACTTATTGAGGATAATTCTGGGTATTACTTTAACCAGTCTATGATTCTTCGATTAAGTGCACAATCGTAACTTACTGAAGCATAATTTCCATTTTTTTGTGATAATCTTCTATTTCTTCTTTTTTTGGAATTTTACGCATCATCGCTGAAAAACATAAATTGAGAGTACTGTAATTTAATTGCTAATTATGTACTTTCCTATGTAGCTATGGTTTCCCCAGTTGCAATGTATGGCTGTGAAAGCTGGACCATAAGGAAGGCTGAGCGTCAAAGAATTGAGGCCTTTGAACTACGGTGCTGGAGAAGACTCCGGCGAGTCCCTTGGACTGCAAGGCGATCAAACCGGTCAGTCCCAGAGGAGATCAACCCTGACTGCTCTTTAGGCGGCCAGATCCTGAAGATCAAACTCAAATACTTTGGCCACCTAATGAGAAGGAAGGACTCACTGGAGAAGAGCCTGATGCTGGGAAAGATTGAGGGCAAAAGAAGAAGGGGACGGCAGAGAATGAGGTGGCTGGATGGAGTCACTGAAGCAGTCGGCGTGAGCTTAAATGGACTCCGGGGGATGGTAGAGGACAGGAAGGCCTGGAGGATCGTTGTCCATGGGGTCGCGATGGGTCAGACACGACTTCGCGACTAACAACAACATGCACTTTCCCCCAAGTGCAGTGGTTTGTGTGCAAAGATAGCCAGAGTAACTTCCAACCAAACTCCTGAAAGATGCACACAATCCTCTTTCGCATAAGAAAAATGTGGGCACACCCCCAAGTTCCTTGAAGTAGAAATGATTTTCCTTACAAAATTGAGTAAGCTAAATTGTGCTTGAATCAGATAATTCTGAAAAAAAATTAGATCTTCAGTTATAGACAAACATAACTTCTTTTATCTGATAAGCTGAAGATATACAATGAACCTTTGATTTAACTGACTAGTAAGGAGGAAGAGATGACTATTAAATCCAAGCGCCAGTTAAAGACTGAATAGGAATTTTTGAGCCCTGAAACATAATTGTACACAAGCAAACCGATTTTATTGATAATAGGGGGTAATGTTTCCAGGGGCAAACATCTAGATGCACTCATCAGATTTTGTGGGATAAAATCCTGAGGAAGAGTCCATTATTGCCTGAAATTTGGACCCAGATTTTGTCCATTAAATCCAAAGTCAGCCAAATCAACAGTTTATTTGTTGAATGGGAGACTTGCAAGGAATTAGGAATGTAGGCTAGAGGGGGAGGCAAAAAACTCCATAAAACTTGAGAAGCAAACTACTTTCATAATTGCTGCCAAGAAAATTACATGGGCACATGAAAGAAGCAACTGGGAACTGAGTTTAACATGAAGGAAACTGTATTAAAGAGATCCATTCCTAAATATCATTAATTGCAGCTGAGCTAATCAGGTTAATTAATATTGAAATAAGCTGTTAACACCATCTCCTTCATTGATATGGGGAATAATCTACTTTAGTCTCAATTACATTAGTTTTAAATTGTGCATAGTAGACCATGTTACTGGAATACGAGAATTACTGCTCTTTAAGCTGCGAAATTGCCTTGCATCTTTTCAGAACACCACATGCATTTTTGGTCTATATCTCTCAAACAAATGAAAATAGCGAATACCTTTGTGAACTTTGGGATTTGATTGAATTTCTAGAATCACTGTTGTTACAGTATCTGCATACATATCATTGGCAGGATTTGCTACCCACTGAAGGAAAAAAAAAAGTAAACGAAGATTGTTTAAATCAAACCAGACAGCTCCACTTTCTGAACTTCAGAAAAACAAGGAAGATTTGTCCATTGGGGTTAATTTAGTTATGTAATTATTAAATTAATAATAAAATAATAATAGTTTAACTTATTATTTAATTTAATTAGCAACATAGACAGTCATTGTTGCTCCAGTTAAGTATTGCAATCTATTTATGAGATTTATTTTTAAAAGATGGCAATTGAAAAAATGGTAAGTCTGCCGTTGCAGCTGAGCATAGGCAGGACAAAGCTAGGAATGAAACGGGAAGTTATGCCATAGAGTGCAAGATTAGATGGACTATACCAGATTGATTTTGTCAATTCTATGCTAATAATATATTGGTGCTGGACTGTTGTTTTATTGCTTTGTAAACTACAAGCATCACAGTATGACTGATGACTAGAAAACGAAGAAGAGCCAGATAATCAAAGCCACTGCCATTCTGCTTTATATATGATAAGATAGTTTTATTCTCTGTCAAAGCAATTTACAAGATACCGTAAGAAAACCGCCAAACTGTCCTTACCTCGAGCACCACCATGCCTGGTTCTTGGACCACAGTAATGTTTTTAAAAACTTTCAAAGCTGGCTTATCCTGGACCTCTATTTCTTTTATGTCACCTTAAAAAATATAAAACAGTAAAATTACAACAAAGTTTGTCATGTAACAAATATACATACACACACAAAAACACACATTCCATTAAATTATTATTCAATAGGTGTTTGGACTGCTGGCTCCTGTTTCCTTCTATGATACACATCCGACAATCTTGGGAGCAATCCAGCTTGGGCAAATAATGGCCAGATTTGTGAAGTCCTGGCTTGCTTAACCATAGTTTATTGAATAAATGCTGTTAGGCTTGCACATGTTAAGTTGCAATAATAGTGTACAAACCATAGTACTTGGATTCTAGCGAGATACTAAACTCAAACCAGGCAAATTGTGTTCTGGCTTAGCAGATGTGTACACAGTGAATGTGTCAATCAGATACATTCAAATACAAATTATGAAATCATTTCAATTTCATGCTCTAGCTTTTTAATCTTTTTAAAGCACATCCAAACAGTCAAAATAGGTGGAATCATCATTTTGCATCCTTTCTGCAATGGCTTTGGAATCACAAAAGTATGACACAAAATTTTGTGATACATTGCAGAGCCAATTCCAAGGTAACAAGATTTTCCAGGTCTGCTCTGAAATGTATCTTTCAATATCTTGCATACCCTTCCTGATCAAGAAATCTCCAATGAGCTTCTGAGGTACCCCAGTAACTGAGAATCTTTAATGCTTGTGAAAAAGCAGCTTACAGATAGTCCTCGAGTTATGACCACAACTGGCCCTCGAATCTAGGACATTGAGCAATGTGGTTTTTAGCAGGATGACTGCGTGACCACTTCGCTCAATGACTGCAATCTCATCACTCCAGGTTGCGATCGTTAAGTGATCTCCCAGGTGGTTAAGCAGACAAATCCCAGGTAAGAAGTCCCAGTAAGGAATAAGACGACCTGGGAAGGTTCACAGGGGGCAATTCCTTCATTGGGCTGCAGGAACAGAACTAAAATCTTCAGTGGATGAAGGGGAGGTTCCAGAGAAAATCTGACCAGGAGGGGGAATCCTTCATTGGGGTATAGGAACGGAGCTAAAATCTTAAAGGAATTTAACTGTATTCCTGTAGACCACGGGTGTCAAACTCAATCACGTCATGTGACATACTGTGATGTATCACAACGTTTTTTGCCTTTGCAGAGCCGGGGTGAGCGTGGCCTGCACGTGACGCATCTGGCTTGCGGGCCATTAGTTTGACATCCCTGCTGTAGACTGAGGGATTTCCTCCCAGTGGACAGAAGGGAGGGGAAATCCTTGGTAGGACCAGCTCCATGAGATTCCCCACCCCGGAAGGCAGCTCTTTCAGCCAGCCCCCAGAAACAAGAGGGAGTCTTCTTGACAGGCAACAGCGGATTACAACCTTCCCTACCAGCTTCCCCACTGACTTTCTGGGGAAGTCAGCAGAGAAGATTTAAAATGGCAATCACATGATCATGGGGTGCTTGGAAATTGGTCATCAACGTGAACAGGTTGCTAAGCCCCACATTGTGATTTTGTGGCCATGGGGGGGGGGAGGGACGTTTTATAACAACCAGAAATGATTTACGGGTTTGTAAAGCACCCTTTCCAAGGCCATCGTAACTTTGAACGGTCCTTAAAATGACTGCTCGCAAGTCTTCTTGGAAGCCTACTTGGATTTTGCTCTGATCTCGTTATCCTACAGAATATTCATCATTCATCTCCCATTACACTTTTATTCATTCAAAATTTAATACCATACTGAATCTTATAAAATTTAGCAACCAGAAAAGAAGTAGAGGAAAAAGTGTTTTTTTTTTAAAAAAAAAAGTTCTGAAGTATTTCATCTACATACCTGTTAATTTTTGCAGATGGTAATGAAGCAGACTGAATGTGCCTGTGTATGGAATAGCTTGTGTCTGTGTCACAGTGCTCATGGCAAGATCTGTGTAATCTTGAACAATTTTTAAAGGAAAAAAGACAATATTTAGTACGTGCCACAGACTGGGGCCTACATTATTCTTCAATTGATCTAAGAGAGTGATATGAATGTTGCTAGCTCCTTTCCAGATCTATTTCGTTTCGGAGGGTCCATCATATCACCACAAAGCAGCTGCCTTAAGAAAGCAGAGATATGGCAGAGCTCAGGTGGGTTTCAGGTAGCAATCTGCAGAGTGGTCTTGAAGGGTACACCTTTACTGAAGTGAAGCCTCTCTTCTTCTGAGCCGAGGTGCTCTTCTCTGAGCTTCTTCTTCTGAGCTTCTCTCTCTCTTCTGAGCCGAGGTGGCGCAGTGGTTAGAGTGCAGTACTGCAGGCTACTTCAGCTGACTGCTAGCTGCAGTTCGGCGGTTCAAATCTCACCAGGCTTAAGGTTGACTCAGCCTTCCATCCTTCCGAGGTGGGTAAAATGAGGACCCAGATTGTTGGGGGCAATATGCTGACTCTGTGAACCGCTTAGAGAGGGCTGTAAAGCACTGTAAAGCGGTATATAAGTCGAAGTGCTATTGCTATTGCTATTGCTATTCTTCAAAAGCTTTGCACAGGTGTAATTTCTGGACTTTTATTTCAAAGAACTGTTTTAGTCTTAACTGATATTAGAGTACTGTAAAATATTTTACTTTGGAATTTTTCTTCATTTAAAACTGATATCCTATATTTTAACTGTATAAGCTACTGTATAAACAGTATAGACTACATTTTAATTTATGAATATGAAATCATTGTCATCACTGAATATTCAGTCCAAATTGAGAAATATGAATTTTGAGTAAAGAGCACACATTTGGCTTATTAAAAATATATGAACTATTGGATATTGGGTGAGGAGGATAACTTTTACTTACTGGACAGATCACAAGGAGAAAGAATATGGTAGTTAAAGTTTCTTTTAACTAGTATTCCTGAAACTCGTTGTTCCTGTTCTGGTTTCTTATCAGCTAGAGAACCCATTACCTAAGAAAAAGTACAAAATTGTGGCTATTAGGAGAGATTACAGAAAGGTGAATCAAATATATAACCTCTATTTAAACAATTGAAGATAGCATTTTAGCTGCATGTTTCCCTATTAGGCTCATATATAAACATCTGTAAGTAAATGTATAGAATGACTTTAACTTCACTTAGTAGTGAAGCTAGTAGTGATGCTAATGAAGTATACAACATCCTTTTAAGTTCTTCCATCTTTTTGACTGACAAATTGATGCTTTTCTAAAAATCACGAGTGATAATTTCACCTTTTATACTTTTATCACAGATTTGTCCCTGTTTTAAAAACAGTGTACCTCAAACTGCTCTGCTTCAATATTATCAGGCCAAATATGCCTGTGTGGCCAGTAAATGACAACTTCAAACAACAACAAAGTCTCTAACAATTGTACCAACATAGCCAACAGAACATTCTCAACACCCTGGATTTTATCCCAAAGGTGCTTTTTCAAGAGGCAACTGGACTTTCTGGTTTTTCTTTGAAGACGTTTCGCTTCTCATCCAAGAAGATTCTTCAGCTCTGAAGGGACAACCTTTGGGACAACCATGATCTGGATGATTGAGAATCTCCATAGACACTCTGGATTTTACTACTGTCACCCTCCATCCATTCAGTCCTGTGTTTCTACCACTGGGGAAAAAGCCCTATTCTTTCCACGGTAGTTTATACAATTTATTATTCCTATATACAACAAGAGTAGACTATATATATATTCTAAATAAGAAAAATAAGGCCCTTTGACCAAGATCCAGGAAAAGATTCTTATTAGAGCAAAGAAAAGTTTAGCATTTACCTTGGCTAGTTTTTCTCCTCTGAAGTTTAGAGTCACAGCTTCAGTATTTCTAGGATTGTGGACTTCTATGTGAACTTCATCGTTATCTTCATATTCACGTATTAAGGCAGCTTTCAGTCTGGCCATTTCATTCTGCTCACCATGCACCAATATCTGCATGACAAATACAAGCATCCACAATTAAGAAGGTCATTCTTGAGATAAGAGGAGGAAGAAAGAGAAGAGAAAGCAGCTACTACATAGAGAGTATGATTTTAAGAATTTATGAACAATTTTCCTTGTACTGAATTATATCTTCCTGGTCCTCAAATGTTACTATTCTTTCCCACCTTTCTCAGCTTGGAAAGTACAAATTGAGCAGGATATCCCTCAGTTCTCTTGGTTTTTCATAAAAGCTGTCCCCCAAAGCCTTTCCATTTTTCGCCAATGAAATAGGCTGTAGGAAAGTGGTGGTGGACAAGTGTTGAAATGCACAATGTCTTTGGGACATGAGCCCTCATTTAAAAAAAATATTCTGATTTTCATTATATCATTGTCTTCTTAATATCATTCAGATGTTCTTGTTGTTTCTTCCTTGGAACTTTTTTCTAAATTATTATCTTAATATGTGTCATAGCATTTCCTGAAGAACCAGTTTTAAAATAATACTTTTGAGAAGTATTGATTGATTGTTTTGAGAAACAATAGAAAAGGAATAATAAATATGATATTAAATGAATGGTCTGAATGGTAAATTTGTACAGGAAAGGAGACAGTTAACATTAGATTGAGAACCTAAAATAAAATGCCTTGAACTTGTGTTGAGAACTGATCAATAATTATTCAATGTCTTGAAAAGAAGTTAGATACTAACCACATGGGGGGGCTTGAGTGCCCGAATAAACTCGCTGGTTTGCTGGTAATCTGTATGAGCGGAGAAAGAAATGTAATCCACAGACATCTTCAGTGGTAGCTTTTGTCCTGACATTGTTGTAATTTCTTCAGGCTCAGACATGATATGCTGCAACAGCAGAAAATACACAAATGCCAACTATATTTTATTATTTCATTTACAACAGAAAAATATTGAAGATGCTTTTTAAATGCCTAGCATAACAATTCTGGGCACCAGTCTGGTCAAGTTACCAAATTTAACATCTCAAGGATTCTGTCTTTCACTACAAAATACCCAGGTCTGATGGAAATACATACAAAGAACTTACTATAATAACTGGAGAGCATCCAAACAATTGTTTACCAAATTACAGTGAGTCACTGGACTCAACTGCCATGGAGCAAACAGCCTGGATGTAAGTTAATTTAAGTATGTGTAAAATACACACGTACGTGCACAGGAATACCGCCAGGCAATGACATAGGCCACTGCTTGGCAACAAAGGTGAGATCACCATTCTTGGATGAGCTCCTAAATCCTCTGTGTGATGCTACAAAGAGTGTTTTTGTGTGCCTCTTTAGAGAGCGTATGCAGGCCATTCAATCCTTCTTGAGATGTCTAGTCTCCTAGAACATATATTGAGGAATTGATGTCTGGAACCCCTTAATTGCATCTAATTGTGGGTTCCTTGGTGCTCTCTGAGTGCACTGATGATGTCACCTAGTTTGGTAATGAAACGTCTGTAAGAAAACAACTGAGCTCAGAGAACACCAAGGACCCCATAGCTCAACCTTGAGCTACAAATATTCTCGTCTTCCATGCCTAATGATTTACTATTACACAGTTAAGTTTTACCATTTGTTATATAAATTGTAAAGCAAGAATGAACATTTAATATGAAATAAATACATAAATAAATAAGGCTGTATCTATATCAATATTATAGTGTATATATTATGCATTACCATGCTACCAAATTTATTTGATTAAACTAAGTATGGGTTGTCTTTTAAGTACCAATAGAGTATTCAAGCACTAATGTCTTTCACATAGTACAGAGAGAAGCTCTCACCTTGGCAAGTGTTCCTTCCACACAATAACCTGCTATGATGACTCCATTTCTTTTGTCAGTGCACCAGCTCTCAAATAATTCTCTGGATAAGCCACTCTGCATCATACCAGGGGAAGCCATTACCACACTGGGGCCAATGTCATCAAAATGATCCATGCTCTAGTTAAAGAGAGAAGAAAAATGTCTGGTGGTGTACTTCCATTTGTAAGAATCAGATTCTGTAGAGACTGCGGGTTCCATGTATCTGGGCTGGCTCTGCATGTCATGAGTCCCAGAAAGATGCCTATCATTAAAATGCTCACAGCTAAGAGGAGGTGCTTCTGGTCTGGCTCTTGTGGCTTGGAGCCAGGCCGCGTAAACAGTGGGCAAATGCATGTGCACGCAAAGCTGCATTCGCGGCAACCATCCCCTTACCCACCTCCCCCGCTGCCGGTCCGGTTGGAGACCACTGCAGTAGACCACAAGAATTACAGGAAGAGCTCCTAATATCTGTAACCACAAGAGGGTACTCTAATTCTGCATTTGGTAAATGGTAGCCAAACTTTTGGAAATCAGGACTGTCTCATAATAGAACTTAGCAATAGCACTTAGACTTATATACCGCTTCACAGTGCTTCACAGCCCTCTCAAGTGGTTTACAGAGTCAGCATATTGCCCCCAACAATCTGGGTCCTCATTTTACCCACCTCGGAAGGATGGAAGGCCGAGTCAACCTTGAGCCTGGTGAGATTCTAACTGCCAAATTGCAGGCAGCTGGCAGTCAGCAGAATTAGCCTGCGGTGCTGCATTCTAACCACTGCGCCACCACAGCTCATCTAAATATATTAGTTACAGTTAATGAGCTATGTTTCTGATTGCTCAAAGATCTCAAAATGTAAATTATGCTGGAGCAGAGAAGGGGAGAATGGAACTCTGTAAGCATCTGTTTCCCAATCTATTTTTAACAAACTTGCAAGCACTCGAGATATTTATGAATAACGAGATTAGGGCAATTAAGAAGCCCAACCATAAACCAGAACTAGATCTATTCGGAATCAACTTGCATGTTCTGTAGCAGTACACTTATTCACACTGACCTTCAGATTACTAATGTGCTTGAATACAAAGGGGTTGTTGATATTGATTTGCTTGCGGATTTTATCATTCATGGCATTGACGTAGGTCTGATACACTGCCATGCACTTCTTTGCCAGGGAAGAAGCATAGTATATAGGTATCTCATGTAGTTCAGGGTGATTTTGCCAGTATTCATCTAAACAGACATATAAGACATGAAGTTTATATTAAAAATTGTTCAAATATTTGAGTTCTGAAAAAATATCTGCAAAACCAGTATCGTTCCACAATATAACATTTATATTGTCTGTATACTTCAGCATAAAACCATAAAAATTATAATGCTTTATAGTTCATCATCAAAATACCTAGATTTATTCCAAGCTCAGGTGCATCTCCCATTCTTGCCCGAGTTTTTTCAAAATGTACCCTGGAAGAGTCATGTTTTTAAAAGCTTCTTAAAATAAGGTTGCAGTTTGTCTTCTAGGAAGCCATTCTACAGGAAGGGAGCTCCTGTGAGTCTCCTGGCACAAATCTTGAGAAGCAGGGACTGTTATCCAGAAGTACCTATAGGCAGTCTCTAAAATTGCAAGGCTCCTAGCCACGTTGGAGTATAAAGATTATCACCAGCATCTTGAATTGATGCTGGAAACATACTGTACTGCCAACCAACGCAGCTCCTTCAATATTGGTGCTACACGACAACACTGGATTATCCAGTGTTAATATGCAAGTGGGGTGATCTTCAAAGGCAGTTCCAGGTAGAGTGCACCTAAGATAACGAAAATTATCTGCCCTTCAAGAGTCAAGGATTCCAATTTCCTCTATTATTACATCCAGAGACCCAGACAACATGTTAAGAAAACAATTTGTATATGTTAAGTTAGAAGTATTCATACATACATACCCAAAATCAAAAGCAATTCTTGAGCTCTTCCCAAAGCAAACACAGGAATGAGACCTCGTCCTCCCCTGTTTACAATATCGTGTACAGTGTTACAGAATCGAGCCTCTCGCTCCTCCCGTTTCTCATGGATGTGGGTACCGTATGTTGATTCCTAGACAAATAGTTGCAGAATTACAACACTGAATACACACATAATCACAATCTTCAATTCTTATGAGTTCATTGTGCAAAAAAAAATCTCTAACCAGATTGATGATGATAAAATGAAATAGAATTGATGTTTGCAAGTGTTAACCATTGACAAATTACTTTACACTGCTAGGCAAACAATGGATTGTCTTTAGAGCAAGCTGCTCCTTTGAACGATCAATGTTACTGAGTCCAAAACAAGAGACAGCTACGTCCCACTGTCTGATATAACTTCATCTTTAGCTAACCAAAAAGATGGACACAAGTCACTGAAGAGGGAGCTGAGGTTGTCAACACCACATTATGGCAGGGGAATTATCCAGAAAACCAGAGTAAATGTGTATCTAATTGAATCGATGTACATACCAGGATATATTAGAAGAAGAAACTTACAATGATAAGAATATCAGGCTTAATATTGGGAATTTCAGCTGCCATTAAATGCCTGTCTTCTTGTCTTGAGAAGTCACCTGTGTATAAAAGCTTTAAGAAAGAAGTAAAATGACATTGTAATTACCGTATTTTTCGGAGTATAAGACGCACCTTAGTTTTGGGGGAGGAAAACAAGAAAAAAAAATCTGCCTCTGCCGCCCAGCAATTTGCCTCCCAGCAAACAGCACAGATGATATACACTGTTTGCTGTGTATTTCTGTGCATGTGTGCCTGACCCATAGAAATAGCAAAGAATTGGAGAAATGTACATTATAACAGTATATTAATGCCACAAAGTTTTCTCACATGTAGTCACACTAACTCCTCCCAATTATTTAAATAGATCTACTCCAAACATGACTAAGTCAGGGTTTAACTCAGCTGCCTCTTCAGATCAAGCATTTATTTTAAAAAGCTTCTTCATTTTGTTAAGTTGTCTAGAACAATAATAAAGCAGTCTTTAAAAAATAAGTCTAATAATTTGAACGTTCTATAGACATCTATAGTTATTGACTTACTTCCTTGCATCCAGTTTCAGCAGTCTGAAGAAAATAAAATGCTGCCTCTGCCTCTCCCTCCCAGCAATTTGCCTCCTTGCAGTTTTAGTTTCACTTTCATTTTAGCACTTGGGCCTGCCTGCAGCTTCAATCAGCTGATGTTCGGGAGGTCGATAATCAGTTGCTTCTGCTAATCAGGCTCTGCGCTGTTTGCTGCAAGGAGGTAAATTGCTGGGAGGCAGAGGCCAAAGGGTGGGGGTGGCTGGGTGGGGCTACATTTGGTGTATAAGACGCACCTAACTTTTCACCCTCTTTTGGGGGGTTAAAAAGGTGCGTCTTATACTCCGAAAAATACGGTATATGATTGAATAACAAAAAGATCAATAGTCTAATCCATGACTTCTGGGTTATTGTCTTAGTATCTCCAAAAGTGTACTGTTAATACTGTGGATTAAGTGTACTGTGGATTAACAGTAAACACTTGATAAGGGACCAATCTGACATAGCAAGATGTAATTTCAAGCCCAGTGTTCTGCTACTGTTTAGATTTCTCTCCTTTCAGTGCTAAAGGGAACAGCTTATATCAGGGGCCTTTCATCTTCCAAGCTGCTGGTGTAAGAGAAAGAGAATACCCCCCTTCCCCCCCAACAAACCTAGTTCCTCTGAAATAGCAAACTAATAGAAACAGAGGTCCAGAGATTTCTCCACGTTCTAAGGAAATACCTTCACTCCAGCTATTTCAATCATAAACATGGCTGCTCCCAGAACATGCCCAGCGTGGTAACACCAGAATTTGATGCCAGCCACCTCTTTTACTTCATGAAAGTTTATTGTTTCAATTTTCTCCATGCTTTCTTCCAGGTCGGTCTCTGTGTATAGCATATCATCTGCAGAGATATTGCTAAATAAAACAATAAGGCAGATCATCGTCTTATTCAACAGATTTTTTTTTTAATAATAGGGTAGGGCTTGAAAATATTCACATTCGTATTATTTTAGGGTCGTTTTTTTCTTACACTTTAAAAAGTTTAACTTACCTGACTTTGACATAATCTGAGAGCAGCCATCTATAAATTGCTTTTGTAGCATGGGTCATGAAAGTTCTTCCTTTAAAGCTAGTTTTTTGCAGAAACCATGGCAATGCCCCACAGTGATCCAAATGGAAACTGAAAAGAGTCAAAATAAAAAAAAATTAGTAGTAGTGGATGGGAACTGATGTACACACTATTACAGCAAACAGCTAGACAACTTTTAAAAAAATTATTTTTGTTATTAAAATGAGGACACATCTGCTATACTTCTCCAGCACTAAAAATTCAGTCTGGCAAATCCAATAAACATTTCTACACATCAGCTTTGCAACATTTACAGGACTGGGACTGGCAGAGGGAGGGTGCAATCCATGACAATTCTAAGAACAGAACAAAGCTTCAAGTCTATGAATGGGGAAAACATTCAATATACACATATCAAAACATGGCAGGAATTCTGAGGCTCCATTTCTGGCTGATTTTGGTCTGTTTCTAGACTGAAAGAGAAGTGGTCCAGGCAGAAATGTTTTGGGGTGAAAGACAATGACGTGCAGCAGCAGTCTAGGGAATATAATGAAAGAAAGGCACTGGGAAGACTGGGAGAGCTGGTGGCTGATTTGGATAGTTGCCATCAATGTCCTTGATCTCAATGCATCCTGTTCAGCTGCTCTGCCCCACCTCAGCTCTCTCCTTTCAAGTATTTCCATTTCCTACTGTCCTTTAGCTGTCGTTACAGACAAACTCTTTGGCTTCAAATGCACTGTAAGAATTAAGAAAAAGGCAGACTACAGGAAGATCAGGGCAGTGGATAGGTGGGTTAAATATGCCATGTTTAAAGCCAAGAACAGTGATGATGGCAGGGGATGGAGAAACTCAAGGGAGGTAAGGAAAGCAAGGTGATTAGACAATCAGTGGCAAGTTAGAGCACAAGCCACACATATCAGGATGGGGAAGATGAGAGAGAGAGAGAGAGAGAGAGAGAGAGAGGCAGCCTTTCCTTATTCTCCCTTTAAGACCACTCTAGATTTCGCCCAAACCAGTGTTGGTATTCAGCTGGTTCTATCCGGTTTGGGCGAACCAGTAGCGCTGACTGCGGGTGGCCCCGCCCACCCGCCCCGACATAATCACGTCGCAATTATCCATGTTTTCGAGGCTGTGCACCTGCGCGGAAGGCTTTGCGCATGCACGGACCGGGTGCGTGCGAACGTAGCTAGCATGCACGCTCACATTTGCAAACCGGTAAGGAAGGTAAGTGAATACCACCCCTGGCCCAAACCCAGAACTACCAGAATGTTCCAGGTTTTGGTTCTGCCAAATGGCAGCCCTCCCAAAACCAGCTTGACATAACTTCAAAATCACAATGGGTTTTGCTTTGAAAAAGAACACATTTTCAGTTTTGTGCTTAGCCATACCCAACAGCTGTGGTTTCTGTGTTGAATCCAGAAACAGTTTCTTGAAGCCTATAGCTGCCATAGTAGTGGTTAAAGGCAAGATAAATCATACATCACTTACTGACTTATCAGAAGGAGATCAGTTTCAGCTGGATCTATAAGATCAATGTAAGGAAGAGCATCCATTCCTTCTAAGCCAGGGTGGATTCCACAGTCAAGCTGAAAATGCATATTGAAATCAAGAAGAATATTACCAATCACTGGAGGTATACATACATGTACATCCTATGGCATTAAAGTCAAACTAATGACGCTTATACTGCATACTTAATGTTTTGTAACATTATTCTAATCTTAGGATTTGCATGTTATTTTCATCTGATAATAATAATAATGAAGAATTGTCCATATTTGGGCCAGTACGCTACAGAAAAAAAAAATAGAACGAGTAGAAATTTTCTATGACATTAACAGCAATGAAGATGAGATTAATTTTAACACTATTGCCCTGAATGTAGCATACAAGTAATTTTGAAATAAAGTCTAAGCTATACAATGGATAGCTTTAAACTGAAATTTCATTAAAATGGAACATTATTCAAACATTCTCATCTTTGTATAATTAACAGAAAAATGGAATAGCCAAGATAAATAAATACCTCAAAATGTATTTATTTCCTTACTGAACAGCCAACAAGAACGTAGCAGTGTAAGATTTTTTCTCTCTCTGATAGTCCCCTCATGCCCAAACCCACCAAATGTTAAAGATGATGTAAGTCTATGCAGAGGCTGACCGGACTAGATTGGGATTCAAAAGAATAGAATAGAATAGGAATTCTTTATTGGCCAAGTGTGATTGGACACACAAGGAATTTTTCTTTGGTGCATATGCTCTCAGTGTACATAAAAAGACAAGATACATTCGTCAGGAATCATAAGGTACAACACCTAATGATGGTCATAGGGTACAAATAAGCAATCAGGAAACAATCATTCAAGGGATAATTTTAGGATTTTCTTTTTTAAAAAATATTTTTTTATTAAAGAAATTTTAACAAAGTAAAAACCATAAAAATAGCCAAGGATATACCTTGTTAATTCTACACTCCTCCATCCAAAATACATACATTTTGGGGGGGAAGAATTCAGAATATACATTTAAGTGAAGACACTGAATAATATATTCTCAATAAATTGAGGATGAGAATAAATTGAGAATTGTGAACAAAAAAACATTACAGCCAAATGTGATGCATGAAAATGTATAAGAAAAACCTTAGGTAGATCTAGCCACAACTGAATAAGCAGCTACTTTTATTACAAGACATATGAGTATATTTTATTACAAATTATAATCAATATATGCAATATATTTTATAAAAACTTTTATTCTTAAAAGTTGTTTTAACATAAAATTGTTATTAATATTGTCCAGAGGTTGCTAATGGCTAAGAACAGACACACATTTGAATAACAAGAAAATTAAAATTAAGAATTTTACAGGTAATGTAACAGAAAAATTATATTACCATTATCTTCCTTCCTTTAAATTCCAAAACAATACATGATCTTCCTACTTCCTGCCCAGCACCTCTGTAAAAGTTGTTAAAGGAAGTTTAAAAAAAACCCTCATTAGTTTATTGAAAATAAATAAATAAAACATGTGTAACTATTCAAGCAAGGTGAGATCTTTACCTTAACTCAATAATCTCATTTGGGCAGAACGGTATAACTTATTTAAAGAACCCTTGGCTCTGTGAACCATTAGGCCTAAACTCTGAACTCTTAAGCTTAACTCAAGTTTATTTAAATGACCTGAACTACATCACTGTGACATTGCCTTTTTCACTCAACTACAATTAGAATTAATCAAAGTTTATCTAATTTTGGCTATACAGGAACAGAGGTAACCGAAGTTTGCTGTGCATGCTATACTAGATGGGCTTTGGGAGATCAATGCCAAGTTATTGTTTGGGTTTGTTTGTTTGTTGCAGGTTTTTTTTTTTTTTTGCACCAAACCCAAACAATTGCACAACTTTTGAACCTTCTGAAGCCTCACTCGGATGTGGAACAAAATTTCTGCAAACCCTCCTCCCCCCCAATCGATACTTGAAGCCCACTGAACCCAAATATTAAAAGTATATAAGAAAAGTTGACAACTTAGTTCAAAAACTCCTTCTTGCATACGTGTCCAGGTTGCTAAAATCCAGACATTACTAGATGGCAACAAAGAGAAATTTGTTTTTTACTCTCCAGTCATCTAGTGGTCATCCGGATTTTTGCAGCACAATTCAATACCTGCATCAATCAAAGATATGCAGGAGCTTCTATGAGCATTTTAACTATTTTGAGACAGACTAACATTCCATTTGGAAAACATTTTTTATAGTAGAGAATTTAAATTATCCCAACAATAATATCTTCCACAATCAGGCAGCGCACAGCCTTTCAGAGGCATATAATCTGCTTTTCTGACTCTTAGTGATCTAGAGGCAATGCAAAGATATGACATAAAACAGAGTTGCAAGTAAAACTACACCAGTGATGGTTAACCTTTTTGCCGTCGTGTGCCAAAAGCGGGGGGAGCGCGGGGGGTTGCGCACGTGCGTGCCCACACCCATAATTCAATGCGCCCTGCCCTCTGCGCGTGACCCCCCCACGCGACCCCCACTTTTGGCACGTGATGGCACAGTGGGCCCGTTTTTCGCCCTCCCCAGGCTCCAGAGACTTTCTAGGAGCCTGGGGAGGGCGAAAACAGCTTTCCCCACCCCACGGAGGTCCTCCGGAGGCCGGAAACGGCCCGTTTCCTGACTTCCGGTGGACCCGGAAGGCCCATTTTTCGCTCTCCCCAGGCTCCAGAGGCTTTCTAGGAGCCTGGGGAGGGCGAAAATGGCCTTCCCCCCCCCAGAGGCCCTCCGGAGGCCGGAAACGGCCCGTTTCCCGTCTTCCGGTGGACCCGAAAGGCCTGGTTTTCGCCCTCCCCAGCCTCCAGAGGCTTTTCTGGAGGCCGGGGAGGGCGAAAACGGCCTCCCCCCCCAGAGGCCATCTGGAGGCCAGAAACACCCTCCCAGAGCATCCGCGCGAGCCCTTTACTTATCTCAAAATGGGCCGCTGGAGACTCCTGGGAGTGGAGGGGGACGTGGCCAGCCAAAAATCAGCTGGCCAGCGTGCGCATGTGCGCTGGAGCTGATCTATGGCAATGGCTCCCGTGCCGGCAGATATGGCTCCGCGTGCCACCTGTGGCACGCGTGCCATAGGTTCACCATCACAGATCTACACTGTAGATAAATCTACACTGAGTAAATCCTAAACTAGTTCTTAATAATTATTAATCATTTGCCCAGACAAACTCAAAAGCAAAACTCTACTTAATTCCAGTTTATTATACAGATAGTCTTTTACTTACGACCACAATTGAGACCAAAATTTATGTTGTTAAACAACACAATTGTGTGTGAGTTTTGCCCATTTTACAATTATTATTTTTTTGCCACAGTTAAGTGAATCACTGCAGGTGTTTAGTAACACGGTTGTTAAGTGAATCTAGCTGCCCCATTGACTTTGCTTCTCAGAAGGTCGCAAAAAGGGATTACATGACACCGGGACACTGCAAGCGTCATAAATATGAGTCGGTTGCCAAATGTCTGAATTTTGATCATGTGACCATAGGGATGCTGTAATGGTCATAAGTGTGAAAAGTAGTCATATCATTTTTTTTAGTGCTGATGTAACTTCGAATGGTCACTAAACGAACTGTTGTAAGACGTGGACTACGCATACAAGTAGTCTTTGCTTACTACCAGGGGTGGGATTGAAAAATTTTAGCAACTGGTTCTCTGCCCAGTTGCTGGCTGGGCCATGGGGTGTGGCCTACTCGGCCTCCTGCACCATAGTGGGGGGGGCCTTTTTGCCCTCCCCAGGCTCCGGAGGCTTTCCTTGAGCCTCCGGGAGGGTGAAAACAGCCTCCCCCAGGCTCCGGAGGCCCTCTGGAGACTTCCGGTAGGCCCGTTTTTCGCCCTCCCAGAGCCTCTGCGCGGGCACTGCACTTATCTCGCATCCAAAACGGGTTGCGTGGAGACTCCTGGGAGGGGCGCGGTGGGCAGGGTCAGCCAGTCCTTGCAATTACCGGTTCAGCGAACCAGATGTAAAATTAACATCCGGTTTGCCTGAACCAGTCCGAACCGACTGAATCCCACCTGTTACTAACCACTTGTTCAGCAACCGTTCAAAGTTATGATGGCACTGACTATTGAAATTAAGTATAAATATGCAGAGTCAGATAGCAGCCTCTGTTTAAAAGATAAAGAGGGAGCCATGGTGGTGCGATTGTTAGAATGCAGTATTGCAGGCATCGACTCTGCCCATTGCCAGGAGTTCGATCCTGATCAGCTCAAGGTTGACTCAGCCTTCCATCCTTCCGAAGTGGGTAAAATCAGGACCCAGATTGTTGGGGGCAATATGCTGACTCTGTAAACCGCTTAGAGAGGGCTTGTAAAGCACTGTGAAGTGGTATATAAGTCTATATGCTGCTTCATAGTGCTTTTGCTATATGCTATTAGTATATGTATATGCTATATGCTATTAGTAATAGTATATGCTATGGCTATAAAAAATCCTTCACGCAGAGTTCAATTTTGTGCAGATATCTTGACAATAGTATGGAGAGGATACCATAGGCCATTGGGGTCCCCCCCCCAACTTCCCAGTATGGCCTTCAGCTGTGGGATTTCTTCATTGCCTACCATCCAAGTATTAAGTTCATCCCGGCTTAACTCTCTGCGATCAGCCAAGAAGGGCTGGGTGCCATCACCTGCTGAACCCTAGGCAGCCTATCCAGAGATATCCTTTATTTTTCACTCAAAATGACAGAACCCCCCCCAATTAGACAGTCCCCCACCTCTAAAGGTTACCCAACCCCGAGAAGGCGTCAATCAATCAATCATCCTGACTGTTTCTGATAACACTCTCAACGCAACATCAGGATTCCACAACGGAGGAAGCGTGAGAGCCTGGATGTTTAAAAACAGGGGAGGGGCGCGGGCAGAGGAGCGCGGACGGAACTCCGAGGACCAAAGCTTCGCCGTCACTCACAAGGGCCGAATCAGCAATTGGTCGCTCTCTTCAGCCGGGACGAAGGCTTCGGTTCTCCTCCTCGCCGACATCTTTAGCAGGAGGAAGAGGGACTCGGCTTGTCTTTCATCGGCAGGTGTACATCACTGAACCCCCCCTCCCCAGCGCCCGTCTCTCTCTCTCTCTCTCTCTCTCTCTCTCTCTCTCTCTCTCTCACACACACATACACATGCCCTAAGACAACCGGAAATACGACATCTCCCCCATTTATCCTTGACAGCGCATGCGTACTATCATATTGCCGCTCCTACAAGAGGGAGAAAGAGAGCGCTTGAGAAGGGCCGGAAGTTCCGTAGTATAATGGGTGGTACCCGGAAGGAGAAGCAGAAGCGGGGCTGCTCTGGCCCCAGATGTTATTGGTGTGCCTCTCGTCGTCCGGGCTTGGAGGAGTCGTTCCGCGTAATCGCGGAGCGCTTTGAAGGCGATGCCGAGTGGAAAAGTATCTGAGTTCAGAAAGAGGCGATTTATTTATTTATTTTGTTATCTTTGTAGGTCTGTAGAATAGGGTAGCCTTTCCCTCCTTTTCTGCTCCCAGAAAGGTTTGAACCAGTCGGTTTCTTCCATTTGGGATTGTTTCATCCATCTGGTGAGGCGGATAAGGCTTCACCGGGTGGATTTCTACCGGTGATGCGGATTTTCAGGGTTCAGAAGCAAAAGGAGGGGGAAGAAATATCGGTAAGGTAATATTACGAATAAAACATTTGGAAATGAAGTGGGAATGTTTCCTCTCTCTGCAGCCAGTATCGGTGCTTCTCAAACAACGTTGCCCTGTTCACTCTAATAAGGAGGAGATTCTTCAAAGCCTAAACTTCGGTGTGAAGTTTTAGCAGCATTCACACAACTCGCTGAATAACGAGTTAGTACTGTGGACGTTTCAGTCCCGTGCATTCGATAAACTCTCTTGTGTGATCGGTACCATTCAGTCATCACGCAAATCCTGATGGATTATTGAATTAACTGGGATTAGATTAAACCGTTGGGGACTACAGATCCAGCCTTTATGTCAATAGTGTTATGACAGTTCGGTATACAATCTCTTTCAGAGGAAATTTAATTTGTTAATAACACTAAGTAAAAGTTGATATTTGCTCATATTTTGCTTCCCAGCCTTTCAAAAGCTTCTGATTAGTCAGACTATCAGTGTAGACTGGTTTTGATATCTCTACTTTGTTGAAGGTAAATATTTAGGCATATTTCCTAAATTGCTCTCTCTATTCTTTTGGCAATTTGAGTTCTATCCCAAGTGCAGTTGTATATCTGTGCAAAGCCCAGGTAGGTATGTTTTTAAGATTGCACTTTCAATTGTATAAGAAACAGGATTTTCTTTTCTCTCTTTACAGCTTTGGTTTTGATTGTGCATCAGTAAAAAAATGTTCAGGAAAGGAAAAAAGCGGCATAGCAGCAGCAGCTCACAAAGCAGTGAAATCAGTACTAAAAGCAAAGTAAGATATACTTGACATAGTTTTATTTTAAGAAAGTGTATCTTAAAACATCTTCTGTTCCATCTGTGGGTTATCCAGATGTGATCTTGCTCACTTTTGCTCTAGGGATGTTGTTTTTCAGCTCCCATCAACTCCAATCAACCTAGTCAGTAATACAAAAAAAATGAGGACCTGATCCTGTTTTCAGAAGCTAGCTAGAGTTGAACATACTTTCTGTCAACTTAGGGTAGAATGTACCTTTCAGACAGTTATATAGACATCTATGCCTCTAGAAGAGATGGGCAGCACATAAATCCAATAAATCAAACCAACCTCTGAAGTTTCTGAGCAATGAAATATACAGTATTGTTTCAGCCAAGGGCATGATTCCTAAAGAGGCTTAAGTAAGTTATCTAGACAAAATATTTCTTCTGACAGTACTGTTGAATCTTAAGATGAGCTGCCTATTTTTAAATGCTAATGCCACGGAGGGATTGCTGAGAATGGATTATCAATGATGAATGAGATATTGCTTAGATTGTGTGAGGATTCTTTCAGAACAATTTTGCTACAGCATGAAAAAGGGGACGGGGAATGCTGTGGTGATGCTCATTGCAATGGAATAGGCAAAGTGAAACTAACATCAGCTTCTGCAGGGTGGAATAGGGCAGGGCTGAATAAAAACACAATGTATTTGCATCAGGCATCAAGATCAAGTATATAAGGGTGGGATTTGCATTCATGTCAATCCTGATACCATTTGCCATGATCCTGGTTTGTTGCAGATGTCCCAGATTCGGGGGCAGGGGGGATCATGCACCCCCACCTTTATCTTCTTCCAGGATATTTTATTTCAAGTTTTTAATTTAGCCTACTTCATGTGAGCTGTAAACGTGGGCATTTTTTTTCTGTTTTGCCATGGTTCACTAAATTTAAATAAAATCAACTTTATAAAACTTTTTTTTCCCAGTAGTCCAAAGTAAATGCTGGTCAGCCAAAACTCTGTAAACTAAAACTGGGAGGCCATGAGTTCTAGCTCTGCCTTAGATATGTTGTAGGGAACATAGGAGGAGGAAAGAGCATTAAGTATGTTTGCCGCCTTGAGTTATTTATAGAAATAAAGGTGGGGTTAAAAATAAAATAAAAATTGAAGTGAAATTTCCTCCTGGTGGTTTTACTGTAGGTTTAAGAGTAGGAAGGTGAAATGAAAGTTCACTATGCAAGTATTAATCATTAAAAAAAAACACCTCAATGCATGTAATATTGATTAGGTGTTTTTTGTAACAAATAGTGATTGGACCCCAGGATGATTAGATACTACTTTCTAATATCAAGATCTGATTATTTTCTTCTTGGTTTGGTGAACCTAAGAAAAGGATCTCCTCTTGCCAGCTGAATTTTTTTTAAAAAGCCCATATTAAAAAGGTATAACCTGTTAAATAATTAGAACATCTATGGTTGTAATGCATTTCATATTTAATACAGCAGTTTTCTTTAAAAAAGCAGGTTTGACCATAATAACTTCATCTTTCTCCTTATCTAGTCAGTGGACTCTAGCCTTGGAGGTCTTTCAAGATCTAGTACTGTTGCTAGTCTGGATACAGATTCTACAAAGAGTTCAGGTATAAAACTTGTTGAGGTGTTATATCTACAAGACTGTGTAGCTGAGTACAGTATTTAAAACAGTATGCTATTATATGTGGGGATGTCTACATCTGGCATTATTTTTCAAAACAGAAAATATATGAGATGAACCCATCTCAGCTGGGTTTTGGAGGATTTCAGATACATTGTCCTGAGGTTTAGAATTATGCATACAAGGACTATGAAATTCCTTCTGAGTGACATTAGCCATTTTAGAAGGCAGAATATCATGGTTAAGAGAAATGCAGTGAAGATCATCAAGGATATGCTGGCTTTACTTAAGGCACTAAAAACCTGGTTCTTCCCTTGGGCATTGGGTCAGAGTGTAGGATAATCTCACAGAAATTAAAGTTACTGAATGGAATATGCAGAGCTTGACCTCAGTTACTTAGTTATTCTTTTATGTTTTGGATGTCAACCTGCAAAACGACTTCAGCTGAAGCCATGCTTACTCCTGCTTCGTTTCTTGGTTGCCATTCAGGGGGGAGGGGGGAGAACATGAGGGGAAAACTCAGGAATGTGGTGCCTCAGCCGGCTAGTCACAACATCTCCCAGCCGGTGTGTGAACTAAGGTCATTTCAACGGAAATTTGTCGAAGTTGAGCGGGAACCTACACCTGGACTGATTGGCCCATGTGACCTGAGGGACAAAGGGGAGTGGGGAGGTCTTATTCTGTTAACTATCCCTGAGCACAGGAATAATTTAGAGCTAGCTTCACATTTCTATGTACCGATATGATGTACTCAGTAAAGGATCTCTTGAACCTGAAAGAAGTGTCAGAGTCCTGACTCCCTGAGTTCATTACTTGGAATGATGACACTGGATATGTGTTTTGTTTTTTTAGTTCTTTTTCTGTTTCTAAGCAATTTAAGGTATCTTAACTCTCTAGAGTTTCATGAATTTGGCAACCATAACAATCAAATAAATATGGAAGACTAGTCTTGGGGGGGGGGGAGAGACCAAAAGACACAATGCTTCCAGAATAGGGGTGCTCTACAGAAATGGGTAAAGATTCTCCACTGTAGTGGGTAGATTTCAGTTTTCAGTTGACTTATTATGTTAAACCTCTTGAGAAAAATATACTTTGACAATGAAACTAATTTGAGAATGTGAGAGTATTTTTCTCATTAGACATCTTCAAGCAGAGGCTGGAGTGTTAAGGGATGCTTTGAATCTTTTAAGTTCTAGACCACAGGTGTCGCGTCACGGGCCGGATCGTGACGTTTTTTGCCTTTGCCGAGGTGAGGTGGGCGTGGCCTGCACGTGACATATCCAGTCCACAGGCCGCCAGTTTGACAGGCCTGTTCTAGCCTGAATAAGATACTGAACTAAAGAGGCTACAAAGCTCTTCTGTCGTGGTTCTAAAGTGATAATGTGAAAATAATGCTTAAAAAGTGACTTTCTTGGTGTAGAGATAAAGGATTAAATACTTTCCCATGGACTTTTCCAACATTAAAACCAGCAGTTTTGAAAACATTGTGATACCAATGTTATTAGATCTTAGTTCAGTTATATGGGATAGGTCATGAATCTGAGTCCTTTTAATGTCCTAAGTGGCTTGTTAACAACTAGAAATGACTTAGATGTGTGTTTAAATGTGTTTCTTTGTAGGCCAAAGTAACAGCAACTCAGATACTTGTGCCGAATTTCGAGTGAAATATGTTGGTGCCATTGAAAAACTGAATCTTGATGAAAGCAAGACTTTAGAGGGACCCCTGGATTTGATTAATTATATAGATGTGGCACAGGTAAAGGTTGTCAATTTTAGCTAAGTTACTTAATCATGGTTTTTTAAATGAATTGAATGGATTTGCATGAATAAGCCATAAACTAAAATTCACACACCATAATGACAGGATTCTTATAATACTTCAAATGTATTATGTAACAATCATAATGTAGCAGTTAAGCTACATTGGGCTTAGCTTATGTAAAACACTTGGCTTGCCAGCTATCTCAAGAACTTAGATACAGCATGCTTTTCAATTAGTAACAAGAAGTGCTTTAACAAAACAAAGAAATATGACAAAGAAAAAAAACATAGTATGAGAAATCCTTTTAACAGTAAGCAGTTACAATTCTACGAGTATTTCTCTAATCCAAATAGAGCAACTTGCCATTTATGTTTTCATGTCAGAATACCATTTTTATTTTTATTTCCAAAGCAAGATGGAAAGCTGCCCTTTGTTCCTGGGGAAGAAGAATTTATCATGGGAGTTTCCAAATACGGTATTAAAGTCACATCATTGGACCAGTGTGTAAGTAATGAATGGTTTTAAAAGATGCAATTGGCACGATTATAGGAGCAGTGTAAATTCTTTTCTCCTTCCTCTGGGTGATTCTACAATATTAAGTTACATACAGCTTGATGAAGCAGGGATGACATTCTGTGGCCTGCATATTAGGCCACACGCTTCATTTTAGCTTGTGTTGCTGACCTTTTGACTATCCTTTTCAAGAAGTAACTAAAGTTTACTAAAACAAGAATTGAAATGAATGCATGAAACCGCCGAGGGGCAAAAAGCCTCTATTTCTACTTCAAATTCCATCCAGAAATGACCCAGTTTTTTCAGATCTGCTGACTTGTGGCTTTCCTCTATCCCATGAAATTCGATGTATTTTCAGTAAAACCTTTCAGCTGAAAAAGGATCATCTACATCTAATACAGAAAAGCTATTGGAATCTTGTTCCAAGCTTGATTGCATATTTGAGTCCTTGAGGTTTATAAAAATGGAGTCTGCCTTGTTGCAAAATGTTGCACTGACTATGTTGCAACGGAATGAGAATCCATTCCTCTTTCAGAATATTCTGTTCATTCTACCTGCCAACGTCGTTTTTTATTGCTCTTCTCCCCAAGAGATTTCCTGTCCCTAGGCTGAGTTTTATTTTTGGCTTTCTCTTTAGAATTTCCCCAGCACCTAGGGTAATTTGAACATGTTGGAAGTTATTCCTGGTTCTCTGGATAGAGAACCAGCAATAGTAGCAGAGGTGGGTTCGGTCGGTACCAGTCCGTGGACGCCGCCATCTTTTTTTTGGAATTTTTTGATTTTTTGGCACCGCGCATGCGCGTGCGAAGCGCGGCCACGCGGCGCGGGAGGAAGCGAACCGGCAGCGAGGTAAGTTAGAACCCACCCCTGAATAGTAGCTGGTTCAAATAGCCCAGTCAACCAGCTGAATTTGTTGCTTAGGCATAGTCTGGTCTTAAGACAGGCTGGAATTTTCTAAGGAAATTCAGTGAATGACTTATCCCTAAAGAAAAACAATTATTTCCTTCCAAAAGTAATTATTGCATTGACAGTTTTTGTCTCCTTTCATCTATCCCTGGATAAAAGGAATTTCTTTTCCCAAGAGAGATGGATGTTAGCTAATGTTTGTTATTTTCTCTCATTATTTATTGCTAAACAGATGCACCGTACATTTCAAAGTTGGTTGTCTTCACTACAACACTAATCTAGGCTCCTAAACTTGTGGTCATCACTACCTTAACTGATAACAGGAAATTAGATTTTGCTAGCCTATGAATAACTCTTCATAATAATAATTTCAGTAAATAGTGTAGAACAGCAGTCTCTTTCCAAAAGCTAACGTTGAGGGTTTGGAAGTATTGGTGATACGGTGTCTTTTTTTTCTCTTTCATGATAATTTAAATTAATTAGTAGAACTTTCAGGATGTTTTGCATAGACATGCACTCTACCTAATTGTCCGGATGGTCTGCTATGATGATGGCTTAGGAGCAGGGAAGAGTTTATTGGCTTTGAAGACAACAGATTCAAACTCTGAAGAATATAATCTTTGGATTTACCAGTGCAATAGTTCGGTAAGATTTATGTGTATTTTAAAAAGCCATCTACCACTTGGCAAAATATTATTTAATGTGTATTGGGCCAATTCCTATGCATTATGCCCCAATATATGCACTAGTCCAAAATGTGACAGAATTGGTGTAAGATGTTGGGGTGCCATATACATTTATCCAGGAGCAGGATTGTGACAGGAGTAAGTAGCCTGGTGCCCTTTGATGCTTTTGATGCCAACTGTCCTCTGTCCCAGCCAGGAGAGCTAATGGAAAGAACATACATAGGGGTTATACAGGTGGTCCTCAACTTACAACGGTTCATGTGACCGTTCAAAGTTACAATGGCACTGAAAAAAGTGACTCATGAGCTTTTTCACACTTATGACCATTGTAGCATCCCCATGGTCACGTGTTTTACATTTGGATGCTTGATAGCCGACTCACATTTATGATGGTTGCAGTGTCCCAGAGTCATGTGATCCCAGAGTTTGTGACCACCTGACAAGCAAAGTCAATGAGGAAACCAGATTTGCTTAACAACCGTATTACTAATTGAACAACTGCAGTGATTCACTTAACAAATGTGGCAAGAAAAGTCGTAAAATGCGGCAAAACCCACTTAACAAATTTCTCACTTAACAACATAAATTTTGGGCTCAATTGTAGTTGTATCTGTAGTTCATATCACTTGGAGGGATATACTATCCCACTCCTAGACTAGTAGTAAAAAAGCAGTAGAATCATAACATGTGCTGATCCTCTACAGATATTCCTCAACTTAACAAGGACTGGAAGCTATCACTAAGTGAGACAGCTGCACCAGATTTTGCCACTTTTTTTGGGGGGGGGGGCTATGGTGGTTAAATAAATTTGGCTTTCCCGATTGGCTTTACTTGTCAGAAGCTACCTGGGAGGGTCACAAATGGCGATTGTATGCCCCCCCCCCCCGAATGCTGCAACGATCGTAAATACATGCCGATTGCCAAGCACCCAAATTTCGATCTCACAACCATAGGGAACATTGTGATGGTTTAAGTGCAAGTGCTGGTTGTGACTCACTTTTTTCAGCCCTGTCGTGATTTCAGCCACTAAACAAATGATCACAAGTCAAGGACTGTCTGTATTAACAAAGAGCAGTTGATCATTAAACCAATTCTGCTCTTTTATATCCACAAGTTACATTCTTGCAGCCACTATTACATATATTAAGCATTTATCAACTGGAAGCTGAAGCAGAAGAACATCCTGTAATTGGTACAGTAAAATGTTTTGTATGCTGGTGAAAACAAAGAGCTTCTTACTATTTTCTAAAATGCAGGAACAAGCACAAGCTATTTGTAAAGTGCTGTCCACAGCCTTTGACTCAGTTTTAACATCTGAAAAGTCCTGAATACTGTACGTCATCCTGAAAAAGAAGTTGTTCTTCCAATGACTTCAACACCTGGAGAAAAAAAGTTCATATCTGCACCAGAGTACTTTTTAAATTATTTTGGTATAATGTTTAAACTATATATAATTTTGTCATTACTGTTATTAAACAATGGGACTAAAAATCCACAGAATGTTCTCTTAGTCTGTGCTAAATGACACTATTGTAACATTTCATAAACTCGAAAATATTGAAATATTGAAAAATCAATGAAATATTTTCTGTCTAGTCCAGTGATGGCGAACCTTTTTGTCCTCACGTGCCGACAGCGCGCGTGCCCACACCCATAATACAATGCGCCCCCCCGCACCCCGTTTTGGGCCTAGCAGGCCTCCCTGAAGCCTCCTGGGACAAAAAAAGGGCCACCCCCCCCTGCCGCAATGCCTACTCTGTTACAGGTGTTATGTCGGCCTTGTATGCAGCTTTATTCCTCTCTAGCATTCATCTCCATTGTTCAGCGATGCATTTCCTGCCTCTCTAGGATTTACCTCTATCTGCTCCTGTGAGGCACTTCCTGTTCCTGTTGGATATAGTTATATTCTCGATGGCTTGTATAGTGTTTTAACTGCATTTTGATTAAACAACAATGCTGCAGAGACCCGAAAATCAGCTGGCCGGCGGGAGGCGCGCGTGCGGTGGAGCTCAGCTGGGTGACGGCTCGCGTACCGGCAGAGAGGCCTCCGCGTGCCACCTGTGTCACGCGTGCCATAGGTTCGCCATCATGGGTCTAGTCACTGTACTTTTTAAATTGCCTTAGTTATGTGTATATTTGACTGTTAAGAAAACAGAAGCATATCATGTAAGATTAGAGTTAGGAAGGCTACATATGTTATTAGATTTACAAACTCTCAAGATTTGGAGTATCATTCTTCCATTCCAGAACTCTCAATTGTGAAGGATACTTTTCACATAAACACAAAGAGTCAATATGAGGCTTAAAGTAGTTTATTTTTTCAGTCTAATGACTGAGTTAACAGAATTAAAATTAATCATGCTCCAATTATAAATCACTGCCTCTAGACACTAAAAAATAAGAAATGGTCTTAGGTTATACAATGTATACAGTTGCTCTGCAACTAAACAATCAAAACCATCACATTAAAAATTATACATCTCAAGTAGCATTCTGAACTGCATTTTAAGTGTCTTATGCTCCTTTAAAAATGGTTAACACAGTAATCGTATGTGCTTGGTAACAGTTTGTTGAACATGGCCATCTCTGTTGTAAGTCATGATGTCTGAATGACCGTACAGAGTTCAGCGTATTTTTTTAAAAAAAATCCGTATTATCTGACCTGTCATAAGTTAACGTTACATGTCACACAAATAGTATTTTGAAATGTTTCTTACAAGCCTATCATACTGATGTAGTGTGAGAAAATACTCTTGTTTAAGATTGTCTAGTAGCCATAATCAAGTGTTTTTCAGGATTATCTGAAACTTTCAAATTAACTCCAGCCATTTTCTTCAGATTAATCATATCTTTAGGCAGATTCATGACTTTTATTTTTTGTTAGTCTGACAGCTACATGTATTATAGATTCTATATTTGATGGTATCCTTGGTTTCAAAAGAAGTTTTGGCATTAGAAAACTATTTTAGTCCAAGCATCTTGGAGTACGTATCTAGTACAGTTCATTGGATCCTACCCAGTGTGAAATCTGAGGCTAAAGAAACTTCAAAAGGCTATTTTGCACATAGTTGTTGAAAGATTCTGTGTTAAACACTGTAAGTAATGTGCAAAATAATGTGACAAATTATTTCCTTGCATTTGCCAGGCATATAAACATAAAGGGTTGAAACCCAACTGAATTAATCAGCCTCTGAATAAATGTGTAGTGGCCAACTATTCTCCTAATATACATATATATTTCAATGGGAACTTTGAATATGCAGACTTAGCTTTAAAACATACAACAAAACTAGCTTGAAAATATTCCAGTTTGCTCCTCCATCACACTGCAACCACTCATATTGTTAATATCAGCCAACTGATTTGCATCAATACATCTGACAAATTGCCTCAAATGTACCACTTCAGCAAGGGCAACAGAAATATCGAGATCCAGCATTTCCCCACATCCAATATAAATATACCAAAGGGTCCTTTCCCCATCTGTTTCCACTTCCGCTAGCCAATATATACATAATTTCTGTGTCAGAAATTCAAAGTTCTCTTGATAAATCTAGAGATACAATAGTCACAAAACTTGTGATCAAAGCCAATGTGACCTGGACATTGATATTCTAATTCTATGCTACCAGTGCACATTTTGGGTAGCATATGCAAAATAAAAACTTACAATATCACAATATACAAACATTAAAAGGACATAGCTATGTTCTGTAAGAGTCTATTCATTTTGAATTATGAAATCTATTCACAATTATTAACAGTGTTAACTACCATGTTCTAGAATATATTTCAGTACACAATGCAAGTCCACAAACAGACAGAACTGCTTGCCAGACAGCGGTGTGTACCTTAGCACAGGGCCGTTTGGATCAGTGACTATGACACTGTTAACCATAGCAATCTCAGAATGAACATACCACTATGTGCTTTACAACTTGTTTTCAAAGAAAAGGACTGTAAGTAATATTTCATAAACTTTCCCATTTAAATTTATCAGTATCCTGGTTTCCCCCTCCCCCCCCTTACCTCGAGGGTAATTAGTGTATGGCATAAAATATTAACTGCATATTTAGTATAGAAAACTATGACCTCATACTTATAAAACGAGGTAATCAGATTTCAGGTTTTAAAATATCTACACATCAAATTACTAAAATATTTCTTTAATGCAACCGAGGACATTCCTAACCAAGCATCTTCATGAATATCTATGCATATTACTTATGTTTGCTGCTCCAAGGAAGCAGTCTTCCACTGAGATACATATGAGGGCCACGTGCAATTTTTTTTTCTCAGACTGCTTTATCTTAAAGCTTTTCTCCTGACTTCATGCACAAGGGGAGATTGGCAGGGAGAACAATACCTTCTTTCTTTTCCTCATAAACTGATAAATATTCCTAATTTCTTCCTTTGTATTACAAAGGTATAAAACGCTATTTACCAAGTAAAAGTACTCAGACTTCCATTTGTGCCAGTACAAGCCATCATAAGGAAACACAGGCTATTCAAGCAATGGGAAAATTGGACTAGGTTATTAGGTTATCCCAAACTATTTTAACTGTTGCTACACAACAGGTTTTGACCTTTTCATTGGACTCTAAATGTCTCAAGCCTGCCACTGCTGCTGCCTAATGCAGAGTCATTTTCAAGCACATATTCATCACCGCTTGGGTGTAGTGATGTTTTGTCCCCATGCATCCATAACTCTTTTTCAACAGGAGAAAAAGGTTCTACTGTTCGGAGACATGAATTTTCTTGCAACACCTAATTCTTAGGTATCTTATCTGGGGATTCTAGACTTGTTTTTCTGTAACAGAAATGCATGCTGTGTGAATGTGTACTTATACAGGTTTCCTCAAATGTGGTTAGATTACTACTTAGGACATTAAATAGGGCTGGGTTTCTATCACTTTCAGTCCTTTCCATCCATGCATTAAAAAAAATAATAATGATTGAGATTGCTATTTAGAAGTCTTTGGCAAAAGACTTCTCCACCCCCATCCTACTTCTCCGATCAATGAACGTTGTGGATGGCTGTGGACATGGATAAGAAGACACTCCACCATGTCACAACTGAGGGGATGTTCTTATTTTTCTCAAAGTGTTTCAATGTACTAAATAAAACGAAAAGAAACTGTCATTCTTTAAAATGAAATTTCAATTTTCAGTTTACTTACAGTCCTGAGACTGATCTCATAAAGCCATACTCACCACAAAAGTTAAATACTTATTGTAGGCCTGACATTGGCACTAAAATGTAACACGTTAGTGCAGTCAAGAGATTAATCTTCTAGCTTTCTTAATATGCCTTTCACATTGTCATGGATTTGGGCTCTTGTGCTTTTGCAGCTTTTGGCAATCATCACAAACATTTTTTGAGTGGCTCTGTTGTTATAAAAATCCCATGGAAAATAATTTCAAGAACTGCAATAATGAAGATTCAACTATGTTATTTTGAAGTATCCCAGTGAGGCATTTGATGATGAACAGGGAATCCCAATGAAATCTAGAAAGGGAAACTTTCCACTTGCAGGGAGTTGTTTAATCAACAATAAAGTGCACAAATGATACAGGAAAAGCACCTTTCCGATTAGGATCTCCATCAATATGCCCAATCTGAAAAAGAGAAAATACTTTAGAGTAGTTATGAATTCAATATGAGGACAACTAATAAAACAAGTTTAAAATACTCTCAGTTCTTTTTAGCCATACAAAATTGTTTATTATTTGTACACTGATTTTGTAAAATAAATTTTCACCTAAACATTTTCTTGCTCTTTTGGGACTCTGTCCCCAAAACTCTGACATTTCACCCAGGAACTGTAATTATGTAGGACCAGAAGTACTGATGGGGAAATGTTACTGCCTGGTAGAAAGAGTTAATTATATTGGGTGAATATTTCCTTCTTCGATGCTACAAGACATATCATATTGACCTAAAAGGAAACTGATCCTGAATTAAAATAATTGCCCCAAAAGGAGGTTTAGATTAATCTCTGATCTTCACTATATTTTCAGTAAAATCATATAAGTGAATTTTGGGGGTGGGGAGAGAGAAAAAACGGCACTAGCCTTTGCAATATTTCTGGCATAAATTAGGTGAAAACAAGCTATGCGCAGCTTCAACTCTCTTCCCTGCTTTGAGCATGCCGTTATCATTGGCAGAATAACAAAATATTGTATATGTACATATAACTTATGCCCAAATCAACATGTGATGGCTGGTTCACATGACGTGCTAGGACAGTGACTGGGTTCACTTCCACATGCTGAGCTGCAAATGCCGCAACTCCAATTTAGCCTAGATTTGCATACTGCGTCAACCTCACCATTCAGCTGTTCATTCAGCTAACCTATGTGCATACTGTTTCCCCTGGCAAAGATCCAATTTTCTTGCCTGAGCAGGAAGGAGAGCTTAAATGGTAGAGGATGAGAGGGAGGGGCTCCCTACTCTGCAACTCTCTCCCAACTCTTTAGGGAAAAATCCTACAGCAGCAGTGAACCTCATGTGGAATTGGCTAACCAGGAACTTCCTTTCCATGTTCCACCAAGACAGCAAGAAGAGCCTTTAGGAGCTGTCACTAGAAGTGCTCTCGGCACCTTGAAATAAATGTTCCTAAGTGTGTAACTTCACTGAATTCTGGGGACAGCAGGACTGGGTTGGCTGGCGGGAGAACAAGAGGGCAAACATTACCCCACTCCTGATTTATCCAGATATGAATTCTGTACAAAAGGAAGGAATAAAGAAAGTCTCCAGTTCAAATGAGAAAGAATTTCATTTAGTAGATACTTCTGAAACCGACTGCTTCATCCGGGAAGTCGATTCTGTTGATTGTTGCTTTATTTTTATAACTGCAGACAGCAAACCAGAGAGTTTAAGTCACTTATTAACCTCAGTTGAAAACAAAAATACTTACCCACCACTCCTGATCTTCCTCCCCATCAACTATGATGACGTCACCTTCTGAAAATGTTAGCTCATCGAGATTATCGGCTACACAGTTATAGATTGCTTTTACTCTTTTGGGCTTTGTTTTTGACTGTAATAAATAGAGAGAGATAAAAGGAACCTGGTGTTGAAAACATAGGGCAGACATCACAGAAATAGGCTACGAACAGTGTCTCTTCTCAAATAGACAGAAGTAGCAGACCACAGGAAAAAGCCTTAAACCAAAACAGGTTACTCGTCCGTGTAAGTTTAATGTTATCTATATTGGGTAGCAACAGTTCTCCAGAGTTTCAGGTCAATTTTTTAAGGTTTATCTGGGTAGCTGAATAAACCTGGGACTATCACTCAAGCATGACATTTAATGTATTATTTTTCCCTACTCATAGTCTTCAGTACAAGTTTGCCTTCTAGTATAACTTTTCTCACTAGCAAAGGTCACACGTGGGATCAGTGAAGTTCTCAGATAGCATTCCATCATAAACCACAATCGTTTCAAAAGTCAACAGCCACCACTTCTATTTCTGAGAAGCAAGACATCTCTCATTGTAGGTAAAGCTTATATAGTTCCTTCTGAAACATGTAAAAGGCTTTTCTTCCGATAAGCTATTCAAATTCTGGACATTTCACTGAACGTTATTTCAGTGAGTTAACTTATTTTGTTTGCTTTTCTGAATGGGCATCAGTTAATTGAAATGACACCCTGTGCCATAACAGGTAGTCCTCGACTTACAACTAAAATGTCTGTCACTAAGCAAGACATTGTTAAGTGAGTTTTGCCTTATTTTACGACCTTTCTTGCCACAGTTAAGTGAATCACGGCGGTTGTTAAGTTAGTAACATATTTGTTACATGAATCTAACTATCCTATTGGCTTTGCTTGTCAGAAGGTGATCACATGACCCCGGGACACTAAAACCATCATAAATACATGTCAGTTGCCAAGCGTCCAAATTTTGATCCCATGGCTGTGAGGATGCTGCAACAGTTGTAAGTGTGCAAAATGGACATAAGTCATTTTTTTCAGTGCTGCTATAACTTCTGTCACTAAATGAATGGTTGTAAGTTGAGGGCTACCTGTATTGGCAACTCCATAAAATACCTCAAAAATATAAACCAACAAGATAAAAAAAACACAAAAGAGAGCATGACATAACCAAGGGCAACCCACAATTATTCAATGTTCTAACCATTACAAATGGACCTATTTAACAGGCTGGCACAGCTGCCCAAGGAAAAAAGCTACATCTTCAAATCTTTACAGAAGATGAATGGGATTGAATCTCTAGGGATATGCAGGTCCAAAGAGCAGCGGTTATAATAGAGAAGACTCATCTTTTCGGTCCCAGCAAATGATGCAATTTATAAAAAGGACCTGGAGCAAAGCCCTTCCTGGTTGATCTCACTGGATGGGCAGAGAGATTATTATCCTATCCAGTATTTTGTCCCTTGCAGATACAACAAAATAGGTATAAAACACAGCTATATTATTCAAATTTCTAACTATAATTTAATTTATTATTTATAATTAACTCCCAGCTCAAAGATGCTACTTGGAATCGAGTTTCACGGCTCGTTAGCTACTGTATATTTGCAACATACAAACATTTTTCTTGGAACAGTCTCAGTCCTCCATGTGATATCAAGCAAAAGTTCTTCCAAAGTGAGTGATACATAAAAAGCCAAACATACCTTCTTGTTTGTTTCTTGGTCAAACTGAATGTATCTGAATTCAACAGACGAGGGCCAATGGATTCTGAGGAAATTAAGATTCTGTACAATGTCTTTAAAGTTTCAGCAAGGAGAGTTGCCAACTGCAACCTTTTTAGAGAATGACATGCTTTGCTACTTACTATTTGTGACTTTCTTGGCATTGGTGCTGGAGGTTGGATTGGCACTGATATATTGGTAGAAGGGGCAATTTGAGATCCAGCAGTCTCAGATGCCGAGGAAGACTCAACTGCTATTAAACAAACAAACAAAAAATTAAAGCCAACTTTAAAATAACAGACATCACTCTATTCTTAGATAATTTCTCATGTCATTACTCTTGTTAACCAAGGCCAGTTTTTGCAGCGCTACAAAAATAGTCATCATGTCTCACATCAAAAGCCTCTAACTATATCACTGGAACCAAGGATGCAATTCAGCATGTACTAATGATAATTAAAAAATATAGACAGGGAATGGCACCTACATCTTGCTCAAATCCCTTGTTAGCAAAATCATTATATTCATTTTCTCTGCAATTCATTTTTCACAACAACCCAGAAAAACGCTGGGGAGATTAGTCACTGCCTCCAAAAATGTAGTTGGATTGATGGAAAAAATGTTGTTTGGTTGTTATAGTGAACCCTTCTGTGCATAAAGCACAGCACAAAACCCACATTGTGAAGTCAGCTCATGTACCTTTTGTTACATATGAAATAAGCATGTTGGTTAGTTCTAAAGAAGTGGAAATTAACAAGATAATTTTTTAAAAAATAATTACCACAAGACTGCAGAGATCCAGGGCCCTTACTCTTGTTAGTTAAGTTGGATGACTTGTCAGTCCTATTTAGAAGGGAAGCAAAGGTTATTCTCTATCATTGCTTCCCATTTAGCCCGTTGTCATCATCCCATTTATTTTCTGAAACAACATTCAGCATTCTGTACTGCACTTTTAAACATACTGACCAATGTTCAACCACATCTTAAATATCTCCTCAAAATAAATATCTGACAAATTATAACAATAACCGCCAGAATGTTCATAAATTGTCATTCTACCGATAGAATTCTAGAAATTCAAGTTGCCACGCCTGGAGAAGCCTTAGGCTAAAGAAGGTTTCTGCAAAGCTTACAGGCAAGTACTAGTTTTCACTGCCTTTTCACTCCTTCCTTCAACTTAATTCTCCCAGCAAACTATGAATTGGAAGTTTTGGAGAAAGCATGTTACATGGAGAGATGCAATTTTGTTTTCCAAGCTACACTTCTCTGTTTAACTGAACAAGTAATAGAAACCAGAGATAGTAAGAGAATAATCCTTTTATAGTATTTCTAACAATATTTCGGATTGTCTCCAGTGAACCTCACAAGACCGAGATAACAGGAATTTACATAAAAATAAATATTACACCACAGATATCCTCAAGCATGACTTCAGTTCAAGCCTGATGTTTTTTTCTCATGACAGTAAGAGGTGATATCCAGACTGTTCTTCCACAATTTTCTTATTAAAGCTTACCCACCTCCACCCTCCATACTTTGAAGCTTAGCCTGCTAACGTCTCTTTTCTGCTTTGTCTTGTTCATTCCTTAAGGACGAATTAAATCAACAGAACAAAACCTTCAAGAGCGGCCACTCAGCAGAAAGTGCAAATCATTAGTACAACTTAACATTCAGCCACAGTTTGAGCGTATCTTTTTTTAACCAGAACTTTTAGAATGTGTATCTCACAAATTACCCAGAAAGAGGCTTTTTCTGAGATATTCGACTTGGAGGCTGTGGAGGAAGTGGTGGCGGAGCAGGTTTGGCCTGTGGTATGGTCGGTTGTTTTGACTGCTGGTTCAAAGCTTCAAAACCACAGGCTGCCTTTGCAGCTGGAGGTGCTGAAGAGAGGATGTCTATAAAAATGCATGGACAATAGTATTCGGATGATGAATGCTGGAATGATTGAAACGAGTCCCCCCCCCCAAATAACATAATGCTTTAGAAACTTGTTTTATTTTTAAAAAAAAAAAACAGAGAGAGGAAAATAATCTTCCCTTTATACCAAAAATTAAGGCTCAAGTCTCAGGCTACAATCCTAAATACACTTGTCTGGAATTAAGTCCAATTCAATGAAATAAGAATATTTTTGCATATACATGGAAGGAACTGAATTGTAAAAAGCTAATTGTACACGGACTTAGGTGTTGGACACATTATAGAAGTGTTTAGTTGTCTCATTTGAATAGACTCACTTATGGGTATAGCTACCTGCAATTCACTATATTAAGATAGTATGGACAGAAAATGCAGAGTGCATGCATTCAGTAACAAGCTCTTCAAAATTCTTCACTGTTTTCACTGCAAGAGACTGTCCTGGCTGTCCCTCTGGAAAATCATACACTGAAAGCTAAACAGAAACCTGATTAATTTAAGACACTTACAGGATGTTAATTTTATGGCTGTTTAATATACTAACCTTCCTGAGAGGTGTTTAACATCTTTTTTAAAAAATGTATTTGTTCAATTTCTATAGCTACCCATCTCAGCCAGGATCATCGCATCTCTAATAATATTTTCCATGAAATATACACAGCCCCGGGAAAATTTCAGAAGCAATCAATAGCAGACCATCCCAATGCACAATCAAGATATTGAATATTGCATACAATCTTTTAAAATGTGAGGACAGTCTGAACTCTTTGCAAAGCTACCCGGAAATACCGTGTCCTCAGCCCTGCTTGAAAGAAATTACGGATATTCAGAAACTATGATAGCAAACCTATGTTCACCAGAGAGAAAGAAGAGTAAGAATGAGTTGTGGAATGGACAGTCAAGGCCAACCATGATTAGATGCAGCAAAAACCGAGAAAGCAGCGGAAAGAGCAAACATACTTGTAGATGTTACACGCAATGGTGGAACAGGGGGATGGACAGTTGGTGGATCTGATGAAGACCTTTGCCTGCTTATGCTTTCCATTCCTAAAGAATTTGTCTTCCACAGTGTGTTCGATGAAGGAGTTGTCTGAACAGCACTGCCAAGAAATGAAGACTGAACTAAAAAGAAAGGAGAACACTGTATTATTATTATAATTATAGTTGGCTGTGAAATGAGCAGCTCTACTTCAGTGGACTGGCTGCAATCCAGAAGTACACGTATTTCAGATTTAAAGAAAGATGGGGCCATTTCTAAGGCCCTGTTTGGACAGGTATAGCTGTCATGAATCATGTGGCATCTAGGTCTGGTTCAGGTATTACAAATGCAGGATACCTCACATTTGAGGGTTCCACGTGCCAAGCCAACATTACTCCAGTAGTGTCCTTTTTCTATATTCATGTTTTCAATATGAGCATTTAAAACACAAATGTTTTCACTGGTACAATGTACTCATGTTGAACTGTATTCTGAAATCATGTTCATTTGCAAGAACAAACAGGAAAGTTACTGACGGCATCACAGAGAGGGATGCAGGTCTGCATTTTTTTTTAAAAAAAAATATTGGAACAGAGCTTCTGGATAATTGTGTGCCAGTTAGTCCATTCAGCTACGGCTCTCCATGGAGTCAAAACTTTCAAACAGTAATTTTCAACAGGGCACATCATCAAGATGTAATTATATTCCTTCATCCAATTTGTTTAACACACTTTTAAAACACAGAATTATTGATGAGTTATGCAGTTTTAGCTGATTCAGCCAGTACCATAAATGGTAATAGAAATCATGCTATTTAAGGAAATAGATAAACCAGGCAACTGAATTAGGATGTACAGGGAATACAATTGCTTTCTCTTATCCCAGTTGATGAGCTGGAACTTTAAATCTTCTGATATGATACGATGGCAGACAAAGCAATGATAGTTGCTCCCACTTCCCATAATTTTTCCCCCCACCTTTTTGTGGCAAGTCAGTTGCCGGATATGCCACAAAACAGATATGTAAAGGGGCAGATGACAGATGAGGAAATGAATTGGCGAGTCAAACAACTATTATGTTTCCGGTTGCATCAGTTATATTAAGGATTTCTAATCATGTCACAGTTGGTGAGGTGGGGCAAGGAGTGTTATATATGTGAATTGATGAATCACTTCTTTCCTGATGATGTAACAATAGCTAAGAAGTATTTTGCTGATAACCCCTGAATTGCAGTAATTGGTTTTCAAAAGCAGGAACAATAGCAAGGAAACACAGTTCATTAGCTAATGATGAGCAAAAGCAGCAGCCTAGTTTGCTGATAGGACCTATTTAGCTTGAGAGTATAACCTGCGTAAATCACAAAGAAAAAGAAAGGAACACCCAAGCTGATCTTGGCTGGGCTTCTACACCCTTAAATGATGTGATTTCATTTTAATTATCTGTCCTCACAAAAGATTGATTAATTAAAAGTTTGCTCCTAGAGGTATGGCACTATATTTTCTAACAGGGAGGTGGACACAGTGCTATTATACCACAAACTCTAGGATCCCTCTCCTTTGGCTGAACTGGATGGCACTACAGGAAATAACTTCCTGTGGGCACAACTTCACAACTGCTGTATAGACATCCTCCATTCAAAAAGTTGGATGTTCTGCCATGCCAACTTTTTGTTTTGTTTCTGAAGAAGAACCAAGAGCTAAGAAAAAAACCACTTACATCAATCATCTATTTGCTTCAAAATGCCCACACCTGTTACCTGAAAGGTAATTCAATTTTCAAAGTGCTTTATTGTCCCACCTCTCTGAGCTCTCAATAAGCAGAACAATGACAAAATCCTCATTTTACCAGAATGGTTGTCATAAATTCTATGTTTTTAGCGACAATATTCTCTTGAAGAAAGAGCAGAAAATATGTTAAAAATTGCAGAACAGAGAGATACGCAGCCAGCAGCCTTGGAAACACTTTCCACATCAACCAGCTAGGGGGCTATTGCTGCTGCTCACAGGCAACCTACATATAGAACTGATCCCCAATTCCCAGGCTGTAGCCCGTTGGGAACCGGGCTGCACAAGCAGCAGGCGAAGCTCAATTTGCACAAGCGGCCAAGCGGCGTGCTCATGCGCCCCCTGCTTGTGCGGAACCATCCCCCCCCCCCCCGCCACCAGTTTGCAGAGCCAGAAAGGTTGGGGACTGTTGATATAGAGGATGGAGAAATGTTTCCAAGCTCATCCCTTGCAGTGAAACACACACAGAGCATTTACAACTTCCACTCCATCAGTGGAAAGAGACAGCAACGACCCTGACACACTGAAGACCGCTGACATTCCTTGAGTTAAAGATTAGATACACTTCTATGCCCTAACAACTGATTTATATGTAGTCCTCAACTTACAACCATTTGTTTAGTGACCATTCAAAGTTACAACAGCACTGAAAAAAAGTGACTTATGACCACTTTTAACACCTATGACTATTGCACCATCTCCATGGTCATGTTATCAAAAACTCGGATGCTTGGCATGTATTTATGACAGTTGCAGTGTCCTGGGGTCATGTGATCACCTTTTCCGACCTTCTGACGATGAGGAAGCCAGATTCACTTAACAACTGTGTTACTAACTTAACAACTGCAGTGATTCTAACCTAACTGTGGCAAGAAAGATCATAAAATGGGGCAAAGCTCACATGGAAGTTTTAGGCTCAATTGTGGTCGCAAGTAGAGGACTACCTGTATATGCTCAGCCGTTGTGAAGAAGAGGAAGAAGATATCTATCTGAGTGCATATTCTTGGCGTGAAAATAGCAAACACACAAAGCCCTCCAAGAGAAAAATTCGAAGTGACCTTCAGAAACTTTCAGCTATTAAACTTTACATTGTACTTTTGGATTTTAAACTGATTTTCAATCTCATTTCTTGAATAAAACACTGAAACAAAAGGAAGATCCGGACAAAAGGTTGAAATCTGATTGCTCTTATTCATAAATTACACAACACTGTAAATTCATGTTGAAAATCAGATGTAATCCATTATGTGGAATAGTTCCAACTTGTAGGGAGTGAAAATTCTTCCTTTTTTCCTTCTTGTTCATTCTCTGTTCGGTTTCTACATCTTCAATTGAGCATTTGACCAAATCTAGAATATTATTTCCAAAGCCGACATACATTTTTCCATGTTTCTTTGTACAACTGATGCCCTTACGCTATCAAAGAAGCCACTAAATTAAGGAGCCTCTCTAAGCACAAGCCACATATTGTAGAAAATAATTTCTACTGTTAATTACTACAAGGTCAGAATTGCAGAATTTGTGACAAGGTCCAATTAGAGAAATTGAAATTTGGGGAGATTTAGAACAGTATAGATTTGCAAGTTGCACAGCATATGTCACATTTATTTCCAAAAGAAGTCATTTATACATAGCAATTTGGTCACTAAAATCAATAGGAAATAAGTGGTAGATCAAATATCCTACTTTAGAACAGAGTTGTTGTTCATAGCCACTCAACCAAAATTTCTACATTGAGAAATGATGGAAATATTTGTATTGTTGATGGCATTTAGTTCTGGTTTTTACATTCATTTGCATCTTCAAACAACACAATTAATGGAACCATTTGTTGAAGATATAAATTAGAAATCCCATGTGATATATCCTAATACAACAAAAATCGTAATCAAAACTTTTCTACTGTATGTTTGCTTTTGTTGTCTGACGCTTTTTTGAAAAATTAGGCCCCAATTCTAACATAGCATTCAATTTCGACATACTTTTTTTCTCTTCTCTATTTTGAGTATACAGAGCAGTTTAATGCCAAGTTAAAAGGAAGCCATGCATATTGTTAATATTTGGACAAATTGACAATCAACCCTACATCTTCAAAGGAAAAAAAAAAAAAGAACCAAACAGTTTCCTGCCATTCCTCATCTTGTCAAATACGAGAACGTTAGTACCTTTCCCAATATTCCTGGGCGGCAAGGGAGGCGCATTGGTAACAGGTGCTGCAGGTTGAACGGGAGGTGGGCTGCTACTGAGAACGGCTCCATAGGTCTCATTTTGTAACAGGCTTGGCATAAAACTTCTCTGTTTGTCCTTGGCTACATTGGCAGCATCTCTTGCCAGAGAGGCAACATTGGGCTGGAGTTGGCTTGATCCTAGCTGATAGAAACTTACAGGCCTGTCCTCTCTTCGACTGGGGCTGGCTTGCTGTAAAAAAGAAGAATCCACAAGAGAGCCATGTTATCAAATACTTTTGTGTCCATGCTATGAATATAAGTACACAACTGTTGTGGCATAAGGCAAATGAAGCTGGTAACGTTCAATCATGCCTTCAAAGTAATACTATTAGTTGTGTATTAACAGTCCTTAATCTGATAAATGGGAGTTTGGTGAATGACATACCAACCACAGCAGCAATTTGTGACTTTGTAACTATATCATGATTTTGGATAGCAACCATCCATATTCTCAAAATTGTGTAATGGACAGGAAAAATTGCTTGCTCCTTACTTATTCCTTTTTCGCCTGTCTCATTCACAATACAGGTAGTCCTCAACTTATAACCATTATTTTAGTGATGGTCTGAAGTTACAACGGCACTGAAAAAGTGATTTGTGACTGTTTTTAACACTTACAATCATTACAGCATCCCCGGGGTCACATGATCAAAATTCAGTTGCTTGGCAACTGGCATGTATTTATGACGGTTGCTGTGTCCCAGGATCACGTGATCAACTTTTGCAACCTTCTGACAAGCAAAGTCAATGGGGAAACCAGATTCACTTAATAACCATGTTACTAACTTAACAACTGCAGTGATTCACTTAACAAGTGTGACAAGGAAGGTCGTAAAATGGGGGCAAAACTCACTTAACAACTGTCTTGCTTAACAATGAATATTTGGGGCTCAATTGTGGTCATAAGTCGAGGACTACCTGTAGCCTGTTACCTGAGAAATTAGAAGTATTTAAGCGTGCTTCAATAGAACCACAAAGTATTTGAATACGTACCTGCAATTTTTCATCTACATCATCGTCACTTTCATCCAAGTCTTCATGAAGTAACCGCCATTCATATTCTACATGAACATGAGAATTAAGCCTTCCAGCCAGAGCCTGAGTAAGCTAAAGGACCAAAGTTAGGCTTTATGGAACCCAGTCCATGTCAATGACTTAAATTCCAAATCATTAAACAGATGTGGAACCAAGTTATTTTCTATCCCTTTCTTTTTTAAGTGCAAAATTATGTTGAAGATATTTGAAGAAATTTATAAAGGTTTTGAACATGAAGACTTATTTATAGAGCAAATAAAAAACATCAAATTGAGGGTCCCGCAATAATGTTATTTAAATACTATTATGTGACACCAATTACTGTACTGTAATTCAAATGTACTCCCTCCAGATATGGTTGTGTACATGGAAGGAAGGGGTTGTCCAAAGATATAATAGAATATACATCATGCGCCATTTCAGCTAATATAAGGGAAGATAATTATGCATAAATCAAAATCTTACCAGCTCTTCACAGTGTGCATGCTTTAAGCGTTTAGCTATATCAAATGGTGTTTCTCCAGCTTCATTTGCTATAAATCAATGAAAGGAAAAGTTGGTTTGCAACTTTGTATTACTAAAAATACAGTATAAGTAGCTTACAAAATGAAAATAACATTAGGAACAGTCCAGCCAAAGACAGACATATTAGTTGCTACGTATTTTAATTTGCTTTTTTTAACATGGTGGCTCCATATATTTTGGTGTGCACCTCCTATATCTCTCTCATCAGAGGTCATATTGGCTGAAGATTAAGGGAAGCAAACTATAAGACATATACTGGCACATCAGGTGTGGGTGTGTGTTAATTTACCCATGGGACTAATTCAAGTTTAGTGCAGTGTCCACATTAAAAAATAGGATAATGAACTGAACATTTTTCTCACTTTATAGAGTCATATATTGCCATCTGATTCCTGTGACATTGGGAATGAGGCCACATACAACTGTGATATTTTTATACCCAATGACTGAGAGTTCAAATTTTCTATCTTTTAGACATATGGCTCAATAATGTGTGTGTGTGTGTGTGTGTGTGTGTGTGTGTGTATGTGTGTGCATATGAGTCAGAGAGAGAGAGCGTGAGAAAGAGAACGCAAACAGCAACAAATTTACCTCAGACCTTTATGTTCCTAACACCAAGGGGTACTCCTTTTTCTCTTTACCTATTTCAATTGAAGCCTTCCCTCTCAGGAGCAGTTTCAGGCACTCCACATTATCTGTTAAACAGCAGTAATGCAGAGCCGTGCTGCCTTTACACGTCTGCTTGTCAAGATTGCCACTGCACAGGAGGAGAGAGAACAAAATTACTTGGCACGTATAGCATAGAAGGTTCTCCAAAGCTTGCTTGGTTCGAGATATTCAGACAGTTGTTTCCATCAAACTTAACATTTACTGAAAGAGTCCTTTCTTCAATTCTGAGTAATGAAACTGATATGCAAACAAGTGTTTAGTCACAGATGGCCCACCTGTTCTGTACCAAGAAGTCAACTATGTGAAGTGAAGTCCGATCTACCGATCGCACCGCAAGATGAAGGGCAGTTTCATCTTGTTCCTGAAATACAAAAAAAAAAAAAAAACAGTCTTCTAACCGGTGCCAAGCAAAAACTTATTTTTAAAAATAAGTTTTGAGTCTATGATTTATTGTTGCACCATACAATTTTGGCCATTGTACTCAAATTTAGCTTTCAAAATTATTTGAAAGCCAGATTTGAGTACAGTGGTCAAAATCAAGAAGATAATGCAAAATTAAGAGGCACCCTCTATTTATTTTCCTTTGTGTTACCCTGGGTCTATTTTAGAGGATAAACCTCTGGGTCTCAGAAATTCTTGTTTTGCTCTGAAGGATTTTATTGATAGATGTTGAAGGTCAACAATCACATTTTTTTAAAAATGCCACCTCTGCTACCTAAATGGCAGAGAACTGACAAGAGTCAATTGATAAATTAAATGGTGATGCTAGAAAGTAGTGTTTGATTTTGTAAGATAAACAAAAAAGAGACTTCGCCAAATCACCACAACACTGTATATGAGAACCATTTTGGTGTAGTGGTGACAGTGTCTGCCTAGAAAGTAGGAGATGGTAGTAAGCTCTAGTCCTCCTTTAGGCATGAAAGGCAGCTGGGAGGCTTTGGGTCAGTTACTCTCTTTCAGCCTCACCCACCTCACAGAGTTAAAACATATAATAAGTAGACATAAGCTGAACTGGACAGTTTGGACTGTAAAACAAGAACACTGATAACTAATCACTATGCATTACATATTAATATGCAAGATAATATGCAAGATGTGAGGAAGAACCTTTAAATTGACTGAAAGGGTAGTGGTGCTAGGAAGTGTTGGGAGCCTCTGGTTCAGGATAATTAACACTAACATTAACATTTAATGAATCATAATCCTAAACTATTTATATTCCAGATCATTTTAACATTTCAAGATCAGGGCAAACATTTAGTCATGTTCAATCTAGAATACATTCTGCCCTTCAACATTGTTCTATCCCATTCTATAAATGGTCAGAATACTACTCCAAAGCCTATACAAAAATTAGTGTGCACTTTCATTCTCATTTCTTCCAAAACAGGATATACACATTCGTGTATCCATTTTCCTGACATACAAAACAACTTTTGAAATGTTTTCTATACAGGCTTGTTCACAAAACTGCACCAATGATTCTTAAAACTCTTGATTAGCTGCATTCCATGAAGCTGAAATTTGAAATAAAATGTAAACAACAAAATTCACGCCTAACTCAAAGCAGGTATACATGATATCTATGCATTTGGAGAAAGATATACTATGTAACATTATTTACAATGTTTTACACTGTAATATTAAAAGCTTCCAAATTAATATAGATGAGCTGAATTGCTTAAACAAAAACATGGCTATAGTGGACACATAAGAATTGAGAGTTTTAGTTGGATATTACCATCTCATTAATTTAGCTTTATGGGAAAAGACAAAGAATGTTTTTAGATGGTGTTGCTCAGCTGTAGTCAAAGAAGACACAGAATCTAAAACAGGGGTCCCCAAACTTGGCAACTTTAAGACTTGTGGACTTCAACTCCCAGAATTCTCCAGCCAGCATAGCTGGCTGGAGAATTCTGGGAGTTGAAGTCCACAAGTCTTAAAGTTGCCAAGTTTGAAGCCCTCTGATCTAAAATATTATTTAGCCAATTAATCTCCTTTCAGTGCAAGAATAAACAATAGAAATAAATATGAAGTGCCATTCTTCTCATATATTAATCTGAGACTGGGTGTATGGTTAATAGTATTCTTTAATATATATTCAATCAACACAATATACATTTTTCACACACATCTAAACTGAGTTCCTTAACTCCCTAACAGTACCTAGGCTGCTTTCCTGCAGGCAGCATTATGTGAGGATTCCCTATGTTTACTTATCAGAGACATGGTTACTGCAGATGGGGAGGGAAGGGAGGCTCAGAACAATAACTCTGGAAGGTGTCAAAAGTTGGTGAGAAGTTGTTGTAGAATCTACATCCACTCCATAAAGTTGCATCTTAAAAGTTATACATGTCATGCTCTTGGGGGGGGGGGGGGAGAGGAATATTTATGATTAGGTTTCAAGATGTGTTCAGTCCTCTCCTGCAGAAAGTATTTCTATTATGACCCAGATTGTTGGGGGTAATATGCTGACTTTATAAACAGCTTAAAGAGGGCTGTAAAGTACTGTGAAGCGGTATATAAGTCTTAGTGCTAAGTGCTATCTAATTCTCATAGTTTTTTAAAATGCTTAGTAACAAATGGAAGGACTTTTTCTTTGATTCTTTTTAAAAGTAACACAGAAAGACTGATCATGAGTTAGGTATGTTTGCAAAATTAGAAACACCTAACACAATACCAGAATAACTGAGTTGAAAGGGACCTTGGAGGTCTTCTAGTGCAATCCCCTGCTCAGCCAGAAAACCCTATACCATTTCAGACAAATGGTTGTCCCACCTCTTCTTCAAACCTTCCAATGTTGGAGCATCCACAACTTCTGGATGCAAGTCGTTCCACTGATTAATTATTCTAACTGTCAGGAAATTTCTCCTTAGTTCTAAGTTGGCTGTCCTTGATTAGTTTCCATCTGTTGCTTCTTTGCTTCTTCTGATCTAATTTTTACAAATAGAGCATTTGTGTTCAAAACTTGATTAACAGAAGGTTTCTGTACATACATGACCATTTGCTAATGGAATTTTCTCGGTTAGATCCACCCCGTCAGCATACACTTGAACGAGTCCAAAAATGTCTCTTGCTCTGACTGCTTCACAAAGGTTTTGTAGCTTAGTCACATTGTCAGTGTATTTTTTTCTTGCGTATTTTCTTTCAATATATTTGGCATTAATATAATCTTTTCTAGCATTCCTGAAATGAGATATGGCATACCCTGTAAAATGGTGCATGATGAACAGCTGAAATACCGTACTTGTTCTGCAAAATATATAATGATATTCATAACTCTTAATTAAAAAAATGGCTCATGTAAACGTCATGGATTTTATTTGCAGCATTGTAATGACCTTTCCCTCCTCTGACACATCTGTGAATGTGTTGCAGTTGTGAGCATTGATTTATCCATTGGAAAACAATGATCCAAATATGTGGAGATAAATGCCTGTAAGTGGTCTTCATTTCCCAAGCTACTTTAAACAACTGATAATCAATTCAACAGATATGTTCCCTAAATTATTCAAGGGAAATTTCTAAACTGAATTTAGAAAAAAAACATTGATCTAATGCTCTTTTTTACCTGAAGTCTGTTAAGTCTTGAAAGTTTAACAGTTTACTGCTAATATGGAATTAACACAAAATCTGCTGCAAATTCAGAATCGCCATGGTTGCATGCTAGCAAGGGAATTTTGGGAGCTGAAATCCACACATCTTGAAATTGCAAAGTCTGAAAAACGTTGCCCTAAAGTTTCCCATGTGCTAGTGCTATCTAATTCTCATAATTGTAGAAAGCTGCTGTAGAAAGCCCCTCAAGTTCTCCAGAACTGATTTTGAATGTGGAAGGGATGCTGAAGACACAATAATAACAATAAGGGAAATTCTGTCAGCATAATATCCAATTCCAATTGGCATGGGCAGGACCCAACAAAAGTCTGCTTCTACAACAGACTTTCTACACCCCACCCACATACACAATCTCCTGTGCATGCCCAGACTTTGAAGAAACTTTGCCTGCAGAGTGGAAAAGGTAGTTCTGTCAGGAAAAAAAAAAAAAAGGGATCACAGTGATTTTAAGACTGCCAGGTAGATAGATTCCTATCTAGATTCCTATTATAGATTCCTAGAGGGAAAAAACTCCCACCATCCCCCTCTCCTTGACACGTCAGAATTTTTCAGCAATTAACAGAATCTTATTTCCAAATTAGTTTTCATACTACAGCTTAATCGCTATTTTAATATTTCGCGTACTGTCTTGGGGAAGAGCTTATTATTTGCTTTGATTTATACCAGTAACCAACAGTTATTGCTAGATATGATAACTAGTAGTAAATAATTATAAAAATTGCACAGGATTCAAAAAGTTCACGTTTCTTTTTTAAATAGTTTTGTGTGTTCAGATTGCAAATGGGGCTAGGCTTGAAGGCAGCTGGACTAACATCAGATGGTCTAATTCTTGGTTCATCTGTTTGACTTAAGACATCAACAGAACCTTTTAAATATCTGAAAACGACCAATTTTCTCTTTTAGCATTTAAGATCCAGTAGAGCCAGAAGAACCAATCTCTTTTAAGAGACTGCCCTTGAATCGCTAAGTCAGAACTCATATTAACTCCATGCACACATTACGCCACAACCAACACAGGTATCACTCTGAACATTCCATCTTTCATACTTACATATCGCTACTTGGATTGGGTTTGACTAGTTCATCTGCTGGCAGACAAAATTCCATAATCTCATTAAATCCTGCATTCCCGATATTCTTAGCAAGCTATTAAGATAAATATCAACAAATCGTGTGAATGAACCCAGTGGCTACTTAAATACAATACTTCCAATTTGAGGCATCAAAAAACCTGAACATTTGAATTCTGCGGCTGTAAATTTTACTTTACAGGCAGGTTTTTTAACATTTCAATCTAATAAGCTAGATTAAACAAAAGCCCAATATTACCTCTGCAAGTTTATTTGAAAATAATATTGCTATACAGTAGAATTTCAGTTTTCTAGACCTCAGTACAATTACTTTTATACACACTGGACCAAGTTCCCTTGCAATTTACATCATTTGCATAATAATATCATTACAAAACTGAATGACATCCACAAATATAATCTCTATTACTGCAAAGATGAAAGTCCATTTTCTGTACCAGATTTTTATGAGGTATGGACATTCCCTTTCTCGAATTATCTGTTAAAATGACATTTTACTGAAATATGTTTATTTTAATGTAATACAGACATTTTTAGATAACATTTAAATATATGGACTAAATCTCAAGGAAGCTGAAGGGTTTTTCAATATATGTGTAAATGGATTTTTTCTTCTTCCCAGTTCTTTGAGCCTTTTGTAGCTATCTTCTATAGTAGAAATTCAGTGGATTTATAAGGAGGGAAAACCACTTTAGTATGTTTTCCTCTCTGACAGAAGGTTGCTATGGAATGAAGCCTACAAAAATAGAAGACACACTTATGCTGACCCTCAGAGGGTTTTTTTTTTATAGAAATACTTTTAATTTACCAGCAATTCAGATGTACCCAGCACATCTAATGTAAGCGACTGCATTCTGGAATAGTGGACACCAAGTTCTCGGTGTATTCCTGAACATTCAATGCAAGTTAAAATGCCCAAATTTGTTGAGAGCCAGGTTGGATCTAGAAGAGAAAAAGATAACAACAGCAATGACTCCACCGTTGGACAGAGTACTGAAACCATCTATTGAAGAGACTTCTAACTCAGTTCTACTGGCAGCAATTAGACTGTTTTATTCATAGAAATGAAAATTCTGTAAGGGCTGTTTCATCACGAAGTACTTGAATTTATACTGTATATAAATACAAAGAAGCTAAATACCAACAAAGGGCTATTTGTAATTAGTTTTCCTGACTGATGCTACTTTTTTGACAGTATTATAATTGATAGCTTTTCCTTTATAACAGGAATTCTCAAATCTGCCCTCCCGCCTGATTCTTAATCTTAATTAAACTGCCCAAAAAATTTTATAATTTTTTTCTAAGTATCCCTTTGTTTCCTTAAAACACTCTTCTTTGCCCTTGTCTATTTCGTCCTACAGTATTTGTTTGTTTGCTAAGTCCTTGAGCTGCATACTGGGGATTCAGGCATTGTTTGCACCGCTGTTTCCTGCTTAGACAGAAGAAGGGAAAAGACAGTAATTTTATGAGATTTTAAAGTCACCTTGTGCTCCACAGTCACAACACATGTCATTTCCAGGCATTCTTTGCACATCAGATATTATTTCTTTTGTCAGTTCTTGGACAATGTTGTTTTCTCCCGTGTTATCATCACCTTTGAAGGCATTATTTAAAGCTTCTTCTTTACTATTCTGCAGTACAGATATCCAACTTGAAAAATAAAAACATATATTACGGTGCGAAATGGAACTGACAGTTTCCTATTATCCACATAGAATGAAATTTAAATAAAGACAGAAGGCTTTCAAAGGTTGAGGTTAGGCTGACCAAAAAAATAACTGAGAGTCGACAAATTGCTTTCAAGTCAATTTTCTAGGGATGGATTAGAAATCACATAAAAAGAAACTAAGAAATAGGAAATATGCTCTTTATAAAAGCTGGAAATATCTCTGAAATGAGATCAGTTTCAGTAAGTGACAGCTTCATTTAATGAACAAGTTACAAGTCCCAGCTGTGATCACTAAATGCGGACCACCTCTAACATTAATGCAACTTACATTTGACAGTCCTGCTCATCCTCTGCTTGGAAATGATATGTTCTGTCATCTATAAAATAATAAAATTTCTCATTGTTCTATGTATTTCGTTTTACGAATAAATACATATGTTCTTTATTCAAATTAAACATTTTAATGAACACTTAATTAACTCATTTATTAAAAAGTGATGTCATTATTGGGGTTTAAATCACGGCCCTGTATGTTAAACAGGGTTAAAATGAACCAGAACCTTCAAGTACAGAAGGGTTAAGCAATCTAGAGGCATTTTTTTCTACTACCATTTCATATATAAGAGCAATATTTTTTTCATCTTGCTCAGCACTAGCTAGAATAAAAAGAGGTTAGTGCACATTTTACAAGTCATTCTCAATAACATATTGATTATTTCTCCAGCCTGTTTCCCCTTGTATCTGGAATATGAGTATTTGGGGCCTAAGAAGCACTCCTATAACAATACAGATAGTCCTTGACTTACAACAGTTCATTTAGTGACGGTTTATAGTTACGACGACACTGAAAAAAGTGACTTTTTCAGAGTTACAACCTTTGTAGCATCCCCATGATCATGTGATCAAAATTCAGATGCTTGACAAATAGTTCATACTTATGGCCGTTGCTGTATCCCAGGGTCATGTGATCACTTTTTGCAACCTGCTGACAAGCGAAGTCAATGGGGAAGCCAGAATCACTTAACAACCGGGTTACTAACTTATCAACTGTGGTGATTCATTTAACAACTGTGGCAAGAAAGGTGGTAAAATGGGGCAAAATTCCCTAAACAAATGTCTCATTGAACAACAGAAAGTTTGGGCTCAATTGTGGTCGTAAGTCGAGGACTACATGTAGTTATTTGTAACAAATCTCGCCAGGCATTACTGTGGTCTTCTTAACTAAATGGATATTTGGTTTGATCAGTTATACCAGGGGTCCCCAACCCGCAGGCCGCAGCCCACTACCAGGCTGTGGCCTATTTGGAACTGGGCCCCACAAGCGGTGGGCTGGTGCACATGCGCAGCTCGACTTGTGCAAGCGGCAGGCCGGTGTACATGCACATGCACTCAAAGCAGCTCACACAGCCCGGTCCCCCCCCCCAATCTGGGCCACCAAGCTGCAAAGGTTGGGGACCGCTGAGTTATACTGACCTTTCTTTTCATAAAAGTTCCTTCTAACTCACTTTAAACATTTTTTTTAAATCTATTTTTACTATCAAGCTTGATGGCCAGTGGATGGTAGTCCCCAGTCTTGTAACTAATACCAAAAGTCCAGCAAACTAAATACCCATTCCTCCTCAGAAATGCCAATATCATGAACTGGGCAGTTCCATATCAAGCATCTGGGTTGAATAAGTGGAGAACAAAATAAAAACAACACTGTTTGCAGTGTCTATCCTCCACACAAATAAACATAATGTGGATAATGCCTTCCAAGAGGAAACTGCGCATCTTTAGTGACCGTTCGAAGTTACAATGGCACTGAAAAAAAGTAACTTATGACCGTTTTTCACACTTACGACCATTGCAGCATCCCCAGGGTCACATGATCAAATTTTGGACGGTGGGCAACTGGTTCATATTTATGACGGTTGCAGAGTCCTGGGGTCATGCGGTCACCTTTTGTGACTTTCTGACCAACAAACTCAATGGGGAATCCAGATTCACTTAAACAACGATGTTACTAATTTAACAATTGCAGGGATTCACTTAACAAGTGTCGCAAAAGGGGGAAAAACTCATTTAACAAATTTCTCACTTAGCAACATAAATTTTGGGCTTAATTGTTGAGGATTACCTGTAACTTATAAGGTGTACAATTCAATTGAAAAACAAACTGAAATCTGAATTCAGATTTCAATTGAATTCAAACTGAATTCAGACCAACAATCAATTAAGCAATACCCCAATGAAGAAACTGCCAAAGAGCCGTCAGTAAGCAGCCCAACCAAAGAATCCCTAAGACCGCCCCCATCCACACAGACAAGCAAGCCACTAGAATATAAACTGACAGCAAACAGTACTCCTTACTAGCACTGATGATGTTACCTAGTTAGGGTAATGAAATGTCTGCAAGAAAAAAGCAAGCTCAGAGAGCACCAAGGACCCCTCATTTCAACGCTGAGCTACAAATATGCTCCTTTACTGAAACTGAAATCTTTTAGGGAGCAACTATATGTACATCTTAGTCCCACCTAATGCTGTCAAGGTTCTGGAGACTAGGTCTGGTTGGGGGAGAACTGACTCAGGCTCGATCCTAAAAAGATTGATGATTGCATGGGATCTAAGGAGCTTCTACCTTTGGTCTTGGATGGGGCCATGCTTCCCAATTTGAGACTGGTGCGCACTATGAGGGCAGTGCATGGATTCACAGCTCTTGCTTGAAGAGCAGGTGGTAGCTGTGGGCAAAAGGGCTTTTGCAGAGGTGCATCTAGTGCGCTTCCTGGACCAGGAGGTCCTCCGGTCATTCATGCCCTTAGTCATCTCAGAAACAGACCCCTATAATGCGCTCTGCTCTTGATAACCACTCGGTAGGAATGGAAAAAAGATTTCTTGCAAAAGCAAAATAAAGTGATTGAACAGCAAGGGAAAGTCTCTCAAACACTAAATAACAGGATTGAGTTAACAGGGCCAACTTATATCTTACATTTCATCGTATTTATGAACTATCTTAAAGATAAGTTCATATAAATCCTCCATCCATCCCCACCCTCAAAAAAGCAGGTGATAGGAGAAGAAGAGACATGTAAATATTGGCAAGCAACAAAGGATCAGAATATGTTTGCAGCCAGTGAGGGAAATTTCAGGAACCAAGAGAAACAGGTTGGGATTGGAAGGGAACAATGAATAAGATCAATATTTTAGCTCACTCTGGGAATAAAGGCCCTAAATTGATACAGATAGTCACTGACTTGGGACCAGTCGTCTAGCAAGTGTTTTAAGTTATGATAGACCCACCCAAAACTACTTATGACCTAGTATTGAAGTTCTGTCATTGTCCCCCAAAAGTCATGTGACTGCATTTTGGTTGCTTGGCAACCGGGCCACATTTATGGCCATTTGCAGTGCCCCATGGTCATGTGACTGTGATTTTCAGTTGGTTTTTTTGCAAAGACGCTCCATAACGATCAATGAGTTCACTTAACGACTGTGACATTCCTCAATAATCACCATGAAAAAGGTTGCAAAATCAGACCCAATCACATGGTGAATCACCTTATAACCATCACAATGTATAACTGTAATTGCCAGGCTCAATTACCATCATAACTCGAGGAATACCTGTACTTTTTTTTTTCTTAAAAAAAAAATCAAGACATTTCAGAATATCTAGTGGTAAGTATATAGTACCTATTAGCACTCCTAAACAAAATATGTCTTTTCTGAGGAGCAGGCAGTTTTTGGGAAAAGACACAGCTCCTTTGGCTTCTAGATAGGTGCTAGGTTTATACCTCCACATGCCAGGAAGCACTACACAACTTTCGTAATGAGCATCTGTAATGAAGTTATAATGAATGTGGAAAAAGATGTTAGGCATAATCAAACAAGGAAGGAAGGAAATAGTTCTAATTCTAAGAGTAAACTCTTGATTTTCAGTTAATAAGATTCAGATGGGTAAGAAAATAAATTGTGGCTAAATCTTTTTTTATTCACATTCATTGGAAGCAGGATGACTGCAATGCAAAACAATGCAAAAAACAAAAACACCCAAGCAATAATCCTAAACAGTTGTAGGACCCACCCTATTGACTAAATACTTCAGTCCAGAAAAACAATATTAAAAACAAAGAAAAGAGACAGTTGCAGTCATTTTCTTTGCATATCACGAAGGTGTACAAAATAGAATATAGCAAAAGAAATGAGCAATATATGAAGAAAAGGTCATAGGATTGGAAGGACCATAGAAGTTATCTAATCCAACTCCCTTCAATGAAAGGGCCACTGGATAATTTTCAATGACCATCTACCCTTTGTTTAACGGCCTTTTAGCAAAGGCAAAACTACCACATCATGTGGCAACATATTCCACTGGATAACAGATCAAACAATTGGGAAGGTAATTCAGATGTGTAACATGGAATTGCTTCCTGGGAGCTTTAGCCTATTGATTACATCCAATTCAGGACACTAATTTTCTACTTGTAACAAACTAGATATGGATAATGTCAAATCTAGCTTCATTTGGGGAGTGACAAACAGCAACCAGAGTAAAAACATAAAAAGAAACTAAGGCAAAACCTTTTGTTAAACTTGGCTGTTTTCTTATTATTGGGGAGCTATGGAATAATTAAACAGCAGTTATAAAAAAAATAAGAATCTGGAAATGAAGGAAAGCAATTCTAACTCATCAAAAGAATCTATATGCTCATAGTTTAAGTAGACAAAAATATGCTCTTCAAAAATGAATAAAATAGGTCTTTCTCAACCATTTATAAACATATGATTCCATAATGTTTCTGATGTCCACATTATATCCGCAGACTATTTACTGAATACCCACTTTGACTGACAAAAAATATACCATCTAAAAGCATAGGATCAGCAGAAATAGAGATAAAGCAGCACTAAATCAATCACAATACAGATGAAAACTACAAAAAAATAAACCATCAGTGTTATGGATGTGTGCCAGGATTTCATTGCCCATTTTTCTGTTTCCCTGCTCATCTCTATTTCTTTTCCTCCAAAGAAAATTTCAATAATAATTTAGCTTCATATCTCAGTGTATCCTGGCAACAACTATTGTTTCCAAACTTATAATGGGGTCTTGAATTGGGCTTAGATTTGAACTATCCTTAATTATGGCTGTGTTATATTGAGACCATTCCAATTATGAATAAAGCAAATAGTGAAGCAAAGATTCATGCACGTAAAAGGAGAATGAAAGAAAAGAATCAGCACATCTGTAACATGTACTCAATCTTCAAAGTAATCAGCATAGGTTCATGAACAAACCAACATCAACAAACAAAGTATTCAGTAATTCAGAAGTTCGTATCAAGATTTTTTAAGCGTGTGGTCATTATTTTCATTTTTCTTTGTATTGCTGTATTTTATATTTTGATAAATTAATAAAATTTTAACAAAAAAAGTGTGTGGTCTACCAAGCAGTTTTAGAATGAAGGTGATACCTAAAAAGTTTCAATAGAACCAAAAATTCATTAATGCTAACTCCAAACCGTATTTTAATTCTAAAAAACTGAGGATTGTTATAAATACAGTTATGTGTATGTGAATGTATATAAGATAGAAAATGCTGTTTAAATGTTATTATTTCTAGCATCTTATTTACACGAATCAGTAAAATCCAATGAACCATCAGAAAGATCTGCTGAATCTCATCTCATTAATCTCATTCATACCTTGCATAATAGCAATAGCAGTTAGACTTATATACCGCTTCATAGTGCTTTTACAGACCTCTCTAAGCGGTTTACAGAGTCAGCATATTGCCCCCAACAATCTGGGTCCTCATTTTACCCACCTCGGAAGGATGGAAGGCTGAGTCAACCTTGCATCAGAGTATCTGGGATACTGTTATTGCAATATGTGGAACTATACAGTTACTAACAAAATATATAGCTATTTACTGTGAAATTCAAAATACACTCTCTTCTTCTTATGACTCCTTACTTTTGACCACATTTTGTCTCTCAATTTTTGTGGTTTGCCCGTTTGGTTCCCTGCTGTAGTTCTTTGCTGCTAGGTAAAACTCCCCCTTTAAGCTGGAGTGACCTTTCCATTTCCTTTACAAAAGTTGCACTGCATGGACAGATTACCGTATTTTTTGGAGTATAAGACACACTTCCCCCCCCCCAAAAGAGGCTGAAAATTTGGGTGCGTCTTATACTCCAAATGTAGCTTTTTCGAAGCTTTTTTCCAGCCCTAAGGAGGCGCTAGCGAGTGAAGGGATCTCCATGCTTTGCCTGCTCCCTCCGACTCTCAGCTGTGCTTTAGAAGCTTTTTTTCAGCCCTAATGAGGCACTAGCGAGTGAAGCGATCTCTGTGCTTTGCCTGCTTTTCTCATTGCTTCTCTCTCCAAAGATCAGTTGTGCTTTAGAAGCTGTTTTTTATCCCGCTCAAAACCAGCAAACTAATGTGCTGAAGCTGACCAGACTAAGGACGCTGGACAGATGAATACCTGGTAGGCAGATTTTCCTATTTTCCTCCCCAAAAACTAAGCTGTGTCTTATACTCCGAACAATACGGTAGTCTTTCACAGTAATCATGCTTACAACTGCTTTGTGCCAAACAAGCAGCAAGAAATGGGCCACTGCCGATGAGAGCAAATGTTTACCCTTTGAGATCTGTTAATATGCTCTGTCATTTCCTGGTACAAAAGAAGAAATCCTACGCTCAAGGAAAACTACAATGGCGGTTATATATAATTTTATCATTTGCCTTTCAAATGTTAAAAAAACAACCCTCTGCATTATACTACATGATGACTGAGATTTAATTCTGTAGCAACATCAGGAAAGCACAGTTGAATCCAATTTGAAAAATGTATAAAGTTGCATCTCACAGTTAGCGTAGCAATGATAACAGATAAAAGCAACAGATAGCTTCATTGACACACATGTACAATTATATATGAAAAGACAAATGTTTATACACAGCAAGCTGCAGTAAATATATTCTAACTATATTTGGACTGAACATCGGAATCTCCCGTTAATTCCTTTTCTGAGACAATATGGAAGTAAGTAGAACTAACTGAAATCAGAGTACCTACAAAACTGAACAACAAACCTACGTGATATGAGGTCAAAACATTTTTTCTCTTCTGGATTTGTTTTCACTTGGCAAGTTAACAGATTGAGCTTTGCAGGAGGTCGGTTTGCCTAATTAAAGAAAAACAAAACAAAAAGGAAATCCCTTAGTAAGAGCATATAAAGAATATAGACATTTTCTGTTACCATTGATTCTGAAAGGAAAAATCCTCCTGCAGTTAAGCGCACCAAAGCTGTGCTTGCAGAAATTAATGCAATATACAGATAGCCAGTGTTTTTGAATAACATATCACAAGTTGAATTACTATTTTTAGGGTGGGTTTGGATCAACTTGAAATTTTAAAGTTTTGGTATGATAATAAAATAATCTTTCTACTTGAGCATTTTTTTTCAAACATGGCAAATTATTCTTCTAAGCAACTCATATCAATGTGATTTATATTTTTATGATAAAAAATGGGCAAGTAATTACTTATGGGCAGTTTTCCTGCTGTAAAACTTGACTAATGGAATTTAACTTGTAGAGGAAACATCTGGCTTGTATCTGGTAATAAAATTAATGGTGACCAATCAAAATAGAGCATACTTTTATAAGAGACCTAATAGGACTGAAAAGAAATGCAGGACTCCCTTATGTTTAAATACCACACATTACAATTAACATTTAGTTTTTATATTAATAATGGCAGATCAACAGAATTCAAGACGAATTACTTTGGTAACTGACAGAACAATACAAAATTACATATAAAGCTTAACCATTAAAACAAGACAGAACAGTTCCATAATATGCACAGCAAGAAAAAAAAATCATGTTATTAATTGCAGCCATAGACCTCAAGCAGACATTAGTGGCATTCATAATCAAAGATAAAGTGTATTCTATTGTTAAGAATATAGCCGATATTGATGGGGAAACATGGGACAAATATTATCTTGATGTATTATTTTCTCCTGCTACTAATGCATGCTACTGCAGGTAGCGGAATGAACTTAGTTCCAACCTCTGCTCTAAAGAAATGAATAAAAGCCAGAAATTGAATTGAAATATGGCAACAGGAGATAAAACTGAACCAAGAAATACGATTTATTTTCCAGGCTAAAAGAAAAAAAGCTTTTAGAAGCCAATGAAGCAACTTTAGCAATGTTATGCGATCCGTTTCCAGGGTTTTTAATTATGAGTGTGATCTGAAGGGTCTTATTAAAACTGCAATCAATGGGCTTAGTGCTGTGCAAACCTACTTATAAATCAATGCAATGCTATGTTGGCACAGCAAATGGAAAAGTTAGTGGACATAAAAAAAATAACAACCTTTTTTTTTTGCACAGCTTTTGTTCCCTTTTTTTTCTTCCTGAGAACACAACAATCCTTTTTGGTCCCTTACTGCATAAATATATGCATCCTGGAAATGATGTTCTAATCAGAAAACATTCTTGACCTTAATCTTTAAAAAGATGGATTTTTTTTTTAAATTGATGGAACGAACAAAAATAACCAGACCTATTTGTTTCCAAATTAGCAATGTTAGGAATGCATGTCACTGCTAGTAGAAACTTTATCTGTTCTTTTTTTCATTCTGAAAGGGAACATACCTTACCAGGAAATATATCAAAATACTCCCACTCATGTTTAGCCAGATATATATCTCTACAAGCAAGCACAGCTGCTACTAGCTAACTTGGCATTTATTGAACAAACCAAAAATGGCTTCGGTTTGCACAATATGATCTACCATAAACCACACAGCCACACCTCACTGGCTGTATTTTACAGCACTCCAAGCCAGGTGAGCAAAGTATGGACTGCATGGGGTCATCACCTATGACAGAAACTGCCCCTTACCTCTTACAATGTGCTCTCCCCCTGCATCCATTCCACACAGTGCTTTGCCTGAGATTACAGTTCTTTCTGCTGCCTCTAATCTTCTTCCCACATTCCTACACATCTTTTCTACCTGCTCCTTGCCTCCCCCCATCAGTTTTCCTGTCTCTCTGTTGCCTCTCTGAATTTATCTTTTTCTCTGCTTTCCCATTTGACTTCTCTGATCTTTCATTCTCCCACTGTCTTTCCACTTTTTCTCTCTGATTTCCATTTCCTTATTCTATTGTCAATCTGTCCTACTTACCTTGTTTCCTCGAAAATAAGACTGGGTCTTATTTTCTTTTGGGCCCCAAAATATGCACTAGGGCTTACTTTGGGGGGTGTCTTATTTCCTCCCCCATGTACGGGAGGCCCACTTCTTCTGTTTGCCATGCACCCCACACTGGCTTACATTAGGACCCCTGCAGTCAGGCCACCTACGCCCCAACACCTGCCTCACCTTACGGCGATGGCTCCAGCAGCCCTGTCCAGCAGGACCCCATGTGGCTGTGGCCACGAGGCGAGGCGGAGGGTAGAGCTGCCCCATGCGCCCTGCATCGCCTTACCTCAGGGCCCCCACAGACAGCCCATCCACACCCCGACACCCGCCTCGCCTCACGGCCACGACACACCACTCAACCTCTTGCTCCGTTCCAGCCGCAAGCAGAAGAAATGGGCCAGTGGCCATGTGGGTTCCTGCTGCACATGGCTGCTGGTGCTGCCACCATGACGCAGGTGTCGGGACGTGGATGGCCTGGCTGTGGGGGCCCTGAGGTAAGCTGGTGCGGGGCGCATGGGGCAGCTTCACTCCCTCCTGCCTTGCCTCATGGCTATGGCACCACGAGCAATCAGACGGAATGGGTGGGCAGCTGGCTGCACAGGCTCTTAAGTAGGGCTTATTTTGGGGGTAGGTCTTATATTAGGCGCACACATAAAAACATGCTAAGGCTTATTTTCAGTATAGGTCTTATTTTCGGGAAAACAGGGTACCAGCACCTTTCCCCTCTCCAGTTTTTCTGCTTTTTCATTATCCCTAGCACTATATTTCTTTCCCTTTGTCTCTCCCTAACCCTAACCCTTCCCTATCCAGTCTCTGCTTTCTCCTTCTTCTTCTTTCATTTCTTTGATATCTACTGGAATACTTTTGCTAAGATAAATACAGATGATTTTTTGGGGGTCTAGGAAAAGTCACATTCAACATAAAGATTTTATATCCACTCACTCTGGATCCTTGATCCTTTCCAGTATGGCAGTCCTTAAAATGATAGAAGCTCCCATCTCTCTTCGAGCTGAAATCTAATAAAATCACATCATGGCTTTGCATGATGTAAGAATTCACTGATAATGAGCATCTGTCCTTTCCTGTTTGTAAAAGTAATTTGCCTGAATGTTGAAGTGAGTTTTATCCCAAATGTGTCAGGTTAATTAATTCAAAATAGAAGCTGTTCCAGATGAGGAAGTGCCTATTTAGAAAATGTATTTGACGGCAGATTTAAAGGGACAGAGTGGATGGGTGGAATAAGATTAAGATGGCAGAAATGCTGCTGTGCCCTATTCCCTTCTTTCCAACCTAGCTCCTCCAAAACAACACACGCAGCAACACATTTAATGCAAAATCGGATGAAGAAAAAAGAAGCCATTTCTCCTGAATAGAACATAACAATGGGAGGCACCAGGATCACTGAAAACCAAATATAAAAAATAAGAAAGTAATGATATTGCGCCAGATAGGTTTTCATGATCTAAACTTGAAGAACCCAAGGTCTAATTTGATCTAAGCCTCAATCTCAGAACATCTGCAGCAATAATTAACAGAGGCATTCTCAATACAAAATATATTCATTTGAGTAAATGAGTAAATTTGAGCTGCACTGATATTAAAGCAAAACATACAAGTTATAACACAGCAGAGTATCTTTGGCACTACTGTATGTACGGTAGAATAATTGCTGCAAGTGCTTGGAAAGACGGCCTGGTTGTAAACTGGATCCTTAAAAGCACAAATCACCTTTTAAAATGATTCTTTTGCTACAGCTCACTAAGGCATGATCTGTTGTAAATATAATTTGTTGAATAAGGCACAATAGCTTATTGCATATTATGTAAGAGTTCAAGAGCTCTACCCAACATTGTTTAGAAGAGATAAAACGGGTGTTTCAAATCTGTTAGGTTTAAGGCACCCATTTTTGCTCCTCTAACCACCCTAATATGCCAAAGAAAGCCCATATTCTTGGCTGCCCCCACTCTGGCACCATGCATTCCTCAGATAACAATTTTGCACATTTGCATACACATTAAACCATTATTTAGAAGCCACAGTCACTAGCTTAGCGCATGGGTAGAATCAGCCAGTATGAAAGAAAAGAACTTACAATTGTAATTTCTTCTTTCTGCAAATTACCATTGCAAGATACCAGTGAAAAACAAGGCATTTTAAAAGTTCTAAAACCCAGAGTAAAAGAAAGTTGGGAATTATATTATAAAGTCAAATATCAGTTGATCAAGTCAATGGGACTACCTATCCAAAAAGGAAAAGGAGCTGTGAGTAGTTATTGGAGAAAGAAAGCAGCAGCAGTATTGAAAACGGGAAATTGAATAGATGTTTTTAGTATTTCAACCGATTTTTAAATGAATTGCAAATATAAAATTAAATACATTATTATTATGAAATTATCATTTGGACGTAATAACTAATTATTTTAATTACTTTAATAATTAAAAGGGTATCTAAATGAGATCAGCCAATTTCATGCTGACAAAAATAAGAAATAGGACTGACATTCTTTTAATAACTAGTCTCCAAAAGATTGAGTCATAATCTTAATTTTCTTGGAGAATCAGTGATGTAATCTATGGATGGAAAGTAAAGTACAGTACTTTTGTAAGGTACTTTTCTTTGCAAATTAAATGTAAAATACAATTAAATCTCGGTAAACAAAACATACCCTACATGTTATAAAAAATAATATTCCAATTGAAACACAGATCCTTTTAAACACAGACCTACTATACAGAAGCTGTGTGGGGCTGTAATCCATATCATTTTATCTGGGAGGAAGACCCACTGCATTTAAAAGAATTTGAATTCTAATGAGATGCATAAAGGAATGCTACGAATGATAGAAACTAGTTTTGCAGCAGCTTGGAAGAAAACAGTAGTTCACACTTCAGATAAACTTCCAAATAAGGGCTTACAGGTATAGAAAGGAAGTACAGTGTTGTTGCTTTTGCCTGGAGTTGTCCTTCCAATTTCCTATTTAGCACGATCTCTAAGTGCTGTTCTGTCCATTTGAACAATTTATGGCATTCTCTTCCAAACCAGATTACTCTTAAAGATTTCTTCCATGCCTTTGGCAACAGTAGAGAAGTGGTTGGCCGTTGGCTTCTTCCAGGAAGTTTTTTCAACGACTAGATCCAGTACTCCTTAGCTTTTGGGGGATTAGCCAGGCGCTAGTACTTGCTGTGACCACGCCTTAATTATAGTTTGACAATCTAATCTGCTGTGCTACACACTAAACAAGATGACGAGGGAGAAGCCAAATACGAAAAAAAGGAGGTGTATGTTCAAATTTCCATATGTTCATGATCCTTCAGAAATGAACTACCTTAGTAACACACGTGAACGGAAAAGAAAACCATTTTGAAAAGAAAAATGATCAAATGGTTTACTATTCCTCTAATTTCAAAAACGAAGGAGGAACATTCGGCACAAAGTGAAATGCTATTTCATTACAATACAGGCAGTCCTTGGTTAACAACAGTAATTGGGACCGGAGTTTCCATCATTAAATGATGTGGTCATAAAGTGCGACACCATGTGATCATATCAGTTCATGACAGCAATCCTGGCAGCCATCCTTAAGCAAGGTTCCTGGGTCATTAAGCAAGGGCATCCTCATGACTTTCTGTCGGCTTCCAACAACCCAAGTCAGTAGGGAAGCAGACAGGATGTTACAAGCCCAGAAAACTTGCAAATAGGCTGGCAGGCAAGTAAGTGACTGCCAGGCGGGAGAAGTGTGTGTGATGGTGTATAAGTGTGCAAGTATAGTTATGAAGACAGAGAGACTTGGAGTGGCTGAAGCCAACTGGGGGAAGGCATGAGAGTTTGCATGAGGGGCCAACTGCAACGCAGCACAGCACAAGTGCACCAAGGCTTGGTGCAGTTGTTCTCAATTATATTATTACTATTCATTTTTATCAATTGTTCAGTTCTCCGTAGATAATTGTATTTAAATGATAATTTTTTTACAATTATAAAGTATATATTGTATTATTGGGTGCATGAGGTAGCCTTATTTGGATGTTAGGAGTTCACTGCTTTTTTCTTTTTATAGAATGAGCATAGAATGTCTTGTGCATATGCACCAGTAGTGGGTTGTAAATCCCATTGCTACTGGTTCGCTCGTGTGCGCACGACGCTTCTGCGCAGAAGCGTCCCGGGTGGGTGGGCGGAGCCTCCCGCCGCTACCGGTTTGCTGATCTAGGAGCAACCCACCGCTGATATGCACATATTGTGAAAACGTTTGTATCAGGGAGGTCTTTGCATAGATGTTGATTAAACCTTGCAAAATCATGGTAGAACCAAATCTGAAAAAAGTTACAGATATAAAGAATTCACTGCAGATGTTCACATCAAATGCATGGCTGAGCCTTTTAAAATAACATCATTATTGCTTGTATGAATTCAACACTTTTTGCAAAACTACTATTATCAGTTCTTCTTTTAATATGTTTCTGAAGAAGAGGAAATTGGAACAGAAATATGCTACTTTAAATGAAACTTTATCAATATATTTGATCACAACATTGCATTTCTGTTCACATAAAGTCTGAGTATTCACAATCAACAGTACCGGTAGAGTTATTTATGCTTTATATTAGGCAAAGTAACTGACAGCACAATAACAAATAGACCTTGCTTTCAGAAACCTCTGATCATGAATGATCTCATTAGCATCATAGCAGGTATACAGAAAGAACTAAGCATATTTTTTTAAAACAATTGATAAATAAGTAAATACAAACTCCCAAATGAAAGTCCATCAGCTATGAAATCAGAAGTTGGAGAATTCCCCCCCCCCCCTTAACAATGCTATACGGTCGCTTGCCTTTCTGGAAATACAGGAACCAGAACCTAAAAATCAGCTCTTGTTCTTCATCAAATAAAGCACCTCCATTTCCTCAACCTGACTTTCTGATACCATAATAATAATATTCTATCTTTCCCATGATCATGCTTGAAAGGTTGTTCAACAGATTTCTCTTTAATCCTTGTTGCTGGACATGTACAATGCACATGAACCAATGATTTAAAAATGGAAGAGTCATAGAGTATCAAAGACATTTTTATTTATCTGTACAGAATTAAAACTTCACTCTTGTACCTATATAAAGCATGTAATTTTTTTTAGAATTCCTCATCAAGCATAGTAGGAAAACATGAGCAAATTCTGTATCAATGGTACTGAATTCTCTAATCACCTGCTCTGGAACAAATCTAGGAAATACTAGACATACAAAAATAATTGCAGATCAATATGGCTTTTTTATATAAGTAACCATCTGTATACATAGAATGCTGTAAACAAATACTTACTGTACCATGGGAAATAGTTAGGAAGCCATTTTTAACAGTGCACTTTCTCTTCTGCCACACCTTCCTGATCCTGTTTTGTTAAAAAATAAAGAGAGACAGAGTGATCTATATGGCAAATTAATTTGAGCTGTTGGAGAAATCCCAATTTTTATTTTTAAATTCAAAGTACTACAGCATTATTGTACATACCCATCACTTTTCTTATAGAGGCTGCCATCTCTTTCAGTGCCATGCTCCTTATTTCCCTGAGGTTGGTGTAAACTGTACGTTGTACTTTGACGGAGTTGAGAATCCTACAAGAGGAGTAGTGATTAGAGATTATTGTGGCTTGGGTAATTATTTTTATTATTTAATAAATATGTTTGCCGCCCATCTTGCCCCAAGGCTAATCCAATCATTTAAGAATCATTTTTCCTAACCTCATTATTCATATTTGAAGAAATATGAATTGCTAAGTTTACTAAGGATATATCATGAACAATTCAAGTCCCAGACAACATCATCATCACCTAAATACACCTAGGCTGTAAATGCTACAGGGAGATAATCCCACAAATTTGAAAAACCATCATATTTGCAATGCTAAAGCCTCTTTCAATTATATGAGACCAGTATTATATCAGACTCATTTAGAGAGCAAGTTTAAAAAAGAAACTACATGAATGTTTAACACTTCAGATTGGTAAACTATCGAACTGGTTTGGCTGACTTTCATTCTCCTAAACAAAATAATTTCAGCAACTAATTCTCTGGAAATGCTATGCTGCAAGCATACTGAATACATTTTGCAAAGAGACTAGCGATTCATAAAATTGTAAGCCACCTTTTTGCTCACAAGAAACAAGAGATTCATCCTTCATAAACAAACATTAGTCTGAATATTTCAAGCAGTAAATAATACACAGCAAAAACAATATAAAGCATTTCTGTTAATCTTTATACACGCAAGTGTTTCTACATAATATAACACCAAACACAAGAAAACTCCAACAATAACAAAAATCAAGCCTGTGGATTTCGATAAAGAAAACAATTTTCAACGAAGTGGGCTTCGGTGCAGGATACTCCCATTCAGAAAGATAATTAGTTATCCAATTTCTATCTCAATGATTAACTCTGGGTGGCGATCAGAATTAAAACAGAATAAAAACAATAACAAACACTATAAAAATTAAAAATACAGGCAAGCTGAGAAAAAAAAAATCCAAATCACTAACATAACCAAAAAGCGGGTCCCTCTATACCAGTGATGGCGAACCTTTTTTGGTTTGCGTGCCAAAAGGGGGGGAAGCGTGGGGGGGGGGTCACGTGCGCACGTGCCCACACCCATAATTCCATGAGGCCCCCCCAGCGCATGCGTGCGTGACCCCCCCGCTCCCGGCACGCGACGGCATGCCCATTTTTCACTCTCCCCAGGCTTCAGAGCCTTTCTAGGAGCCTGGGGAGGGCGAAAACGGCCTTCCCCACCCCCCTGGAGGCCCTCCGGAGGCAGAAAATGGCCCGTTTGCCAACTTCCAGTTGGACCGGAAGTCCTGTTTTTTTGCTCTCCCCAGGCTTCAGAGCCTTTCTAGGAGCCTGGAGAGGGCGAAAACGGCTTCCCCCCCCGGAGGTCCTCCGGAGGCCGGAAACGTTCCATTTGCCGACTTCCGGTTGGACTGGAAGTCCCGTTTTTTTGCTCTCCCCAGGCTTCAGAGCCTTTCTAGGAGCCTGGGGAACGTTTCAAGTTGGTCTCTGAAGCCTGGGGAGAGCAAAACAACGGGCCTTCCCCACCCCCTCCGGAGGCTGGAAACAGCCTGTTTCCCGACTCCCAGTGGGCCCAGAAGGCCCGAAAATCAGCCTGAGCTCGCGTGCTCACCGATATGGCTCCGTGTGCCACTTGTGGCACGCGTGCCATAGGTTCGCCATCATGGCTCTATACACTTGTGGGCCCAGGCCATTGTACAAAACCCGGTCTTTGGGGCCTTACAGAAGACCAACAGGGTCTGTGGGCCATTCTGATTTCCAAGAGAATGTTCCGTAAGGACAGTGCTACAGTAGACAAGACAAATCCTAGTGTGATTTATGTTGATTGCTTATTTAGTATCCTATGACTATCACTGAATATTGTATCTTATGATTTATGATAATTGTATTTTATGATGATGATCATGATTTATCACTTGCTGCTTATATGAACACTGACAGCTTATGTACCAGAGACAAATTCCTTGTGTGTGTCCAATCACACTTGGCGAATAAATAATTATTTTCTATTCTGTTCTGTTTTGAAGAGCTTTCAAGGTGACCACCAGCACCTGGAATTGCACCTGGAACCACACAGGCAACCAATGCATCTCATGGAGTAGTGATGTTACACATGGTGAGTAACTGGCACTATTTACGACCTATTCTGTACCAGTTGAAGATTCTGAATGCTCTTTGAGGGCAGTCTTCTTAGAGAGTGTTGGAGAAATTCAGACAATAGATCACGTGGGCATGAGTGACAGTGAGTAGGGTCTCCTGGTACAGGAATTGGGCACAAATGGCACATAGTCCAAAGGTGTGCAAAGGTCCTTCTAGCCACCTACATTTCAAGGTACCTGCCCTTTAGGTAGGAGCTGTCAGTCCAAGAGTATCCCCAGATTTTGCATTGGGTCTGTCTAGGCATTGTCACCTATCTAAAACCAAAAATGAACGTTGGATTTCCCTGAACGTTCGTTCTATGTGGGCTGCAGGAGAGTCCAAGCATGGGTTTCAAATCGTCTGATTGGCCAGAGACTGAGTTGCAAATTCTTTGGCCACACCTCTTCCTCCGGCTGATCGTCAGTTTTTTCAAAGAAGACACGGATCTGGAGAGGACGTAGCCCATCTGATGAAATCGACCACTCCTGGACCCCGGACCATACCAGAACCAGGGTGGGATTGGACTCTCCTGCAGAGCACATAGAACGAACGTTCAGGTAAGTCCAACGTTCATTCTCCTGTGCGCTGCTTGGAGAGTCCAAGCATGGGATATACCCAAGCTAAATTGTTGTTGGGTGGGAAACAGATTGGTCCAGGGTCCTCTTGGCCGGTAGGATCCGTTGCAACACTCGTCTCCCAAACGCTGCCTCCGCCGAGGCAAACATGTCAAGTTTGTAATTCCTCACAAATGGTGAAGGCGAAGCCCACGTGGCCGCTCTGCAAATCTCGAGGATTGAGGCCTGAGTAGCCCATGCAGCCGTGGTGGCCGCACTCCTAGTTGAGTGCGCTGTTATGCGGCATGGTGCTGGCTGGGCCTGGCGTTCATAGGCCAGCGCTATGCAGGCCTTCAGCCAACGACCAATGGTAGACGGCGACACCTTCTTGCCCATTGTCCTGGGCTGAAACAACAGAAAGAGTGCCTCCGATCATCTGAAATGCCCCGTACGTTTAATATATTTGCGCAGAGCCCTGCGGACATCCAGGGTATGCCAGCGTCTTTCGCTTGGATGTCTACGATTTGGACAAAAGTCCGGTAGAATAACTTCCTGAGCCCTGTGAAACCAGGTGTTGATCTTTGGTACAAATGTTGGGTCTAAACGTAGGATCACTCGGTCTGCATGAAAGATACATAAGTCCTGACGGACCGAAAGGGCTGCTAGTTCCAAAATCCTGCGAGCTGACGTGATTGCTACTAGAAAGGCAACCTTGAGAGTCAATAGTCTGATGCTGGTTGACCGGGGAAGCCATGAGCGCTTGCAGGACAACTGACAGATCCCAGGTAGGGTACCTGTGGACCATAGGGGGCAAAAAGTTGGATACCCCTTTCAAGAAACTCCGTACCCTCGGGTGATGTGAAAGTGGGATCACGCCTTCTCCTTTAAGGACGGTGGCCAACACTGCCACCTGCCTGCGAAGAGTATTCGTGGATAGACCCTTGTCAAGGCCCAAACCTGTGGCACAGTCCAAAACCTGTGGCACAGTCGCTGCCTTAGGTAGCAGATTTTGAGTAGCGCACCAACGACTAAAGGAAGCCCAGGTGGCCTCGTATATCCTGGTCATAGACGCCTTTCTGGAAGCCAGGATAGTTGAAATTACTTTTCGTGAAGAGTCCCTTCCTAAGGATCTCCCGCTCAAGCGCCAAACTTGAGCCACTGTGGTTCTGGATGCTGCATGGCTCCTTGGCGGAGGGAGATCTTGTGAGGAGGGATTTTCCATGGACGTGAGATGGAAAGCATCAGCAAGTCCGCAAACCACGGGCGCCGTGGCCAGTGAGGAGCCACTAGAATCACCTCCGCCTCCTTCTCTATGATCTTTTTGACGACCTGCGGTATTAGTGGGGTCAGAGGAAAGGCATATAAGAGTTTGGCCGGCCAAGGACGACGTAGGGCATTGGTCCCTTCGGCCTCTCGTGTGCGGAAGCGGGAGAAAAACCTCGGAAGTTGAGCATTCTGAGGGCTGGGGAACAAGTCCAGAGTCAGGCGTCCGAATCTCTCCATGATTTGGAGGAATAGAGCTGGGTGGAGTTGCCACTTGGACTGGTCGAGAGTTGTCCTGCTCAACCAGTCCGCTTGGGTGTTGGACGTCCCAGAAATGTGATCCGCCCGCAAGGAGCGCGGTGAGTCTCCGCCCAGGAACATAAGTCTTGTGCCTCGCGCATTAACACCCTGGAGTGTGTGCCCCCCTGTCTGTTCACATACGCCTTTGTTGTTACATTGTCCGTCAACAAAAGGACGTGCTGATCTAACAGGTCTGCTTGAAAATGGTGGAGCGCCAGGTGAGCTGCCCTCAGTTCCAGCCAATTGATGTCGTTGAGATGATCTTGTGGAGACCAACAACCCTGGGCTACCTTGGTGTTCAGGTGGGCGCCCCACCCAAACAGGCTGGCGTCCAATGTCAGAATCAGCCGTGCCAGTTCTCGAAATAGAGAGCCCCTTTCCATGGTGGGCGACACCCACCAATCCAGTGAGCGTAGGACCTGCTTGGGAACTTTGATTCAGGAGAGTGAATTGCTTTGCCCTGATCGCTGGCTGGGTAACAGCAGCCATTGTAAGGGCCTTGAATGTAATCGAGCCCAGGGAACTATGGCTAGGCATGGAATCATTTTGCCTAACAGTTGGGAAAGCAGCAGAAGGGGAACTAGCTCTAATGATTTTATTTGCTGCATCATCTCCTTTATGCTGGCCCGGCGTTCCTGAGACAGGAAAACTTGTGATGACATATCGTCGATCATCGCCCCTAAATGGGTCAGACTGGTGGACGGTGTGCAGTGGCTTTTCTCCCAATTTACGGAAAACCCATGATCCTGAAGGGTTTGGATGGTAAGTCGAAGGTCCCGTTCTGCCTGCTCCAAAGACGACGCCTGAATTAACACGTCGTTTAGGTAGCATTGTAGGCGGATGGGCCTGGTCTGCAGGTGCGCTGCTACAACATCTAGGAGCTTGGTGAAAGCTCGTGGGGCCAAAGACAGGCCGAAGGGGAGGGCCCTGTATTGCCAATGGTGACCTGCGTAAGAGAATCTGAGGAACCGCCTGTGAGACGATCTGACGGGCACGTGAAGATATGCCTCTTTGACATAGATTAAGGTTAAGAAATCTCCCCGTCTGATGCAACCCAGGATAGTAAGTGGGGATTGCATCTTGAATTTCTTGTATTTTATGTGTACATTGAGTTCCTTCAGATTCAATATGGCCCTTTGTCCCCCTGAACTTTTGGGAACCAGAAAGAGAACGGAATAAAATCCCAGCCCCTTCTGACCCACTGGGACCCTCTCTATGGCCCTGATATCCTTAAGGTGCTGAATCTCGGCCAGCATTAGTGTCCTCTTTGTGGCATCTCTGGGGACGGGGCATTGAATAAAGCAACGTGGAGGGCTGGATGAAAATTCTAGGGTGAGCCCAAGCCTCACAGTTTGTAACGCCCAAGCATCTGTAGTTGTATCCTGCCACTGGCTGGCAAACATCTTTAACCAGCCGCCAATGGGGATGTGAGACCGAGAGTCACTTTGTGCGCCGGTTAGGGGCAATTATTGGTCCCTTGAAAGGGTCTCCTGCCCTGAGACTGGCGAGCTCTGTCTCGAAAGGACGACCTGTCCTGTGTTCTATCAACACTGTGGGCGTACTGCCGCTGATATTGCTGAGCGGGGAACCCTGCGTCAGAGCCATGAAAGGGCAGCCTCCGGTAGAAGGAAGAGGATCTCCTCTCTGGTCGCCTATACAAATGAGGCAATGCCTTCCTTTTGTCCTTCCCTTCCACCAATATGGGGTCTAACACCTCTCCAAAGAGATGGCGGCCTTTGAATGGAGCAGAAGCCAGCCTTCATTTGGATTTCATGTCAGCTTGCCACTGGCAAAGCCACAATAAGCATCTGGTGGCGATATTAGATGCCAGGGCCCTAGAGGCAAATTTAGCGGTATTGATGGTCGCATCCGCTGAATATTCAGCCGTCGCTATTAATTTACGAATATCCTGCTGTAGCCGGATATAGTCAGGGGGGGCTCTGGCCTTCATTTGCCGCAGCCATAAGAGCGAAGTCCTGGAAAAAAAGGACATGGCAGTGGCCGATCTAATGGCCCAAGCAGCTGCCTGGTGGGTCTTACGGGCAGACAGCTCTGCCTTCCTATCTTCTGCCTTTAGACCTTCTGCAGTGTCGGAAGGGAGGAGAGCAGAGGAAGCCAAACTGGCTAAGGGGGCATCTACAGATGGAAGTTGCAGAAGTTCTTCCAATTCCTGTTCTGTAGTGTACATGCGCTTATCCATGCCACTAGGGGCCGGGATGGACCCGGGCTGATCCCACTGCCTTGTGATTAAATCCACAAAGAATTTTGGTGAGAGAATCACTTCTTGTGCTGTGACTTGCTCTGTAAAGAGACTGGCACAAGGATCTTGAGGTTCCATGGGGCGATCCTCTAAGGAGACCGTGCCACCCATGTTAGCAGTTGTTTTAGCCTTATATAATGTGCTAAACAGGGCAGGCTTAAAGAGGCCTGAATATGAGGGTTTATCTGGAGAAGTCCCCTCATCCTCAGAGAACTCAAAATCCCCCAAATCTTCTTCCTCTTCCCGAGAGGCCCCACTATGCCTCGATGGAGTTAGAGAACGAGATTCTCTCATATAGGCTCTATTCTGAGTCAAGCTATGAGGAAGAGCGCCAGACCTAGGAGGTCCTATCAATCCCCTTTGAGCCAGGGCTGCCTCAATACCCATAGCAATGGTCTGCACAATGGTATTGTTTAATTCTACAGACAATGCCTGGCCTGGATCCTCTTGAGGGTGGAGCCCCGCTGCTGTAGGAGTAAACATGGCTGAAGGAGCAGAAGATCTGGCTCCAGCCCCAGCCTGCAACATTGAAGTAGATAGGCCCGAGGCCTGATATCCTTCCTCCTGAAGCAAGGGAAAGGACTTGTGGGTCTGGGAGGACATCAGGAGACCAGGCTAGCTGCTCCTCCAATTGAGGCTGAGATGATATCTCCGTAGGCAAGGAGATATAAGATACACTAGCACTCCCAGAAACCCCCTGGGTTATTGCAGCCTGTGCTTGTTTTTGGGCTTTTGCAAATTGCCTTTCCAAGGCCTTCTGCCTTCTAAGGACATCCTTGTCAGCAGCAGAAGATTTTGATTTAGAATGTGAGGCTTTGGACCTGGTAGAAGGCCCTTGCTCCCCTGTTCTAGCCTTCTTGGGCTGAGAACATTCATCCCTCTGCCGACTGGGGGAGGAGCTAGCAGAGTTACTGCTATTAGAATCCCTGCGTTCAGCCATTATTGCTGTAGCCTCTATTATTGATAGATTCGTGAATTACGCTTTCTGCCCTTAATCCTAAAATAGAAAGATCTTATCACCCCTTGAGGGATTAGATGTACTCACTGCACCTCACGACTATCAGAAATGGCACCAAACCGACAACACGGTTTGTTAGCGCTGGGCAATCTGCAAACAGCTGCAGAAATATTTGACGCAAAACCGGCAACATGGTTACTAATGCCTTTAATCAATCAATCAATCACGCCTGAAACCGGCAACACAGTTTACTTGCGCGTAAAAGCTGCCTTCTTGGCTGCCAACCGAAGCCTCGGTAGTAGGAGGCTCTTCCACAGCCTCAAAGCCGTCCTCTGAGCACACTGCGCCGTTTCCGAGGCTTGCAGAGGAGAGAAGCTGAAGGTGCCACCCTCAAAATGGCCGCTATCAGCTTGCCGATCAGCGCAGCTCTTCACAGAATCGCGCTAACAGCGCTACGCCAGCCGAGCTCGGACCGAAGCCTCGGCCCTCCAAAAATGTCAGCTCTGCTCTCCTGTGGCTTCAACCACCTTGCCTCTCCCTAAGCCAACCATGTGGCAACGGCAGTTCTATCGGCGATCTCGCCGCCGCTCTGGGCGCGGAGGCAAACAGCCCCTCTCAAACGCTCCAGTCACTCCCAATTCTGATGGCAAGTTCTTTTAATTATTATTTTTACTTCTATGTAATTTCTGAATTAAGAATCCAATTATAAGGTATTAAGCAACAGCAACTCAATCTATGTCTCTCTAGGCTGACTGAGTTGAAAAAACTGACGATCGGCCGGAGGAAGAGGCCAAAGAATTTGCAACTCAGTCTCTGGCCAATCAGACGATTTGAAACCCATGCTTGGACTCTCCAAGCAGCACACAGGAGAATGGAAGATTCCTGGCACCAGAAGGTCTAAACACCCAAAGCCACTCTGTTTTGCTTGGGTTGAGGTGAAGCCTGTTGCACCCCATCCAGGCCCTCACAGCCTCCAAACACCAGGAAGAGCATCCATGGCATCATTCAGGTGACTTGAAGATATAAAGCTGAGTATCATCAACATATTTGTGATATCACATCCCAAACCATTGGGAAAACCTTACCGTGGCCTCATAAACAGCAAGGGAGAAAGGACCGAGCCATGCAGCCCAGCACAAAGTAGGGAGTTCTGACTGGGCCTCTCCTGCCCTATCAACACTAACTAGAACCAGCTCCAGAGGAAGGAAGAGAGCCAATACAACACTGTGCTGCCCACCCCCAACTCTCAGAGCCAGTCCAAAAAAATGTACCATGATCAATGGTATTGGAAGCTGCTATAATGTCAGAAGAGTAAGGATGCAAATACTACCCCATCCTCTTCCCACCAGAGGTCATCTAACAGTGTGACCAATGCCATCTCCATCCCATATTCTTGTCTGAAACCCAACTGAAAGGGGCCTAGATAATTCCCAAGCTACCTTAGACCCCAACTCCAGAAAAAGTAAGTTGACGTCCCCCAAGAAAGACCATAAACCTGGGGAATTCCACCACCAACCTGGCCATGGATTCAGAGTTCCGGCAGGGAGGTTCCCAGGCAGCAGGGCAGCTGGTACAATTGCAACATTCTCTACTGATTCCTGCAGCCCAACTTAATAAATAAGGTCTTGCACCCAGTAACCTGTGGGGCAGTACCCCAAGAGGTCTCCCAAGAATCTAAAATGACCATCAAGACTTAATTCCGTGTAGCCTCCCATGCTGGCCTTCCAGTTACTGGCAACCATCAATATTCCATGCTATTATGTAGGCTCAGTCCTCATTCAGTGTTTTGTTCTGTTTTTGACTTTGGGTGATATTTCTGGAATTCTGCTAATATGAATATGATTTATGTTATTTTGGCTACAGAAGTGCTAGTATAAAAAGAACTGAGACTACTACTAGTAGCCTGTATAAACTTTTGACCTGTGTCCAACTGATCTATGTTAAATAACTAAATGTATGATCTCACAAAATGCAAAACAGAAGAAATTATTGACATGCTGGTCACTTAAGAAAAAAATACAAGTTTCTTAACAATACGTGACAATCATGCAGAGTGCTTTTTATATAAAAAAAGAAATATTTAAAGGACTTACTCTCCTAGACTTCGGTCACAAAAGGCAAATGCATTTTAGGAAGAAAAATAGATCAGTTGCAATGCAAAAACACATGTAGCACAGAGCATAGCAGAAGACTACATAACAGGACATTGTATATATACAGCTTTGAAAGCATACTTTTCTTTACTTGCTCAGGTTTCAAAGTTGTGTATCCCAAACTATCACTAAACAGATACCACTGAACAGGTAGTCCTCAATTTACAACCATTTGTTTACTAATGGTTCAAAGCTACAACAGCACTGAAAAAAGTGACTTACGCGCACTTACAATTGTTGCAGCATCCCCACAATCACCTGATCAAAATTCGGACACTTAGCAACCAGCATGTATTTATGATGGTTGCAGTGTCCTGAGGACATGTGCTCACATCTTTCAGCAAGCAAAGTCAACAGGGGAAGCCAGATTCACTTAACAACTGCAGTGATTTGCTTAAAAACCGTGGTTAAAAAAAAGTTGTAAAATCAGGCACAACTTACTTAATAACAATTTGATCCCAACTGTGGTTGTAAGTCAAGGACTACCTGTACTAAAATCTTTACATTAATTTTAAGGATACGTGGGTGGGCACATGGTACTTAGCACTCAGAAGCAGCAGATAATAATTACTAACAGCTGAATATTTTGTTTCCTACTCATAGTCCAGGTGATTCATCCCAATCTGAAAAGACTAGAAGCCTTCAGGGGAGTCTTCCAACTAAAACTATAATTCAATAAAGTAAGCCAAACTTACAGGGGTATTACTGTGTGCTCAACTAGAGTATCTATGAAGTTTTTATGCATTTATAATTCTAATAGTCCCACTATTTCCCCCCTCTGATTCAGTAATCTTGCCTCAAGCTAGACACAGTAATTATTTTCAACAGAGCAATAGGTTGAAAACTTTGACAGAGAGAGGGGAGCATGTCTAGAGATGGTCGTGGTGAAGGTTGCAGAGGGTCTACCCATGAATACTAATGTAGGGTCTGTATCTAAGATAAGATAAGGTAGAATATGCAGTCTTTTTCAGGCTGATGTGACTTTGCTTCTGAGTGGAAATGCCAGGATCTGAACTTCCCCAAATGATTGGGATGAGTATAAAGTGGGTGAGGCCAGGACAAAAATTACATGTATTAGAATTTCTAATTTAATTAGCCAGTTAATGTGATTACTCACCATATACTTAATAATTTCCCCTTGCTTTCACATACAGTATATAAAAATTATAGTTCTGAAATAAATTCTGGGAAGAGTCTGGGAGTTAAAGATATATATATATATCTTTATATATAAAGACATAGAAGTCTAAGAATCCAGTGGCATCTTTGCAGAAAAAGGCAGAGAGATTGGACACAAACCTTTTGTGTTTGTTTTGTTTGTTTGTGTTTGTTTGCATGAACTCTGGGAGCAATTCCAAAAGCCATTAACAATGCCTACAGAACAATGTACTGAACTTTCCCAGAAATAAGTTTTAAAATCCTGCAATTCTTTATGCCAGTGCCCCAGTTAAAAACAAGACAGAAAGGCTTTGGGCACAAAAGGAATAAGCCATGCAGAAATGTTCTAAGAAATCTGAACAAATCATGTTGAATCTAATGTAAAGTATATTAATTTCATACAATCAATAAATCAGTAAATTGTTCCATTAAAACCTGAACAGCACATTGTATCGGTTTATATGCTCACCTCCTTCTGATCAACCTGAAGTGCAGATTTTAAAATATCCCTAAGTTGAATTAATTGCTTTCTTTCTTCATCCTGCACTTGCTTTATCTGGAGTGGAGACATAACAGTTCAAAATAAAATTGTCAATGCACATTTTGTATGGGTGTAGGGAAAACGCTTCTTGCCTTTAGAGAACAGAACAACTCAGAGACCAGAAACATACTCGCATCAGTAGTTACTGCGAAGGCTTCACTAGCAGAGTCAGCATAGTTCTCAGCATCTGTTGCTAAGAAACACAATGGGGCCAGGATTCTGATATTCTCATGTCTCGACTGTAGGCTTCCTCAAAGAATCTTGTTAGACATCGTGAAAAATAGTGTTGGACTTGGCACTTTTTCAGTCTGTGGAGGCAATTCCATCTCCCTTTTCCTATCAGCAGTAATTCTGATTAACATTAATTTTAACTATTATATTGTCCTAGAAAAATGTATTTATCTGATCATTAAGAGTTGATACCAACTTTATGGCACATAATCAGTTATCACAACTAGCTTCTTCCTTATCAAAGTTTTATATATTAAAAAAATAGGGCTAATAAGGAGGAGCACAGAAGTATATACTGAGGGGTTACAACAGGACAAAACTCTGACTCAAAACTATGCCTTATCCCTATTATTGTTGTCATTATTAATATTTCATCTCCTCAGTAACCAATACATTCTATTTGGATTAGAAAGATACTATTATAAAAGATGTAGGTCCTTTTAGCATGATTAGATTACAACAACTTCTAGAAGCTCAGGTACCAGAAAACAGACTATACTTCAGCACATCAACATCACTAACCTCCGGTAGACCATTACTAATCTCATCCCCAGACATTTATGACCCAGAAATGTATCGGCAACATCATTTAAAGGTTTGGAATTTTCCCAAAACATTTTGTCTTTCCAGGCCATAGTCTTCTGTATCTTTACATCCATCCGCAACAATGTATGGAAGAACAGAAAACACACTCCTTGGTAATTAAATTAATAAAAACAATTGAAATCACCAAGCCCAAAAGACAATAAAAAAACTAAACTGTGTACAACAAGGCTAATTTTAAAAAATATCTAGAAAGTAATATATTCCTGAGGCAGCTTTTACCATATGAATGACTGAATAAATAAGCATATCTTCACTTGTTTGGATTAGAATTAATTTAGAACAGGGTTTCTCAATCTTATCAACTGTAAGATGTGTGAACTTCAACTCTCAGAATTCCTCAGCCAGCATGCATCTAAAAGTTGCTTAGGTTGAGAAAACACTGGCTTAGAGCAGGGGTCCCCAACCTCCAGTCCGTGGACCGGCACCAGGCCACAGCATGCCAGAAACCAGTCCAAGCAAACAAGCAAAGCCCCATCTGTGGGATGCAGGCAGCACACGAAATCACGCCTCCTCTGGTCGGTGGAAAAACTTCTCTCCATGGAACCGGTCCCTGATGCCCAAAAGGTTGGGGGCCGCTGTCTTAAGAGGACCAGATGTGCCTCTCTCAGGAAAGAGCTCTACCATTTGCTATGCTGCTACTGAGGTCCTGTTCATGGCCACCAAACTGCAAGATAATCTCATGAACAAGGTGATCCCCATGTGATCTCCGTTCACAGATAGGTTACTATTGGGAAAGGTGATCTTTTATGCACCTGGCTTCAATTCATCTATCCCTTCCTATATCACCACGGCCATCCAATAATACTAATTTGCATGATTTACAGGAAAGCCAGGCAGGCAGAATACCATCACATATCTGTTGCTGTTTCACTTAATATGGAGACCAAGAAAAGAGACTAATTTTTAAAAATGTAGACATTCTGTTTCTCCCTTTTTTTAACCTTTTCAATTCAGAAATTTAAAATCTGTTTCCCCCCCCCACCAATATATAGCCCCCTGTAAATTATTTACTTTCTTGTTTCTAAACTTTAAATAAACATGTCTTTTGTTTTTGTTGCTTCTGCTAGTTTGTTTTCAAATTTACAATTTTGTGTTTTATGAATATTCGAGTTCATTCAGAAAGTCCAATTCAGAAATTGAGAACAGTCCAAAAATATGATTAATATTCAACTACTTACAGTGTGAAGATCTGTCGAGAGCTTTTCTATTGAGGGTTTGAGACTTTCAACTGCTTTCAGACCATCCTGAAAGAAGCTGTGAAAGAAAAAAAAAAGGTTTTTCAAAAGGAACTATAAAAGTTAGTGTAAGGTATCCAGAGTTTTGTAAAAGACGTAAAAGATTAGCCAATTCAAAGTATTAGCTTTGCTTGATATACATTTATGCATTTTACGATGCTCAAGGGTTCCACTACTGAAATCAGAAAATTTGTGAAAAGACTTCAGCATATCTACATTTTAAAAAAATTTTTTTGCAGTCAGAAATCTTTTAAAGGCATAAAGATAGGCAAGAGTCAGAAATCCAGGGATAAAAGCATTGGCTGAGTTCAAACAAAACATAGTTTTAATCATGATTTGCTAAAAAGGAAAGTGCTTTGGGATTTTTAATGGGTAGCAGTATATAAATGTTTTAAATTAATAAACACATATATTAGAAATTGTCCACCAAGGATCAGTTTATGCATCATACCAAGTCACAGACTAGAAGGTATATCACCGGAAGGCAGCTTTCTTTCGTCCCCATTTCTTTTTGGGGGTCTGAGTGGCAGTTAATAAACCTTATTTATTTCCAGGATACACTTGCTACTTGTATCTAAGTTTGGAGGCAGAGCTATCCTTAGCCTCTCCAGTTTGCACTGCTAAGGTACTATCCAAAATTAGAATGACTTCGTTACTGCGTTATTGGCAGGGAAAAAAGGTATCAAACTTTTGTCTCACATTCTCTAACTATACAGGTAGTCCTCGACTTACAACAGTTCATTTAGTGACCATTCAAAGTTACAACGGCACTGAAAAAAAGTGACTTATGACTGTTTTTCATACCTACAACTGTTGCAGTATCCCCGTGGTCACGTTACCAAAATTCAGATGTTTGGCAACATATTTATGACGGTTGCAGTGTCCTGGGATCATGTGATTTCCCCCCCTTTTGCAAACCTCTGACAAGCAAAGTCAACGGGGAAGCCAGATCCACTTAACAACCGTGTTACTAACTTAACGGCTGCAGTGATTCACTTAACAACTGTGGCAATAAAAGTCACAAAATGGGGCAAAATTCACTTAAGAAATGTTTCGCTTAGCAACAGAAATTTTGGGCTCAGTTGTGGTCGTAGGCCGAGGACTGCCTGTACTCCGCTTCCCATGGAAGAACTTAAAATTTTGGACCAGAGAAAACTGTGGAGATCGACTCTTCAAAAGGGATACCAGTAGAGACACTGTTGTAGTCGTGATCCAAGTATTCAGTCTAACACCCCCCCACCACCACCACCAGTTACAAGAAACACAAAAGCCTCTTCCAGTATTTGATTACTGTTATCTGTGCACCACTCAAGAAAGCTTTACATCCATTCACTCACAGATTATGCCTTCGGCGTATCTTGAAAGAGAAGGACATTCTGCAAACACTTCATAGAGCAACGCTATTGTCCCTGCGTCACCTGCGAAGTGGAGGCTATCGTTCACCATATCCTCTACTGCCCTATCTATGAGATCAGAGGAAAAATACTGATGATAAGAGAAACTTAAAGGATCAGATGCAAGAGGACTGGATTATCTTCTTCCAGATGCAATTCTATTAGTTAACAGTTGGGGTCTTTATTTTTGCTACTACGCTCTTTTAAGCTCAGAAAGAAATGTATATGATCAAAATTACAGCAATGGGTAGTTAATTTCCTTGTATGTTGTACAGCGGTTTATGCAGGCGACATTTGTTTTAAATTACTATTTTTTTCATGTCACGCTACATTTTTATGACCTGCAATCTGTGAACAATAATCTGATATTTGTTCACTCCAACCCTTGAAGCTTAATTGTTTAATTTTAATGAAATTACCTAAAGTTCTCCAGTCAGCAGAATATTCTGGAAAGCAATATTGGTATCATTTTTGCTGTAACTATAATTTACAAAGCTCAGTGGCTGGATTCACACACTACATTAAAATAAACACAATACAAATGGGTTTATTTAATAAACTATGGTTAGACAAACCATACTTCCACATTCCCCACCTATAATCTTCTATGAGATGTTACAGGTAGTCCTCGCTTAATGATCATTCATTCAGCAACTGTTCAAAGTTATGACAGCACTGAACATATGGTACTTACACCTGGTCCACCACAGAACAGCCACTGCAATGCCCATGCAGTCACATGATCAAAACTGCCCCAGACTCTGCCAACCCTGCTGCCCTGCACCCCACCACTCTGCACTCAGCTACCCCTCCTGTCCTGTATTCCACCATCCTGCCACCCCTTGCCCTGCGCTCCTCTGTCCCAGCCACCCTCATGTTCTTTCTCCCACTGCTGATGAGGCGCACCTGGCCTGGCCCTGCGCAAGACAGCTCTTGGCCGCACAAGGTTGGGCTTCCAGCAGGGGAAGCAGAGCACAGTGTAGCAGAGTGCAGGGTGCCAGAAGTGCCGATAGAAGCACAAGATGGGAAGGGCAGTGGAGCATAGAAGAAGGAGAAGCAGCAGTGGTGGCAGAGCGCAGGGCAGGGCAGGTGGAGTGCAGGGCAGCCAAACAGGCTGAGATGGGGAGAAATAGGGTGGGTGGGTAGAGCTGAAGCAGTGGCAAGCATGGCAGGGCAGGAGAAGCATGAGATCCTTACCTAATGACAGCACAATTCTGGCCTAACGATCGCAATCAGAACTAGCAAAAATTGACATTGCTAAAAGGTGCAGTCATGCGATGTTTCAGTTAATGACATCGCTTAGCGACAGAAACTCCAGTTCTAATTACGACTTCCTATACTCTAACACTCTCTTGAGAAGAGCATTTCAAAGGAGAAAGGGTAATATATTCCTGATTGTTTAAGCATCTACTATTTTGAGATTAAAATTATTAAAATCCCCCTGCATGAATAAGCAACATGATGCCCACACACACACACCTCCTTTGGTTCTGACCAATTTCTATGTCCTTCTTAAAAGTTCTGGGTCTTAAAAAAAAAAAGTATTTAGTATCAGCCTCTAACATCAGAATTGTAAGTATGGTAATTATAGATCCTACAATTTCCACGGATTGGCAGAGACCAATCCATGAGGGCAAGTTTGTCTTCTGATAAATGAGCATTTTTCTGACCGGCTTTGACAAATATTTTGTAAGAGCATCTAGTACAGGTTATCAAAATCCCAAATTTTCCCTGCTCTGAAAAAGTATTCAACAATATTATGTTATGAATATTCCATAATATTAATCTGTATAGAAATTGCCAATGCTAAATTCTCAGTCATGCAAGCAGATTAAACTACATGTCTTGAATTACTGTGTGTTTTTTCTGATCCCAGTGAACTGATTTCCTTCTTTGAAACAACACTGGTTTAACCCTATTTTTTTACAAGAAAATTGTGGTGTGGTTTTTTTTTGCTATAATGCCCGGACAGGATAATGAAAATCAGAATTCTAGTTTTCCTTGCTTATTTTAGCCAAGTGAATGAGTAGGTTCCAATCCCTCTCCCAGTTAGTAATCTGACAAATTCTACAAAATATGGTACAGAAATGCTCTATAAAACGAAGTATTTTGAGCTTAAAATGCATTGCTCTTTGGAGCTTAGAACACTTTCAGAGTGCTTAGAACACTTCTGACAAAGTTGGAACAACTTGTCTTAAATGAAAAGGATCTGTTTTGAATTAAGGAATATTTGCTGCTTGAACTATTTCAAACTTTGAAAGTTTTGGCACTCTCCAATAGCAGCCTGCTTCACTTTTTGTAATGACAAGATTTATGTCTAAGTGGCCAGTTGGAAATTAAGTATTAAATATTAGTATATGCCATAATATTATCTCAGTCTATGCCTCATTTAATTGGAAATAATAAATCCTTAAGAGAACAGTCAGCCTTTTAAATCTCTGTGCTTGATAGAAGAATACCTGTGAAAGATGAACAGTTGAGGTGTACAGATTTTTTAAAAAAAAAATCAGTGATGCAATCTACCATACAAACTAATAAGAACACTGTTTTCAGAGAACATATCATTATCATGATGAAAAACATACTTGCACTGTGCATGGAAATACTTGATTAGATTTTGAAGCAAGTCAACTCCTTTTTTAATCTTGATTTCATTGACTTTCAGCAGATACTGTTGATAAAGCACAGGAAAAAAATATTTACTCTTTTTGAATTAAGAGTAGCAAACAAGTGATATTCAAGTCTTTTAAATCCTTTCAAACAGCATAGGCACTGCAGAATATATGCTGCCTGAGAAGGTTCCCTTAGTTATTAAGCTTAATGAATAAACTTATAATAATAATAATTTAATAATGATTTAATAATGATTTAATTATTAATTATACATTAATTAAATAAAGGAAGCTATGGGCACTTGATTTGGATAAGATTCACAAGTAAAGTATTTGAATCCATTATTTTCCTCCCACATCCCCACATACATAAACATATTGCGTATGATTGCTAAAGGCACTATAGTAAAGCTGTTAGTCACTTTCTTTAAATAATAAAAAAAATGACTGTGTCCAAAATTCAAATATATTTTCTACATGCAAGCCACTCTAGAAAGCACTTCCCACCTAAAACTATTATTATATTGAACAAACGTATCTTTTATACAAGCTACACATAAACTAACACAAATAATTTATCATAAACACCCAGCATTGTTCATGTCTGCTCAGATGAACAACCACCAATTTCATTTTGCTTAATTAATCTTAGAATCTAACTAAAAAAACACCAACAATAAAGACACACAGAGATGCAATAAACTTTTTATGACCATAATTCTCTTGTGTCCTTACTGAGAAGATTCTTCTAATAGGTATTTTAAGTACGGTATGAAGTTATTTGTTCTTTTATTATTGTGAAAAATGAGATACAACAAGGGGGGGGGGGAATAACAGAAGAATCCCAAAGCACACACTGGAATAGAGAACTCTTACACAATTACAGAGACATCTTCTGCTTTATTTATATCATTCTCACAGTTCTAACTTTTTGTCATAATTCCTCAGTTTGCTACTCTACAAGTAGTCCTTGACATGACCTCTATTTTTCTGTCCTTTTATAATGCACCAATTTCCTATATTATAATCTGAACTCTTTTACTGATTTTTTGGGGGTCATATTCAGATTGGTAGACTTGGGTTAGTGTTTATTTCCAAACCAAGATTTGCAAGGCAGTTTCAAAACAGTTCTAATCACTATGCTAACAAGAGTTGATCTGATTTAGACATGATGCCATATTTTTAATTTAATTAGTAGACATGTGTGGGAAGACAACAGGAATGGAAGAAGAGAAAGTTACCCACTGGACTCCCTATCTTCTCCCCAAATATAATTTCAAGCAGCAGGAGAGGTACCATTATACTGTTTAAGCCTAAAGAACAACCAAGTTGAAAACCAAAATTAACCCATCGAATTGTTCCAGAACAACCCAAAGGCTGAAGAGCCATTACAACTCTTCAAGGCATCAGCAGCATTTTCTCAACAGCTGTTAAACATCCCTGCTTAACTAAATCAACTGAAAATTTCATTTTCTAGCACTACTATGCAGCAGATGGTAACTTAAATGCATAAAAGAGACAATCCTCTAAGCCTAGGATGACATGGTTATATAAAGATTTTGAGTAAGGGGGCTGGTTTATAATCTGCAAATCTGTTTGGTTTATCATGGATAAAATGGAAAGTAATTGTGCCAACAGAAGAAATACCCTGAAATAAAAACCAGAAGAATTAAAGTTCTCTTCAGAGTTTTCCCGCAGAACTTGTATAACACAAATAATTTGTGTTAGGGAAGAATAAAAATTGTTCCATGTTTTACCTCACACATCTGCAATTGGAAGAATCTTCGCTCTTTTTCCATCTCTTCTGCTATTTCAGCCCCACTAATTTCTGTACGAATCATTCCATGTAACTTAGCATGTTCTTTTTTCTCTTTTTCTATTTTTGTCCTATATGGAAGAAAAACAATAAAATTATGCTTTACCCTAAACTTTAATTGTTAACTGTTATATTTCAGAACAGCACAACCAATTTTAAATGGAAATACAAAGTATCATCAAGATTAGTGAGGTAATGCTGTTGTCTACAACTCTGGATCAACAACAAAACAAAAATGACTCAGGACAGACCAAAATCTGCCAAATTGGGAACGGTCAAAACATTTGAGTTGCATAGTTCAGAGATAAGTAGACACTTTGAAGAATGTTTGGTTTCCTACAAATACATTCGTCTGTAACAGAATGAAATTATAATTATAAAAAGGATCTTTAAAAGGATCCTTTCTTTCTTTAGAAAAGAAAAATAAGACACTGAGAGCAAGTTTTGATTACTCAGGAAAATCCTTGCCAATGAAGCTTACTGCTCTTAGGGTATCAACACTAATGCATGAAGGACAATGCAAGCCCAGATGCAAGCCCAGATTTCAAAATATAATTCCTACTTTTTTATACTGGGGAAGAATCATGCAACATTACTGCCTTCATGCAATATTGAGTAAGAGTAAATGTGACACATGAATCCCTTTCTCTTTTGCCTCCCCAAATCCCGATTCATTTATTTATTTGAGAACTAAGAAAAAGAACCCAAAATGCTATTATTCAGTTCATGCAGTTCCAGTTCAGTATTTCTGCATTAATCAAATGCTATGAACCAGGACTAGACCTTTCTGAACTAGCTCTCAGAAGCTCCATATGGTGTCTAGACCTCCCCTTAATAACTGAAAAGTCCAAGAGGAAATTGTATTCTGGAGAGCCTTTCCATAATCTACAGGCAAAATGACATATGTTACGGAAATGTCCCCATAACTTGGCCTACTTTTACTACATTTCACTATCATCTGCCGTCTTTTCATAATCAGCATTCTATCAAGCTCTGAGCTTTATACAGCTTTTCCTTGTCGGAGAGCACTTTGCCTTCACCCCAATCTGTCCAGACCACAGCTGTCACCTCTTCCTGTTCCTGAGCCAAGTGGCGCTGTAAACACAAGCCAGAAGGCAAGGACTAAAGGCTTCCAGGTCTTAGCAAGCCAGCTGCCCAGACTACCCCAAGGTCTCTGCCAATATTTTAGGTTGAATAGAGGCACTAATCATACACTGGACAAAATCTGAACATGAAACCTACAAAGCAAAATTAAATTCAGGGAGTGAAAGGAGTCACTCAGTTTGTGCATTGGTTCCAAATTATTGTTCTTGAAATGAGTGAGTCACCTCTCAAAAACAAAATACCGTATCATATATTTATAGCATATTTATCTGATTTGTTAGCCGATAGTGCTCTAATACGCTCAATTAAAAAAAAAAGCAGACCTGCTTACAAATTTCTAATCTAAACATCATGATCAGGGGATTGGGAGGGAAGTATAAAAATCAATTCTTAAATAAAGGACAACTTGCAGGATCCAATCTGGGTCAGTCACCGGGAGCAGAGGTTTGAGCTTTCAAATTCGTATGGGAGCCCATTGTCAGGGAAGTCTGAGAAAACTCGTAAGACTAAACCTCTGGTCCTGGTGACTGACCCAGATTGGATCCTGCAACATTACCCTGGAACAACGTATATTTGCCTTCATTCGTGAAAGAACAATTCAATATAATTCAGAGTGACATTGCTTCCCTTGTCATTTTCCTCAGCTGTAACCTGATGAATGACTACCACTGGATTCTTTTAAAAAAAATATTTATGTGCAGACATAAGAGCATCCTTTGAAAACATTTGGAAAATGATTTTCCAGGGAAGAGGAAAGACTGTGTAGAACAGGAGGAACAAGTGACTTACTGATTGGGCTGCCTTGAAGGTCAGACACTACAGACTAGCCATATTCCAACTTGGAATGACCCCCCCCCACCCAAAAATTTTTTTCAGCCAGCATCATGTGTGAGGATTTTAGGAGTTGTTCTCGTATAACCACACCTGGAGGCATTGCTAAGTCTTGTACCAAAGAACCAACTTCCAATATATGTAATTTCATACAACACATATCATTAAGAGAATGCTGAGACATCTTTATTCACAGGATGTAGATTACAGGCATTGTTTTGTTTGAATTTATCAAGAGTTTCCATAACAACTAACATGATTAATAACACATCCTTCCTACTATCATGTTCCCAGCATGATAGTATCCCAGCAGTGCCTCAGTTGGATATTTCAGTGTTTTAGTAACACAAGGCACCGAGAAAATTATTCTGTTTTTTATCATGCATTTTCAATTCTGGCAATATAACTTTATTTCTCAATTCTGGCAATAAAACTTTTTATAAAATATACTAATGATGTACAATACTTTCTCCTGTTTCCTCTGTAATGCCCAGCCACTATGATTTTAAGTCTGGAGTTATTTAGGCTGGCTGCGACCAACACTAATATCAGTACCAATAGAAGAGAATATACTGTATGTAGTTCAGGATTGAACCCTGGTGCTCTCTGAGTTTGGTTTTTGCTTGGAGATGCTTCTTTATCCCACTAGGTGACACCACTGATGATGTTATCTAGTGGGGTAATAAAACGTCTATAAAAAAATAACCAAGCTAAGAGAGCATCAGGGTTAACATCAGTGCTGATGCCAAACTAAAATCATAGCTTTAGCTGTGAAACTTAGATGTGAAACTGTGAGGTGACAGTTGTGCAATCTTTCAAATATTAGAATCAAGGGAGATACTTCTGGACCAGCTCTTATAAATAGTATGTTCTTTGAAAGATGCCAAAAGAGACAATAGCATTGAAAATTCAGAGTTGTTTTATCTGATCATAGGGGAAAGAATGATCATCAAATTAATATCTGTTGTTACCTAGAGATGCTGAGCTAAATTAGTAAAGGCAATTAATTGGTTCACTGCTTACTTGGATTAAAGAATTCAGAATGTATACAGCTGTAACACAAGCCCACAGGCAAGAAAACAAACACTAAAGGGATGTTTGGAAACAATCTAATTTGTATCACAGGAGTAATGCTTTTCTTTGTCTCTAGAAATTGCTTGGGAAAAAAGGGATGCACAAAAGTATGAAAGACAATGAAAGCAGCATATACCAATTGAAAGATTTTGGAATTCAAATCCTGTTAATTACAAAGGTTGCATATACTGTACACACTCTTTACAATTGTATTTTAATACTGTATGTTGCTAGCATGATCTTGAGTCTAGTGGGATTGTAACTTAAACTGCATATTGTATTCTGAAATCTGCACAATCTTTAAGATTGCAATCAAGTTGAAAAACCAAGATCATAATAACTCAATAACGTATTACTGGCATTGCATACTAAAAAGTCCTTCGGGAGTTGGGCGGCATATAAATTTTATAAAATAAAATAAATAAAATTCATCTGATTGGGGTGTCAGGCTTAATGACCAGGGGTGATGCAGATTTGAAAATATGGGAAACTGCCTTACACCAAGCCAGACCATTGGCCAACATAGCTCAGTATTCCCTCCATTGATGGTCAGTATCTTCAAAACAAAGCATTTCCAAGCCCCACCTAAAGATACAAGAGATGGAATCTGAGTGCTTCGTGGGCAAACCTCACACTCTGTCACTGATTTTACACTTTGTACCTAAGTAAATTCCCTCCTAGACTTGGAAGACTAAAACTGGAGAGGGACATTCAAGTACACTCACGAACACCACCTAAATTATTCCTTCCTTTCATGATTTCTCATCACGTGGAGATTACATCTCCAGTAATCATGTTCAGGCCTAGACAAGCAAAAGTCTCCTTTAAACTGCCTCATTCAGTGGCCTATCATACATTTAGTGCAATGCATTCAGTAAGTGTTTGACTCAGACTATCTCTTCTACCATGACAATATTCCTCTGTCATGGCCATTTCTTCCAAATACAGGTAGTCCTCGACTTACGACCACAATTGAGCCCAAATTTTCAGTTGCTAAGTGAGACATATGTTAAGTGAGTTTTGCCCCATTTTATGACCTTTCTTGCCACAGTTGTTAAGTGAATCACTGCAGTTGTTAAGTTAGTAACACAGTTATTAAGTGAATCTGGCTTCCCCATTGACTTTGCTTGTCAGAGGGGATCACATGACACCAGGACACTGTCATAAATATGAGTCGTCAAGCGTTTTGAATTTTGATTACTGTAACCACAAGGATGCTGCAACCGTTGTTAAGTGTGAAAAACTGTCATAAGTCACTTTTTCAGTACTGTCATAACTTTGAACAGTCACTAAATGAACGGTTGTAAGTCAAGGACTACCTGTATACTATTATTAGCTATTAATGTTTAAGTGTACTTGGTTACCACAATCAGGCCTTACAGAAATAGTATAAAGCAACACAGATAAAGCTGTCACATGTTCTATAGTGCTGACATAATACAAAATAAATCAACCATAGGCTAGTTACTTCAGAGAACAGCTTCTTGCTCAAAAAACCAAGTGAACAGATTTATTTTCCATATTTTTTTGGTTTCTTCACTTCATTCATTCATTTAAAACATTTATATAGCCACTCATCTTCTAACCAACTCTGCGTGCCTCCCCTTCCAACAGGTGCCATGCTTATACAGGAAAAGTAGCAGTTTTGTTATCTAATATAAAGAGATATACAGGGATCCAGTATATTCATGCATTGTAGATAGATATATTTTCTCATTATTCTGACTCTGGAGCGAAGGAATAGATACTGGGAATAGGTGCTGTAAGTATGAACAATCTTCAGAATATTCAATAGAGTGATTAACTAGGTATTAAATTGTAGTAGTCTCAATGGGATAAATATCTGGCTCATCAAACAGCATGTTTATACAAACAGACAGGATTTTGGTTTTAGTATCACGTTGTCTCAGCTCCTTCAAAATATACCTTTTCAATTTTCAAGTGTTTTTCAATTAAGGTATGCATATTGTTTTTGGTAAGTATAATGCTATTGCACATTTAAGGGGCTACAGTATAGTGCAGGCAGGTCCAACCAGTGGCCCATGGCCACAGGCAGCCCCGAGCAGCTAGTAATGTGGCCCCACAAGAGCGCAAACTTTTAACATTATGTGATATTTATAGACATTAACTACATTATGCTGCCACATTATTAAATCATATGTGGCTCAAGACAATTCCTCTTCTCTCAGTGAGATCCAGGCAAGCCAAAAGGTTGGACACCCATGATATACCGTAGTGTAAACATAAATTTTATATGCACTGAAAACGAAAACATTTGTGTGACTCGTTTTTATTGCAGTATTCACTTTATGGATCCAAACTCTCCATACCTTTGAGGTAAGCCTGACTACTGTACAGCTAACAATAGTAAATCAACCTCAGGCAGCTAGACTGGAACTAAATAGGTAAAGGTGAAGTCTTTTTTTAAACTGAGTATGAATCTTGTGATTATAAAGATACAAACAGTTTTCTGGGCAAGTGTGCAGAAGTGGTTTGTCACTGTCTTCTTCCAATTTCCCCAGGAATCTTCCATCCAAGTGCTTCCTAGATCTTAACCAATCCTAGATTACGTAAGCAACAAATCTTGCATGGAACCAAAATATGGTACATGATAATCCTATGTATCGAATCAACTCAATGACCCTTACTTTTGGATGAACAAGCACAGAAAGAGACAATGTATACAAATTTGCTATGTATCAGAAAGGAAGTACATACACTTTGGTCTCATAGTCTTTCCATGCTTTATCAAACGGCTTCTTCAAATCCTGTAGAAATGAGAAGAAAGCCACGTTAAACAGGCAAGTGACCATTTCTGCTGAAATGTTTTATTGTCCTAATCACTTGGATTAAAAGATGGTGAAGTAATCTTTGTAATAAATAGCCCAGTTTTAATTGGCTTCTTTAGTTTTTCTCAAATTAAACTTTATACATTTGGAAGTCCAAGTACTGTATACTGGAAGAAAACTCAGTCCTAGAGCTGTGCAAAGCCTTCAAAGAAAAAAAACTTTGCAAAACATTTTTTTGTGAGAGTAACACACCTCTCCTTGAAGTGTTAATTGAAACAGCTACTTCCTTTAAAAGGCTTGTACTGCTGTTCTGAAGGCTGCCTTGAATGTATCCACACAGCTATCATGTCCTTTTGTTGCACACACTGATTACATCTAGACCACCATGAGTAGTTTTCAAAACATTTATGTGAACTTCCCAGATGCAGCAGCTTTATTACTTCAAAGAATAAGAACGTGTTCCCACTTTCAAACCTTTCTTTCAAATGTTTTGCACAGTCTGACTCATTACTCTCACATTTAACACTAATGTGAGTTTCTAGGTGCCTCAAGTCTTGTTAGAACTAAGCAGAGATCTGTTCATGTGAAAAATGCTTGTTTGGTCCACATTAAAAGATTTTGTAACCCACCGAAACATATACAGTGCATCCATGCAGACAGTAACCCGCTGAAATTAATAAATGGAGTGTTCTTTTTTCTTGCTGTAGCCTTCCAATGAGTTGACCTTAGCAATCAAAATGTAAGGCTGGAGGAGTGGTTTTGGTTGGATTTACATGTCATGTCATACCAAAAGGTCTACACCAGTGGTTCCCAACAGGTTTTTGGCCATGCCCCACCTAAGCATGTCTAAAATCCTGATGCCCCGCCCTGTGATATATAATTCTTACTATTCAAAAAGTGAACTCCTACTCACGCGGAGGAAGCCTAAAAGGCCATTAACTTGGTTTAAACAAAGTTCCAATTGCCCCAATTAAAAATCAAATTGCCCCCATGGGGTGTGGGGCCCACGTTGGGAACCACTGGTCTACACAAAGATTTAATGTGATTGTATGAACCCAATCTTTTCATCATAAAATTTAGTGTGAACCAAATAAAATGATGTGAGAAGCTAATCAGAATTTTTTTCTAATAGCATTCTTTATCTACATTTCTGATTTAAGTAGCAACACAGAATGCCCTATCTGTCTGGCGTCTCTCTGAGTCACAACCACTCTTGCTATCTAATGCAAAATTAAACTAATCCCTGACTTGACAGCAGGTATGACTGCATTATACAATAACCCTAACTTAGCACCAGTCAGGCATATGGTATTTATTTATGGGTGCTGGCACCATAGGATATTAGAAACCAAAGTCAGCCATGGTTTGCTAGTCAACCTCTGCATCAGCCAGTGTCCCAGTCAGCTCTGCAGTTCACACTTAGGTGACTTTATTATTATTTTTTTTGCCTTTTTAAATGTTTCCTTACAGCATAATCCAATTGGAGTCATAAGACACTGAACACATGCTGAGGAAAAACTGAACTCCTACCCTTTCATGGCATTGTTATTTCAATATTTTTGGATCCGGAACTAAAGTGAAGAAATATCTCCAGCTTCCCATTTCTATGACTAGAGGGCAAATCACTATTGCCATCCCTCAGTGAATAAATGAACAAGTATAATGTTTATGACCCATTTATTTAATTTTGTTTTTAAAACTTGTGTGGAGAACAGATGTGTTAGGTCATATTTATGCAGAAATTCAAAAGGGTTCATAAACTTTTAAATAACACTGTACATTAGTCCAAAATAAATCACTGCATCCAAGATGAAAAATTATTCATCTAGAAGGACAGGGCAGCCGGATATGATAGCAGAGAAATATCTTTTTATCCAGGAGAAATTAGTACTTATGCTAATAATTAATAATTTTTTTTAAATAGAAACACATAACATACCCCTTTTACGCCTTTTAGATCACCCTTTAGCAAACTGTCCAGTGGAAACGTGATTATATTGTTCATGTTCTGGATCTGTAACAAAAAAAAAATGTTGTCATCTACAAAGCATTTAAATAATTCTAAATGAACACCTAGTAGAGTTTCCAAGAAAGAGATGCAAGATACTCATTTGTGCATAGAGGGAAAAGGATAATGAAGAGTGCATTTCCCACATTTTTGTTGGATTTAGGAATGCTTGGTTTTCCCAATCCATTGTAATAGTTGTGTTGACACTATTACTTTCATTCATTAAAACACAGCCTATGTTGCACGGAACCTCATCTACTTCCCCAGGAATTCCATGCTCATTCTCATCCTAATAACCTAGCAAGGCACAATCATGCTTCCTGATCAGGACTTGCCCCGCTGGCATCTAGCTCCATATGCCTAGAAATCTCTGCTCTGTCTCAGTGTAAACTCAAACGTGATTCACACCCAAGTTCAATCCGATTTGCTCCTTTACCAGCAGTAATTTAGGCCTCTCCCGATTCGCTTCATTACCCAAAACTCCTCAATAAAGCTAAGAACACTGTTGGATCAGCAAACCAGAAAAGACTTACTGGGGTATAATCTCATCTAAGGCCCTTGTTGGTTCTATTTTCCAGCAGGCAACTAAAGTCTTAGCAGAACTGTTCACCACAGCCTAAGGAAACTCCTCATATACTTCCTATAAGCAAAGTGCTTCCAAATAAACCTTTTTTTTTTTTGGAGGGGAGACTAACTGAATAGTTTTGCCTTCCCTGCAAAATGTGGCAGCACCAGTCATACCCATAACAATGTGAGAGTAATCTGACCATGACACAGAATAAAAACTATTGTCTTCTACCCTCAGATGATGTTGCAAAAAAACCCCAGATATATATGATCCTCTGTGCAAGTTAGGTCTCGAATGATCTGAGACAGTTTCACCATCCTCATGGTGTCCATGAATCCTGAGCTACCTCTAATCCATGAGAGATCTTGGATGAGGAGAGATCTATTACAGGCAAATCTGATATTCAGCAATAACAACCGGAGATCAAGTGCATCTGAGGTAGCCTGTTGACTCTCAGCTGAAGTAGGAATTGGTACCAGGAGCCCAATCTCTGTTTGCCCATCACTACATCCGATTCTCTATTAGAAAGTACCTCTAAAACTTTGTTTAGAGATTATGGGAAAGCACTGCAGTGCACAAAGCATTTATCTGGGAGGAGTCAGACATGAGAGATGTGGGCAGAAGGGCATTTCAAAGAAACTCTACCTTCATTGACTCTTGCAGTCCTCAAGGATCTGTATTTAAACCCAGATTGGTTTTAAAGAGACTTTCCTGAAATCTGTGTCATTCTTGCTTCCTTGGTTTTGCTAACTACAGGTAGTTCTCGACTTACAACAGTTCATTTAGTGACTGTTTGAAGTTACAACAGCACTGAAAAAAGTGACTTATGACCGTTTTTCACACTTACAATCCCTGTGGCCTCCCCGTGGTCACGTGATTCAGACACTTGGCAACTGATTCATATTTATGACGGTTGCACTGTCTCGGGGTCATGTGATCCCCTTTTGCGACATATTGACAACCAAGTCAATAGGGAAGCCAGATTCACTTAACAACCGTGTTACTAATTTAACAACTGAACTGGTTCACTTAACAACTGTGGCAAGAAAGGTCGTAAAATGAGACAAAATTGTTTCACTTATCAACAGCTCAATTGTGGTCGTAAGTCGAGGACTACCCTAATATCTGCATACAAGCTATCCACTCAGTGTTGGAGGATCTTCCAGATTAATATGAAGAAACTATAGCAAGTGTGAACAAAGGAAAGCTGACAGGTAAATAGCATTTAAGTTAATGTTTTTTATACCTTGAAATAATCTGAAGCCATCGTCATACACATCTTCAATAGCTGGAGGCTGTTAATATTACTGTTACCGAATGTCAGATAAACTAACAGAGAATTTGGCAAGAAAAAACAGCATGAATTGCCAAGGACCATGTTAACTTACTATTTTCGAAAGGTACCCCAGGAATCAGCTCCAAATAAAGCAATGCAAAGGTCTTTTTTATTACAAAGAAATGGGAAATGAGAGCCCAAGGTGCAAAAAGAAAAGTTAAATATCACCTAGTATGAAAAAATAGTGCATCTGTTTGACTTTATACATAAACCCACCTGTATTTAAATTTTATTTTCGTGCACAGACTCTAAAACAGAACAAGAGTTAAGAAACATGGTAAAAAGTATTTAAATAATAAAGCCTGTATTACAATTTCTAAAACAATAAAAGCTAAGTCTTATTTGTTTTTCAAGTTGTATAATTTCAGAATCTGTTTAACAGTTTTGTAACTTTAACTAATAATACCATACTCCTCATTGGTAAGACTTACTCTAAGGCTACATTTGTTTGCTGTCAATCCTAATTATTATATAAAATAAAAAGCAACCAGGGATAGAAAAGATACTTGCAAGTATAGGATACTGAAATATACCTTTACAACAATCCATGTCATAATTTAACTTGGGAAGTATAATATGCCTTTAAATAATAATAACACTTAGACTTATATACCGCTTCATAGTGCTTTACAGCCCTCTCTAAGCGGTTTACAGAGTTAGCATATTGCCCCCAACAATCTGGGTCCTCATTTTACCCACCTCAGAAGGATGGAAGGCTGAGTCAACCTTGAGCCGGTGAGATTTGAACCGCCGAACTGCAGCTAGCAGTCAGCTGAAGTAAATAATTTCATATATACTCTCACATAAACCCATGTGTGGATAAGCAGATCCTCGTATTCTTAACCAAAATACCATGAAAAATACATCACCAGCACATAACCCAACCCTTGAAATTTTCATATTGTTTAATTTTGGTACCTAAAATTCCTGGCTTATCTGTGAGTATATATGGTAAATATTTAAAACCAGGCTAAGCTTCCGCAAAGAGCAAAGTACAGATTTATAAATTGTGTCCTTTCCCCCCTGCATTTCCTGAATGCAGGTTTAATACAGCAAGTGGAATGATTTAACTGAAAGAATGTTCGGGATGATACTATCTAGGTCAAGTGGTGTTTAATCCATAGCAGTTCTTATATTAATGCATTTTTTTACTTGCTACTCCAATCATCTGATTATAAGCAGACCTCTTATGACTATGTTTAGATTCTAGATATTTACGTTTGAAGTAAAATATAGAATATATTTGCTAATGCTTTACCCCAGTGCTTTAATGGGGCAGAGATGTTAGGCTATAAGCAGTTCACCATAATTTAACCATAATCAGATATTACAGGGAAAGGCGTTTTTCAGCCATGACACAGTTTAGAAAGTAATATATCAATACTGGAAAAAATGTTCCTATTTACCAGACATTAACTATTATTTGATAAAATATGAAATAAAGTGTTATTTAACTGCTATAATAATGGGAAGACTTGATAGCTTCTCAAGAGCACACCCAATGCCTTTTTGAGTTATCCCCTCCTACCTTCAGTTCAAACACAATCAACATTATCCCATGATGCTCTGCTGGATGAGATGGATTGTGTCTCTGAAGGGGAAGGTGGTATGATGGGACTACAATGAAGCTGCAGAAACCCAGGAAGGAAGAAACATATTCCAAGACATGGGTGTGGGGTAGACAAGAGACAACACAGCTGGATCAGTCAGAGATTTAGGATGGCCACTCCATTAGGGTTAGAGTAGTATAGGTTTAGTCTGTCAAGATTCTGTCTATATGGTGTGAGCAAATAAAGAACTGAATTTGGGTTGGTTCTATGGCATTTTTTGGCTGGGCCTGTCATCTCCTAGGTCGTTTCCTCTTCACTGGATTCCCAACTCCCACACCAAAGCTTCCCCCCCCCTTTTTTTAAAAAGCAATGTTATAAAGCTTTAGAAAGAACCCAATTATAAAATGTTTCAAATCCTTCCTTGAGAGAGCTAGATAACAAAGCTGTCCTAGGCAATCATTTACAATATACATAGGGTGCATACACAAACGATTCTCCCATAGTATCTAATTTCAACTCTAAACAGTCACAATTTAAATCTCTGTTAGGTAAGCCTCAGAAGCAGGTATTCAGTCCTTTTTCCTCCCCAGAGAACAGCTTAATGTCTATCAAAGCTGTGGCTTTATAGGCGATCAAGTTTTTATATTTAGTAGTTAGTAATTTTTATATTTAGCAGTTATATATTTTAGATTAAACTTAAACTTAAAGCTACACTGCACAATTTCAATTCTGCAGTACATACTTTCATTGTTTCTTACCAAGTTTTTGAAGAGCGCTGTCAATTCCTTTGTAAATACAGCAAATTTTAAAAATGCTGTTCCTAAATCTGGATCATCTCTACAGACGCAGTTGCCTCCAAATTTCTCCAAAGCTTGTGTATACTGCTCTTCATTTTCCACATGCGCTTCAAAGAGAACAAACAGTATGCTAATTCCAGTAACTATCAACAAGTCCTCCACTGATTTAAAAAGTGCAAGTATTTTACAAGTACATTTGAATACATTCATTTAAATTCAAGTGTTTTTATAGTTTTAAATTTCAAAACAATATAATAGTCCATAGTGTACAACAGGTTTCTTTAAAGAATATTAAACATCTGAATAAAGAAAAACAAGAGCATTAAATTGCTATACTAGTACAAAAATCTGAAATACATTCCAGTTGAATAACTCAAAATACAGAGAAAAGATCCAGTCCAAATAACAGTGATGGTAAATCATCATTGTCATCAACACCACCATCTCTAAATTTATCTGACATTTAATAAATGAAGCCTGGTATGTTTAAATTAAACTGCTTCTCAGTAACAGTTGTTATTTGCAGTAGCTCATCATAATTGTGCTACATACATATCAACAAGTATATTGTTGAGAACCATATACAAAGGCTATTTTTAGATCAAAGAAAAATTGGGGTCCCATGTTGATAACATGGTTTACTTTGACCATAGTTTGTTACCTAAGCTACAATAGTTGGCTTTTCATAAACTAACACAAAGTTGGTGACAAAGAAATTGGAATCTGTTCTTGTGAACACAAGCTAAATACATAGTCTAGAGTACATTAATTAGTTTCAGATTCATGCATGGGCCTCTCCATTCATTCACAAATGCAGCTTAAAAAAGATGAGAAATTTCATTTTCTATCAACCATAGTTTATTGATACACCTAACCAGGCCGTCAAACTGGCAGCCCACGGGCCGCATACGGCCCGTGCAGGCCACGCCCACCCCGCAAAGGCAAAAAACATCCTGATACGTCACAATACAGCCCGCGATGTGATTGGGTTTGACACCCCTGACCTAAACCGTAAAAATGTAAAACACCTTAATTATGTTTCACAGAAGGATAGGGAATTAATGATCCTCCAAATGTTGCTAGTAGACTATAATTCCCATCATCCCAGACACCTGGCTGGGCTTATGGGGCTAATGGGAACTGAAATTTGTTAACATTGAGGGCAGTAAGTATTTTGACTCAGAGAACCCTGAAATGCATTTATTTTTCTAATTCAAGATGGGAAGTTTTTCAGCCCTGTGGTCACATTTCCTGGTACAAGAGATGTGTATATAACACATACAACTCATTCCCTCCTTCCAGCAATCTTCATGCAGATTATTACTTCTCTGAGACCTTTAACTATAGGGAAAGTAGGAGAGGGACCTTGCTTCTTCTATTTTATCTTAGCATTAAAGCCTGAATCTATTCACCTGCTGTCGAAGGCAGCCTGAACTGCAGGATGAAAAAAAAATTGCCCAGGATCCTGGACCACTAATTCAGTGGTTAAGTGCTATAGACTGATTCTCGCTTATTCCCTAAATAACTATGTTTTATCTAGCTTCATTCATAACCAATGTTCCCTTTGATTTCTGACATGCTGTGTATGGGAAAGAAATGTTTTATGCAGCTTTTCTCAAACCAAGTACAAATTTGTGTACAGTATCAGTATACTGAAAGGAACGTTGGACTTACCTGAACATTCTTTCTATGTGCGCTGCAGTAGAGTCCAGACATGGGTTTCAAATTGCCTGATTGGCCAGAAACTGAGTTGCAAAATCTTTGGCCATGCCTCTTCCTCCGGCCGATCGTCAGTTTTTTCAATGAAGATCTGGATCTGGAGAGGACGTAGCCCATCTGATGAAATCGACCACTCCTGGACCCCAGACCATACCAGAACCAGGGTGGGGTTGGACTCTCCTGCAGCGCACATAGAAAGAACGTTCAGGTAAGTCCAACGTTCCTTCTCCTGGGCGCTGCTTGGAGAGTCCAAGCATGGGATATACCCAAGCTAAATTGTCGTAGGGCGAGAAACAGATTGGTCCAGGGTCCCCTTGGCCGGTAGAACCCCTTGCAATACTTGTCTCCCGAACGCTGCCTCCGCCGAGGCAAACATGTCCAGTTTGTAATTCCTCAGAAACGGTGAGGGTGAAGCCCAGGTGGCTGCCCTGCAAATGTCTAGGATTGAGGCCTGCGTAGCCCATGCTGCCGTGGTGGCTACACTCCTGGTTGAGTGCTCTGTGATACGGTGTGGTGCGGGCCGGGCTTGGTATTCATAGGCCAGCGCTATGCAGGCCTTCAGCCAGCGACCGATGGTAGATGGAGATACCTTCTTGCCCATAGACCTGGGCTGGGACGAAACAAAGAGAGCCTCCGATCGTCTGAAATGAGCTGTATGTTTTATGTACTTGCGCAGAGCTCTGCGGACATCCAGGGTATGCCAGCGTCTTTTGCGCGGATGTCTGGGATTTGGGCAAAAGTCTGGAAGGATAACCTCCTGAGCCCTGTGAAACCAGGTGTTAATCTTTGGTACAAACGTTGGGTCCAGCGGAGGACCACTCTATCTGGATGAAAAATACATATGTCCTGTCGCACAGAGAGGGCTGCTAGTTCTGAAATCCTGCGTGCTGACGTGATTGCTACTAGAAAGGCAACCTTGAAAGTCCATAGTCTGATGCTGGTTGACCGTAAAGGCTCGAACGGGGAAGATTTGAGCGCCTTGCAAGACAACTGACAGATCCCAGGTAGGGTATCTGTGGACTGTTGGGGGCAACAAGTTGGACACCCCTTTCAAGAAACTACGTACCCTCGGGTGCTGTGAAAGCGGGGTCGCTCCTTCTCCTTGTAGGACGGTGGCCAATGCTGCCACCTGCCTGCGGAGAGTATTCGTGGATAAACCCTTGTCAAGTCCTACTTGCAAAAAATCCCAAACCTGTGGAACTGTCGTTGCCCTAGGTAGCAATTTCTGCTTAGCGCACCAGTGACTAAATGAAGCCCAGGTGGCTTCGTATATCCTAGTCGTTGATGCCCTTCTGGAAGCAAGGATAGTTGAAATTATTTTGCCTGAAAATTGCCCCTTCCTGAGGATCTCCCTCTCAAGTGCCAAACGGCTAACTTGAACCACTGGGGGTCTGGTTGTTGTATGGCCCCTTGGCGGAGGGAGATCTTGTGACGAGGAATTTTCCATGGACGTGAGATGGAAAGTGTCATCAGGTCCGCAAACCACTGGCGCCGTGGCCAGTGAGGTGCCACCAGGAGCACCTCCGCCTCCTCCTCCTCCATGATCTTTCTGACGACCTTCGGTATTAGGGGGTTCGGAAGGAAGGCGTACAACAGTTCGGCAGGCCATGGGCAACGGAGGGCATTGGTTCCCTCGGCCGCTTGTGTGTGGAACCGGGAAAAAAACCTCGGAAGTTGGGCAAATCTGAGGGCTGGCAAATAAATCTAGTGTCGGAAGTCCGAATCTCTCCGTGATTTGGAGAAACAGAGCTGGGTGAAGTTGCCACTCGGACTGGTCGATGGTTGTTTTGCTCAACCAGTCTGCTTGGGTGTTGGACGTACCTGAAATATGGTCTGCCCGTAAGGACCGCAGGTGTGTCTCCGACCAAGTAAAAGTCCTGTGCCTCACGCATCGACACCTTGGAGTGGGTGCCCCCTTGTCTGGTGACATGCGCTTTCGCTGTCACATTGTCCATTAATAAAAGGACGTGATGACCTGACAGGTCGGTTTGAAATTGGCAGAGCGCCAGATGAGTCGCTCTCAGTTCCAGCCAATTGATGTTGTTGAGAAGATCTTGGTGAGACCAACGACCCTGGGCAACTTTGGAGTTCAGGTGGGCACCCCAACCGAATAGGCTGTCATCCAATGTCAGAACCAGCCATGCCGGTTCTCGAAAGAGACAGCCTTTCTCCATGGCTGGCGACGCCAGTCCAGTGAGCCGAGTACCTGCTTGGGGACCCTGATTCTGGACAGTGAATTGCTTCGCCCTGCTCTCTGGCTGGGTAACAGTAGCCATTGTAAGAGCCTTGCATGCCATCGAGCCCAGGGAACTATGGCCAGGCATGATATTATTTTGCCTAATAACTGAGAAAGAAGCAGTAGAGTAACTAGCTCTAATGATTTGATCTGCTGCACCATCTCTTTTATGCTGGCCCGGCGTTCCTGAGACAGGAAAACCTGTGATGACAGAGTGTCGATCACCACCCCTAAATGGGTCATGCTGGTAGATGGTGTCCAGTGGTTTTCTCCCAGTTCACAGAAAACCCATGATCCTGAAGGGTTTGGACCGTAATATGAAGATCACGTTCCGCCTGCTCTAAGGACAACACCTGAATTAACACGTCGTCCAGGTAACATTGCAGGCCCACAGCTGCGCTGCTACGACATTTAGTAGCTTGGTGAAAGCTCGTGGGGCCGAAGAAAGGCCGAAGGGGAGGGCCCTGTATTGCCACTGGTGAACTGCATAAGAGAATCTGAGGAACCTTCTGTGGGACGGTCTGATGGGCACATGGAGATATGCCTCTTTGAGATTGTTTGAAGTTAAAAAAAATCTCCCTATCTGATGCAACCCAGGATAGTATGTAGGGATTGCATTTTGAACCTTTTGTACTTTATATGTACATTGAGTTCCTTCAGATTCAATATGGCCCTTTGTCCCCTCTAACTTTTGGGGACCAGAAAGAGGATGGAATAAAATCCTAGCCACCTCTGACCCACTGGCCCCATCTCTACGGCCCTGATGTCCCTCAGGTGTCGAATCTTGGCCACCATTAGTGCCCTTTCAGTGGCATCTGTGGGGATGGGGCACTGAATAAAGCGACGTGGAGGGCTGGATGAAAATTTTAGAGTGAGCCCGAGCCTCACAGTTCGTAACGCCCAAGCATCGGTGGTGGTATCCTGCCATTGGATGGCAAACATTTTTAACTGGCCGCCAATGGGGATGTGTGACTGAGAATCACTTTGTGCGACGGTAAGGGCGATTACTGGCCCCTCGAAAGGGCCTCCTGTTCTGTGATTGACGAGCCCTGTCTCGAAAGAACGACCTGTGCTGTGTTCTATCAACACTGTGGGGGTACTGCCGCTGATATAGATGAGTGGGGAACCCCGCTTCAGAGCTACAACAGGGCTGCCTCGGGTAAAAGGAAGAGGACTTTCTCTCTGTTCGCTTATACAAATGAGGTAAGGCCTTCCGTTTGTCTTCCCCTCCACTAGAAGTGGATCTAACACCTCTCCAAAGAGTTGGCGACCCTTGAATGGGGCAGAAGCCAGCCTCCATTTTGATTTCATGTCGGCTTGCCACTGGTGAAGCCACAATAAGCGTCTGGAAGTGATATTAGATGCTAGGGCTCTTGAAGCATTGATAGTCGCATCCACTGAATATTCAGCCGCTGCTATTAATTTATGAATATCCTGCTGTAGCCAGATATCGTCGGGGGGGGGGCTCTGGCCTGCATTTGCTGCAGCCATAAGAGCGAAGTCCTGGAGAAAAAGGATCTAATAGCCCAGGCATCTGCCTGGTGGATCTTATGGGCAGACAGCTCTGCTTTCCTATCCTCAGCCTTCAGACCTTCCGCAGTATCGGAATGTGGAAGCCAAACTGGCTAAAAGGGCATCCACAGATGGAATTTGTAGGAGCTCTCTAACTCCTGTTCTGTGGTGTACATCCTTTTATCCACTAGGGGCAGGGATAGACCCGGGCTGATCCCATTGCCTTGTGATTAAATCCACAAAAAACTTGGGCGACGGCATCACTTCCTGTGCGATAACTTGCTCTGTAAAAAGGCTGGCACAAGGATCCTGAAGTTCCATGGGGCGATCCTCTAAGGAGGCCATTCCACCCATGTTAGCAGTTGTTTTAGCCTTAATAATAAGGTGCTAAACAGGGCAGGCTTAAAGAGGCCCGAATATGAGGATATATCCGGAGAAGTCCCCTCATCCTCAGAGAACTCAAAATCCCCCAAATCTTCCTCCTCTTCCTGTGAGGCCCCACTGTGCAGGGAAGGAGCAGAGGAATGAGATTCTCTAATATAACATCTATTAGGAGTCAAGGTATGAGGAAGGGCGCCAGACCTGGGAGGTCCTATCAATCCCCTTTGAGACAGGGCTGCCTCAATACCCAGAGCAATGGTCTGCACTATGGTATTGTTTATTTCTACAGACAAGCCCTGGTCAGGATTCTCTTGAGGGCGCAGCCCCGCTTTAGGGGTAACCGTGACTGATGGAGCGGAAGGTCTAACTCCAGCCCCAGTCTGCAAAAGTGAAGCAGATAGGCCAGAGGTCTGATATCCCAAAAGTGAAGCAGATAGGCCAGAGGTCTGAAAGGAAGCAATTGAAAGGACTTGTGGGTCCGGAAGTACATCAGGAGACCAGGTTAGCTGATCTTCCAATAGTGGCTGAGACGATATCTCCGTAGGCAAGGAGATGCAATGTGCACTAGCACTCCCAGAAACCCCTTGGGTTCTTGCAGCTTGTGCTTGCTTTTGGGCTTTTGCAAATTGCCTTTCCAGGGCCTTTTGCCTTTTAAGTGCATCCTTGTCAGCAGCAGAAGATTTTGATTTAGAAAGTGAGGTTTTGGACCTGGTAGAGGGCCCTTTCCCCTCTGTTCTAGCCTTTTTGGGCTGAGAACACTCATCAATCTGCTGACTAGGGGAAGAGCTAGCAGAGTTACTGCTATTAGAATCCCTGCGTTCAGCCATTAGTGCTGTAGCCTCTCTTATTTATAGATTCGTGAATCACACTCTCTGCCACTAAATCCGTAATTAGTAAGATCTCAACCCCATGTAAAAGATCAGATGTACTCACTGCGCCTCATGAGTCACAGAAATGGCGCCAAACCAACAACACGGTTTGTTAGCGCAGGGCTATCTGCAAAGCAGCTGCAGAAGTAAAAAAAGGGGCGCGAAACTGGCAATACGGTTACTAACGCCTTTTTCCAAATGCACCTGAAACCGGCAACACGGTTTACTTGCGCATAACGCCTTCTTCCAAATGCGCCTGAAACCAGCAACACGGTTTACTTGTGCGTAACACCTTCTTCCAAATGCGCCTGAAACCGGCAGCACGGTTTACTTGCGCATAAAGGCTGCCTTCCTGGCTCCCAAACGAAGCCTCGATCGTCAGAGGCTCTCCTGCAGCCTCAATGCTGTCTTCTGGGCATGCAGTGCTCTTTCCGAGCCTTGCAGGGGAGAGAAGCTGGAAGGTTCCGCCCTCAAAATGGCGGCTATCAGCTTGCCAATCAGCGTGGCCCCTTGGGAAGCGCGCTCCTAGCAATACGCCGCCAGCCAAGCTTGGACCGAAGCCTCAGTCCTCAAAACGCTGGTTCTAATCTCCTGTGGCTCCAGCCACCTCGCCCCAGCCCTAAGCCGACCACGTGGCAATGGCGGCTCTGGTGGCGATCACGGCGCCGCTCTGGGTGCGGAAGGCAACCAGCCCCTTTCAAACGCTCCAGCCACTCCAAATTTTGATGAGAATTTTTTTTTTTTGTGTGAATTAAGAATTATAATTTAACTGAAGCGAAGAGCAACTCAAACTATGTCTCTCTAGGCCGACTGAGTTGAAAAAACTGACAATTGGCCGGAGGAAGAGGTGTGGCCAAAGAATTTGCAACTCAGTTTCTGGCCAATCAGACTATTTGAAACTCGTCCTCTCCAAGCAGCGCACAGGAGAATGTCAAGTAAATTTAATAGCAACATGTTAAAATGTTTACACATTTCTTAATTACAGTGTAGAAGCTAAAAAGTATAATATGTCACATACATGCTTAAAAGTTACGCCTTCACATAATTTTAGAGTCCTGGTGAATAAATTTATTATTATTATTATTATTTGAAGTTTCTTTTGCGTGTGGCTGTATTGTGATTGGTGGTGAATATTTATTATTTGGACTTTTTTTTACTCTTCATGAGTTGTGTGCATTCACAAACACATCTTAGTAACACTATAAACAATGGCTAGTCAAAAAACAGAAGTGAAAATCTCATTGCAGGGAAAGAGGGGGAGGTCTGCTTATGAACCACAGTGATCACCTAACAAGGATGAGGACACAGTCCTGCATTTGAATAAAGAAGTTCCCATCTTTCCTTACTCCAGTGTTGTTTCTCTTTTCCCTATCAATATGAATTATAGTTTCACCTTACTACTAAAGCTAAAATTACTCTTAAAAATGTTTTCAACCATATTTTCAATTTCTGACTTAAAAGGGAAAAGTAGCTTTTGTTAAATGTAACTTACATCAGTTAACATTTAACAACAACAACAACAACAAAATCATTAGCACCAGGAAGGTAAAAGGGTCTCAAAAGAAGGAACAAGGATTCTTTTGTGAACTATCATGGACTTGAATCTGCATCACTCAGTGAACATTTGACAAGCACTGAATATTGCAATGTGTATTTTAGAAATATAGGACAGCAATAAAACAACGTTTACATACCCAAACCAGAAACATTTATGGCTTTTACAGATTTCTTCATCTTATAAAGAACAGTTCGGTCAACATCCAGGGCCTAAAAATGAAAGCAATAAAAAAAAGTTAGGTAATATTTATTAATTATATGAGCTCAACAGCATACCAAGCAATATACCAAGTCCATGCTACTTGACAACTGAAAATGCTACATATTGTTTTTAATATAAAAATTTTCTACTATTTTTATTCCCTTCAGAAAAAATGAAGTAGCAACCTCCATGTCTTCACTCCCAAAGAATTTTCTTTCCATTCAATTTGTCCAATACTCAGAGACTACCTGAAGGTTTTTCAGGAGTGATTTGCCACCGACTCCTTCCTAAGCCTTCCTAAGTCACTGACCCAAGGTCACCCAATTGGCTGTGTACCTCAGGTGGGACTAAACTCACAGTCTCCCGATTTCTAGCCTGATGCCTTAATCATCATTACACCAAAGTGACTCTCACAAAGAAAATACCTGTTTGTTAATATTAGCTTGTCAATTATTTAATTAGTATTCATATATTAATGACTTAGAATTGAAATTTCTAACAAAACTTGGGCTCCCACGCTGATGACAAAGAATATTAAGTCATTGTTTTAAGAGCAACACTAATGACTGTTTCATTTGGCTTATGTATTGTGGGGATTTTTTTTTAATTAGCACACCTGACTATATTAATTTGTTGTCTGCTGTGATCCAAGTAGCTCGAGGCAGCATTCAGCAATGCAGGGTTTTTCACTAATGACATCAAAATGATACTCACAAGCTTCCAGGAGCATCTTAAATGTTCTCTTGAAGAAATTATATGATACCAGTACTATAATGATCATGCCACCATGCATGAATAATAAAATACAACAAGCCCACATTAGGTACAGAGAAGAAAATCCACTGCAAGAAGCCACCGCACACCATTTGAAATAGGGGGAAATCATGTGTACCTTCCAGAAAACTGACATGTTAAATGCATAATGCGCTATGTATTAAAAATACTATATACACAACAGACTACAAACAATGACAGTACAGAGTACACAGAATGTACTGTGGTCAAGGAAGATATAAGAACATATCAGTAGTCTAGATAGCTTAGAATGCCCAGGTGGCATTCGGTTTTATCTCATATTTAAAGTAATTTCTCTAAAATCAACTTGCTTATTAAACTGCAAAAAATCCTACCAGTGAGCTGCCCCAAAATATTTTGTATGACTTCCATTCTTTAGTTATCAGAAATCTCATCTCAAAAACTATAATCCTAGCAAGAATATACCTGTATCACTTACAAATTAAAAAAATAATAATAGTGAAACATACGCTCTAACATTACAAAACTCAAAATATTGCAGGAAACTATTCCTAGCGCTGAGCATGGGCACAATAATTTAATATTCAATATAAAGCAATATATCAACGTTATTCTGAACATTTATCCATGGGTTTAACAAGATTTGTGTCAGTGTCACAAATGACAATAACTGTACATTGTTGTTGTTGTTGTTTTTACCCAGAATGTGGTAAGCATTTTAAATGATGCCCAAACCCTGCTGGTTATGTTATATTATTTCAGTATCTTGAGTATTATTCATTACAAAACTGGATGAAACTAACAAAAGCAGTAAAATAACAAAACCCTGGAGTTTTCAACAAAGCCATCATGGCCGCTTTGTAAAAAGCATGCCTTATGTTTTGGGGTATTGTTTTTTAGTCATTTCTCTTAATATATTTTTTAAAATAATAGTTTCAGCGGAATTCTTTGTTGTGACGCCATTAAGGTAATTGAGTGGCTAATAAAACCAGCTTTTACATGTTTTAATAGGCTTCTCTCTTTGTCTTTTTCTGCTCTTGTGTGAAAAGCACTCCCTTTTAAAGCTTCCTAGGGCCCTTTTCTATTAGTTTCAAGGAAGCGCATGCATTTGTCTCAAGCTTAATTCTGCAACCAAATGGGTATTTTAGCAGAGTCATATACAGATTCTAAAGTGCTTTCAAATTAACGTTCTTCATAATTCACTGTCTATTGTTTTTGATCAAGTGTCAATGAGACATAGAATGTCAGAAGTCATTTTATATTCTGGCATTAATCTCTGCCCACCAATGTGCTTGTATAAGGTTCTTCTCATAAGTCTTGATCTGGAAAGAAGGCGAAATAGCATTGTTTTGTACATGTATTTTTTTTTAATGCCTAAATGTCACATCAAGCTTTACTCTATGATATAGCACCTGCTCTTCTGTTTTAAGCAGATCTATATGTGTTTATTTTTATATAATATAATTATTATTATATGCAGGTCTATCACTACAGCATTTTTAAACTAAAAAGGCAGCATTTCGATTCTGTATCAATAATACTTTAATATCCTTCCTTTAATACAAAAAAGTACTTTTAACTCATTTTTAAGTTTAATTTATTAAACAGATGAGCAGAATGGCTTTAGATCTACAGAAACTATAAACTGCAGGTACTGTACAACCTACTGAATTTAGAAAGACTTACTATCACTGAGGCTGTCATCATTCTGTTTATTGTTACCATTCTAGATTACAAGTAAAAAGTACACTAATCTTATTTATACTACGGTCAAGTCCAGTATAGATCAATATGTCCTGACATACATACAAGGTTCTAATACAAAATTTGATTCTACATAGATTGACAGGTTACATGAACTACAGCAGGTAATACATGATGTGATGGGCGGTAAACAAATGTAATAATAAATAAATAATAAAAATAAATATTTAAAGCTTTTCACTTAACTAACTTTAGAAAAGCTCAAGACCGTTAAGATTGAATATTACTTATCATTGCAAACAATGTAGTTGTTGGGTTGCTACCGGTTCACCCCGGTTCGGGTGAACCGGTAACGGCAGCGGCGGGAGGCTCCGCCCACCCGCCCGTCATCACAGACGATCTGCGCATGCACAGAAGTGCCACGCGCGAGCGAAGCAAGTGTGCGCGTTCACAGTTCCGAACCGGTAGCGAAGGTAAGTGAAACCCACTACTGAAACGATGACAACCTAGTGATAATCAATAATCAACACTAGAAAAAACAAGTTTTTAAAAAAATCTCAAATTGCAGTTTTTAATCAATTCCAGCACCCAAATTCAAACCTAGTTACATGCTAATGATATAATGCGATCCTACCCACTATGAGCTCACAAATCTGTAAGAATATACACCTTACCATACCACCCAGTTAGCATCCCATTTTCCCAGAAATGTGGGAATGGAGAAATCTCATTAGAAGTGCATTAAGACACATCCAAATCCAGTTACACTGGTATCTTGAAAATGCATTATAACCATAAAAAGTACATGCACCTTAGAAAATACAATTTTCCAGAGTGTTAAAGTCTTTAGTATAAATATGGTAGCTTAGAAACAATAATAGGGTAGAACTCGGGAGTTGGGCGGCATAGAAATTTAAATAATAAATAAATAAATAAACTGAACATGTTCAAAAATGCACCACAGGCACTGGAGCAGGGGTGGGTTCTAACTTAACTAGCTGCCGGTTTGCTTCCTCCTGCGCTGCGTGGCCGCGCCTCATGGCCGTGCGTGCGCAAAGTCCGCGCACGCATGCGCAGTGCAAAAAAAATAAAAAAAATTCCCCCCCAAAAAAGCCAAAAACAAGATGGCGACGCATGTGCAGTGCCGAAAACTCGGCTTCTGCACATGTGCAGAAAAAAAAAAACCGGGAAAAAAATCCCCCCCCCCCAAAAATTTCAAAAAAAAAATTTCAAAAAAATTTTCAAAAAAAAGATGGCGGCGTCCACGGACCAGCACCGACTGAACCGGATCCGTGATGTCATTGTGATGTCACCAGCGGGTCACTACTGGTTCGGGTGAACCGGTCCAAACCCATCTCTGCACTGGGGTCATAAATAGGATGTAAATAAAAGCCAGGCATCCTAAAAACATGTCTCAAAGATGTCTGTCAATCAGAAAGCTGTTCCCCTAGCATTAAGAAACCAGAAGGAAAAAAAATCTTAATCAAGGAGCAATGGGATGGAATATATTCAACTACAGGTAGTCCTCGTTGAATGACTATTTGAATTTTCAATGTTGTTGAAAAAAATGACTTAGGACTGAGCTTTAATACATCCACATTTTTACATTTCTTAGATGAATACAAATTGATTACACTAGTGAATCACAGGATGGATCGCCTGAAGAAATATAGTTTATTTCTTCGTTGCATCTCTCCTGTCACACAAACCACTACAGGAAGTCCTCAACTTACAACCATTCAAAGCAGGGGTGGGTTCTAACTTACCTCGCTGCCGGTTCGCTTCCTCCCGCGCTGCATGGCTGCGCCTCATGGGAAAAAAAAGCCAAAAACAAGATGGCGACGCATACGCAGTGCCGGAAACTCGGCTTCTGTGCATGCGCAGAAGAAAAAAACCCTGGAAAAAAATTCCAACCCCCCCCCCAAAAAAAACATTCCAAAAAAAAAGATGGCGGCGCTCACGGACCGGCACCGACAGAACCGGTTCCATGACATCACCATGACGTCACCAGCGGGTCACTACTGGTTCGGGCAAACCGGTCCGAACCGGTAGGAACCCACCTCTGATTCAAAGTTACAATGGCACTGAAAATAGTGACATGATTGTTTTTCACACTTACGACCATTGCAAAATCCCCATGGTCATGTGATCAAAATTCAGGCACTTGGCAACTGGCATGTAGTTCATGACCACTGCACTGTCACGGGATCATGTGATCACCCTTTGTAACCTCCCTAGCTGGCTTCCAACAGGCAAAGTCAATGGGGGAAGGCAGATTCGCTTAACGACCGCATGATTCACTTAACAACTGCAGCGATTCATTTACCTGTGGCAAAAAGGTCGTAAAATGGGGAAGAACTCACTCAACAATGCCCTTGCTTAGGAACGGAAATTTTGGGTTCAATTGTGGTTGTAAGTCAAGGACTACCTGTACAACAGTCCTATTAACACGACACAAATGAGCTAATATTGTAACTCTTTCCCAGTCAATTTACCCATCTGAACACTGACTGGACTGGCCAACAACCGTATTTCACCCTCTCCTGGTTTCTAGCCTGGTGTCTTAACCACTACATCAAAGTGACTCTCTTTTCATTCTCTGAACAACCACAGAGCATGATTATTCACTGTCACCTTCCTCACCATTTCTTGCCTTTTCATTGCTTTGCCCTTAGGAGGAGGAGGGGAAAAACTAAAAATCCATGATATGACACAGTGAGAATCCTCTGGACAAACTCAAAGGAGATTCAGCTACCTGCACCAGTTCTGTCCCTTTCATTGCTTGCATGACATTGGGAGATACAACCTAAAGAAGCCATAGAGATGGAGTAGCTAGATAAGCTTTATTTTTACAGGGACTCTCTTTGACTTCATCTTACTCATGGTCACTGAAAGAAATAGCTAGACATCAGATAATTTACATGCCAATTGAAGACCAGGTCTTTAGAGCCATTCTCTACTAACTATGATGTCAGTTTCTGTGAAACATTTCAAACAAATATAGAAAATAATCATTAAACTATAGTAAATCACATAGACTGACATGTGCGGGTGTAGTAGGTTACTTCTTGCTGCCAATTTAAGTACAACAATACTCCTGTAAGCTGTTCTGGTTAATTAGCCATAATTAGAAGTTACAGTTTCCACAGTAACCTTAGCTCTGACAAAGATGTTTCAGTTATAGTCTGAACAGTTATTCCAATGTAAAAGCTTTGAATTTCAAATTCAATAGTAATAAGCATAACATATAATCCATACAATGTTCATTCCAGACATGAAATTTAGGGTACAGTGTTATTTCCGTTAAATTAAATTGGATCTCTGGATATTTAAAAAAAAACCTTATTGTTATTTTGAGTATGACAAATGTAATCCTAATTTTTATGATTTTTAGGCTACAGTTTTTTTCAACTCCACATTCACAACTCTTATTTATCTAAAAAAAATGTAGCAATTCATGAGAAAAAAATACCTCCAATTCATAGTCAAATAATAATTTTATGAAGATTAACAAAAATAACAAAAAAGTATGCTTTCCCCTCACACAGGCAACCATCCACTTTCTATGTGGTTTCCCTCCCTCATACAGGAAGTATGTTCTCACCTTATATGCATGGGCGAGAAGTAGGAAGTTTTAAAAAACACAATAAAAGCGTTACATTTTGTAGATCCTCCTGACCCTCTTAGGCTAATTTATTTACAATTGCTAGGATAGAGGCAGTATTGTAAATACAGTCTGAATTCAAAAGAAATATAGATAGTCCTTGACTTATGACTGTTCATTTGACAACAGTTCAAAGCTACAACTGTTTTCTAGTGACTTATGATCTGCCCTCAAAATTACAACGTCATGATCCTTCAGTCACGTGATCGCAATTTAGGCGCTAGGCAACTGGCTCACATTTGCAATGGCTGCTGCAAATGGGGGTCACTTGATGCAATTTGCACCACCTCAGCTGTTGTCCAACAAGCAAAGTCAACTGGAGAAGCTGCATTCGCTCATCAACCGTGTGATTCCCTTAATGACCGCAGTAAAAAATGATAGTACAATCAGGTCTGATTATGTGATGAGTCATTTAACAATCACATTGCTTAGTGACCAAAGTTCCTGTAGTGAAAGCTCACCTGTAAAGCAGTGTTCATCTTCCTGTTTCTGAGAAAGCTTTGTGTCAGGGGTTAGATAACACCAAAGGTTGCTACAACACAAGCATACCAGGCTGGGCTACCCTGGAGAATTGTTCCCATGCCAGACTGCTCTCAGACAGGACCTTAAATGCAAGCAGCTCTCAGCTTCTTGATGAGGCTGAACACAGCTAGAATTGATGCATTCTGACTGGCAGCACCAGCCTGCTCCCAAATACCTTTCCCTGCACCAGATGATTCTTTGAGCAAGTCCCCTTCCTTCTCCCTCCCTGCTTTTCACATGGCAATAACAGTGTTCTTGTGAACTAAATGAACGAATGTTCTGACTCACAAGGGACAACAACAACAACTGCATCACGATGCCATTTCTTCTTACTAGGAGGAGATGGTATCTCCCAGGGCTGTGATGGTGAACCTTTTGGGCTTGTCGTGTCAAATATTTGGAATATGCCTAAACTGAATCTGCTGGCGTGCCACTATCCCTACCCCACAAAACAAAAGAGAAATAATTCTTTACATATTCATTTATCTTTTAAAAAATACAACCCAATCATGTGTGGCACTATGTATTATATATAGATATTAAAAAAATAAAATAATTACAAAAATAAAATAGAAGCAAAACAACCCATTTGCAGAGGGACAAGAGGCCATGCGACAGCATACGGGTTTGGAGGTTGAGCAAGACCATACCGCATTCTCATGCATCCTCCAGAGTCTCCAAAAATCACTCAAAAATGGGACATGCTTTTGAAAATAGTTTTTGTCAGATGTTGATGAACACTAACATGTCTCTCTGTATGTCAGGCATGTCATCTTTGACACGTGTCATAGGTTTGCCATCACTGTTTTAGGACCTTAATTCTGTGTCTTAATTCCCTGGTCTTTCTTCTCCTGTGAAGAATATCCTTCAGCCATGGACCGGACTCTGTTTCTCACCAATTCGTGTTGAAATTCCATATACAGACAAGTATAAATCAACTATAGCCTGCTGGTGAAGACACACTGCTCCGTATCTGAACAAGATTTTAATAGTAACAGCTCTAAGCATCTAGGACAGATCTGTCAACAACTGTCCACATACGTTCTTTCTGGTCATCAATCTACACCAGGGCTGTCAAACTGGCGGCTCACGGGCCGGATGCGTCACGCGCAGGCCACGCCTACCCCGGCTCCACAAAGGCAAAAAATGTCGCGATACGTCACGTGATGCGATCGAGTTTGACACCCATGATCTACACCCTTCATGTTTCACTTGCCTGCTTTCTTCCACCAAGTAGCAATCACATCTGATACCTCGCCATAGGGTAGATAAAAATCGATGACTTTTTTAAAAAAATAAAAAAAGGATTTTTTAAATTTAAATCAGATTTTTTTATTTAAATCGGGTTTTTTATTTTTATCAAATATATTTTAATAAAATGCTTTTGGAGTAAAAAAAAATCTATCTAAAGATAGTTTTCTATTTAAGATACATTAATATTTTAGTTTATTCAGCATGAAATGGAGCTTAATTATGAAGCATGAGCAGGGGTGGGTTCTAACTTACCTCACTGCCGGTTCGCTTCCTCCCGCGCCGTGTGGGTGCGCATGCATTGTGTGCCGTGCGGCCCGGCTTCACGTGCGCATGCGCATTGCTGAAAAACAAGATGGCGGCACCTATGGCGCCGCCGAGAGCCGGTTCAGGGGCATGTCCAGCCGGTCATCGCTGCCAGTTCGGCGAGCGGGGGGAAATTCCCGCTACCGGTTCTAAAGAACCGGTCCAAACCGGCAGGAACCCACCTCTGAGCATGAGGCTGTATGTTCTGCAATATTTACATTTTTTGTAAACTCATTCAATGAACCCAAGCTCTGCAAGCTGAGATAACTGCATTGATGCATTCACACAATTTCACAGTAACCATGAGATAAATCATAAAACAAAGTTCAGGAATATTCCTTTATCCCATTGTTTTGCAAATCTATGTACACTACAAACTGTATGATTGTTCGAAGAGAAATGCATCTGTACCACCAGGCTCTAAGTGTGAGGAGGAAGGGCAAGCAGTAAAAATGAAAGTGAAATCTTCTAAGCAGCTTATAAATATAATATTAAAGAGCACCTGTCATTTCAGATCCATCATGGCAGTGCCTGTTAGTCCACTCACCTGCTGCCTGCTATGTGCCTCACCTTGTTGTGTCACTGCTGCATCACCAGCTGTCCCATTAAAGTGAATGGGACTGTCGGTGAGTCAACAGTGGGTCAGAGGAGCCGCTGTGGGGCAGAGATGACAGTTGGTCTTTAAAAATTATGATTTAAATCGAGTTGATTTAAATCAAGCCTTTTTACTAGTGATTTAAATCATGATTTAAAGACCAACTTGATTTAAATCAAATCCACCCTGCCTCGCCATGTACATTTATACATCTGAACTAGACTGGGTTGTTTCTGTGTCATATAATATATGTGGGTATATGCATAATTTTTTATTTATTTATTTATATTTTGTCATATTTATGTAGTATATATTGGAGGTGGTGAGCCTTTGAGAGCTGTATGCAACGAACTTTCATTTTAAAGTATGTCGATTAATGTACATTTAAAGTGACAATAAAGCTATTCTAGGTCTAAGTCTACCTAGTGTGGTGTAAGATTAAGGCATAAATATCCAATCCTTCATTGTTATTCTGAGTTTAAGGGCAAGCAAATTGACTTTATTGCTCACCTTGACGATTAAAAGTCTTCATTGCCTCAATATGTGAAAATGTTCTCTCTCTAAATAAACAGAAAATAAAAAGTTGCTGGGTAAGGAATGCTGTATATGTAAATGGTAGGTTTGCTCTTCATTTCTAGATACTTTTCAAGTCAAAGAATACCTTCACTGGTGGCTTTATAAGGTTTAATAAGAATTGCTTGAAAGCACAATTAAAAAAGCAAGCCAACTGAAGTTTACAATAATATGGTTTATAATCACTTTAATGGAGGAACCTGATGGAAATTTACTTTATTTCCATGGTTTAGCCAAGTGGATCTGTAAGGGAAAATGTTTTATATAGTCCAAGAGCCAACATTTTTAAAAAGTATAAAGGTTAATTTTACTTGTAGTATGTCTTAGAATGAGAGCAAAGTCTAACAGAAGAAAGGTGGACTGCCTGGGAGAGCTCTTTCGTCACACAGTAGATTAAGACTGTCTTCTGATTCAGAAGTAAGCCCACTAAGTAAGTTATCTGATGACTTAAACCTCATTTGTTGCTGTGAAACCTAAATCTAACCCAGTAATCGGAAAATGTATTTCAAGCTTTATTTTGTTATATATAGCATTCTCATCCTGTTCTTTTCTTTGAAAACTAAGTGACCAATTAACAAATCTTTTTCTTACAAGAGTCTAGGTCCGTGATGGCAAACCTATGGCACATGTGCCACAGTTGGCACGCGGAGCCATATCTGAGGGCACGCGAGGCGTTCCCTATGTCAGCTCCAGTGCGCATACGCATGCTGGCCAGCTGATTTTCGGCCTTGGGGAAGGCCGTTTTTGCCCTCCCCAGGCTTCAGGAGGCTTCCCTGAAGCCTCTGGAGTGCAAAAAATGGCCCAACAGGCAAACCGGAAGTCCGTTTTCCAAACTTTTGGTTTGCCCGTTGGGCTGTTTTCCGCACTCCGGAGGCTTCAGGGAAGCCTCCTGAAGCCTCCGGAGGGTTAAAAATGGCCCAACGGGGGGGGGATGCACGTATGCGCAGTACAGCACACGTAGGGGGGGGGGGGGGGGCGAGCACGCGCGCGCACCCATTTTTGGCACGCAAGAAGAAAAAGGTTCGCCATCATTGGTCTAGGTTTTGTTTTAGATCCCATACATAAAAAGATTTCTGAAGGAAATCTTCTAAAATATTTCTTTATATCATGATTGATAAAAACAGCAAGAGTTGAATATCTTATCCTACCTAACCTTGCCAGTTTGTAGTAGTGGCTGAAGTGCTGGGCTAGATAATTGGGACACTGTGAGTTGTAATCCTACCTTTGGAGTGAAAAGTGGCCCGGTGACTTTGGATCAGTCACCGTCTTAGCCCAACCCAACCAACAACTTAGCATTGTTGTTGTAGGGAAAATGAGGAGCATTACATATGCCAACTGGAACTGTACAGAAAAAAGAGAGATATGAATCTAATAATGACTTAAAATACATATTCCTAAAGAAGGCTGCCATCTCTTGTTTCCACTAGCCATAATTTAGAATTATGATCTAAATTACCATAAGGTATTTGCGATACTGTGTTTTAAAATGATTTACTGATTTATTATAACTATGATTTACTGAGCAAACCAGACTGGCTTGATTCACATATAAACTGAAATCAGAGGTACATAATGAAGGACCCAGAATCTCTTCTGCAGGGCAACAATTTCTAAGTGAACAGAGTCTAAAATAATTCAGTCATTTGTGTTTGTGTTGAGGGTCATGTTTAAGAGAAAAACTGATGCTTTAAGCCTGCAACAGACCAACAACTAATGCAGCAAAACTGGGTCTACTTGGGAACTTAGAACTTACCTCTGGAATGTACAAAGCTGATTGCAACTCTTAAGACTATAACAGTTGTGCATTCCATAACCCATAGTTTATAAACTATAGTCAATAGGTTCATATGTCATGCAAAACCGAAATAAACAAATTATACTACAGTATGTGTTAGCCCAATATGTGAACCCAAGATATGAATATCTCAGAAAGGACAATACTCAGACTAAGGTTTTGATTTTGAGAATTTAACAAAGAAAGGGGGCGTTGGTTCTTACCTGATACGCCCTTTTTCCGAGAATCGAAGGAAGAGTCCAGGATGGGTTAGTCTAGCCCCCATAGCTCTATGGACTGGGTTGAATTTTCTGAGGATCCGCCTCCCTGATGACGTACTTCCCCAGTCGACAATAAGTCCGAAGCGAATGGCGCAAGCTTCCAGTGGAATCCATCACACTCGGTCAGACCACCTCTGAGAAGCCTGCAGAAACATTAAGATCCCGGACCCCTGTCGGCCGGCTACACCAGACCTCAGGGTGGGACTGGACTCTTCCTTCGATTCTCGGAAAAAGGGCGTATCAGGTAAGAACCAACGCCCCTTTTCCCTCATATCGAAGGAAGAGTCCAGGATGGGACATACCAAAGGTAAGGAGTCCACGAGGGCGGGCAATGCTCAATCACAGATCCCCGGTTCCTCATGTACCCGCTGTAGCACTCGCCGGCCAAACGCTGCGTCAGCCGACGCAAACGAGTCGATGCGGTAGTGACGGATGAAAGGAGAAACCGATGTCCATGTCGCCGCTCTGCAAACCTCCTCTGCCGTAGCCTGCGTAGCCCAGGCGGCCGTCGTGGCCGCACTCCTGGTTGAATGTGCTGTCACACCTTGAGGCACGGGAAGCGACTGCGTCTGATAGGCGTGAGCGATGCAGGCCCGCAGCCACCGACCGACCGTGAAAGATGAAATCTTATTGCCGAGCGATGACGGTCGGAACGACACAAACAAAGCCTCCGTCTTCCTGATGGGCGCTGTTCTGCGAATGTAGATGCGAAGAGCCCTCCGCACGTCCAGCGTATGCCATCTGATCTCCAATTCTCGTCGCGGCTCCGGACAGAAGTTGGGTAAAACCAACTCCTGAGCGCGATGGAAGATGGAGTTGACCTTGGGCAGGAACACCGGATCCAGTCGCAGCACCACCCTATCTGCATGGAAGGTGCAAAGGTCTCTGCGCGTAGACAACGCCGCTAACTCCAATATGCATCTTGCCGACGTGATGGCTACCAAAAACGCCACCTTCCATGATAAAATGCGTAGAGAAGCTTCCCGCAGAGGTTCAAACGGAGGCCTGGTTAACGCTTGCAGCACCAGGGACAAATCCCAGGTGGGGTAGCGGTGAATGGGCGGAGGTTTGAGATTTGCGGCTCCCCGCAAAAAAAGGTGGACTCTCGCATGATGAGCCAGTGATGGCCGGTCCCCAGACTCCCAAACCGATGCCAAAGCAGCAATCTGTCGTCTTAAAGTATTAGGCGAGAGGCCCTTTGCGAAGCCACTCTGGAGAAATTCAAGAATATGTTCAACCGCCACCCCCCGAGGGTCTAAGTGGCACTCGCTGCACCAAGCACAGAAGACTCTCCAGGTCGCCTCATAAATACATGTAGTGGAGGGCCGCCTGGCCGCCTGCATCATCCGGATGACTTCTGTGGAGAACCGCTCCCGGACTAAGAGGCCCCGCTCAACTTCCAGACGGCTAGCTGGAACCACTGGGGGTCTGGGTGTAGGACTGGACCCTGGCTGAGGGTGACCCGCTCCGGCGGGATTCTCCAGGGCAGTGCGGTTGACAGCCCGACCAGATCGGCAAACCACGGGCGCCTGGGCCAGTGAGGAGCCACCAACAACAACTCCGCGCGTTCCCGCAGCACCTTCCTG
>QLTV01001698.1:1817262-1829519 GCA_003457575.1 Thermophis baileyi
ATATTGTGCCATTTGCTTCAGACTTGTTGTCGACTGAGGCAGTACGTCATCAGGGAGGCGGATCCTCAGAAAATTCAACCCAGTCCATAGAGCTATGGGGGCTAGACTAACCCATCCTGGACTCTTCCTTCGATATGAGGGAAAACAAGCCCTTTACTCTTTCTAAAACAGCCATATTCTGATTTTACATTTTTTATTTTCCAGAAGGGGTCAACTTTTACATATATCAAGTTATCTCAGATCATACAATTCTTCTATCTTTCCTTGGGCAGCTGACAATTACATTAAGAGAAAGAGAGAGAGAGAGAAAGAGAACGTTATACAGATGTGCAAACTGTTCTATGCCCAACCCAATCCATACGGTGAAACAGCTGCATTCAGAAGGTGCATGGCTGAACTGAACCACATGTGTTTTGGATTTTTGGGTCTGTGCAGGGAATGAAGTATGGCACAGACCGAAATACATTTGTTCTAAGCACAATTAATTGGGGAAGAGAAGGAAATCAGCTCATTGGCAGCTGAGAGGAAGGAGAGAAGGGAAGGCATTGAAAAGATCCAGGCAGTAGAATCCTGGTCTGGTCTGTTGGATGATGCCAGACTAAGGGCACTGTTAGTAAGGGCACTGTCAGCATCGCAGAAAGGAAAAGTTGCAAAGGCTAATATAATGACATTTGTGAGGACAGAGAAGAAAGAGAAAGTACTAGGAAGAGCAGCAAGTGGGCTGCTGGGATAAGCCACATGGGGATATTGGTAGTTAAAGAGAAGGAAGGCTTTAGAACAAACATGGGGAAGGTGGGCTGGTGGGAATATTGCCTTAGGAAAGAATAGGCAATGACTACTAATCTTCCCTATTCACTCTGTAAATCATTCTGGCTTCTCCCTTAATTTTGTTTCAAACTTTCCGGTTTTGTTTCTGCCAAACTCCAGCTGATCTGAAATGATTTGGCAGAACTTCCGGAGCAAATGATTAGTTCAAAGTTCAAAACAAAAGATATTTTCTGTCTCAAGTACACACTCTTGCTATTACAGAATAGCAAGTCAAGCCACAGTCAGCACTGAGCAGCAACAACTTTTAGTGGAGGAACTTCCCAGCCTAACAGTTCGCCTGAACACTGAAGAAAGTAAAGCTTGTGTTTGTTTGTTTATTAAACAAATCTATATAGTCATCCAACTCACACATTGTTGACTCTGGGCAACTTCCAACGTTTAAAAAATCTACCACATAATAAAAACTCATTTTTTAAAAACACCCTCCACTTCTCATGGCAGCAATGCAATCAGATTAGCCATTTGATTAGCTCCTTCGCCAGGCCTGCTGACAAAACCATGGTTTTTGTGGTTCTCTACATATGCTTTACAACTGAGCTAAGATGGTTTCTGGCAGCTGAAAATGATGGCAGCAGATGTTAGGTAAGGTAATTTGAAAAAGGACTGAAATTTTAACAGATGTGATTGAATATTATTTGACAGGCCTCTTTAACAAATCTGAGCATTATCCTCTTTTCTGGTTGTACTACCAATAGCGTAAAGAAACATTTCTGAGAACATTTCTTGAATTTTGAAAAAAATCAGTACTTTTATAAAGCAGTTCCGTAACTTTGAGAATATTTGGAATTGTTACTGTATTGTTGCAGGAAGTTTATTGTACTGAATATTATTTTCAAAACTAATTATCATCATACATATATACCTAGAAACTCATAATGCTACCGTGTTTCCCCAAAAATAAGACCCTATCTTATATTTTTTTGAACCCTGAAATAAGCGCTTCGCCTTATTGCCATGCACTCAAAAGCCCGATTGGGCTTATTATCAGGGGATGTCTTATTTTGGGGGGAACAGGGTATTATCTTTCAGGTAAGCAGCGTTATGCAAAATACAGAATGGAAATTAGAACAAGTAAATATTAATAATTAATATATAAAGGCAAATAAATTAAAGGCATGAGTTCAAACAAACTGGAGGAAATATTTCATATATCTAGTTTCCACTAACATCCTTTATCATATCTCTCCAAATTTTTTTAGACCATCCTTGCTTCTACCACATCCATACATTGTTTCAGACACTGACTTTTCTTTTAAACTTTTCACCTTTTTCTCAGGTTCTTATCAATTTGATTTAGTCATGATCTTCTCAATCTTGCCATTCCTTCAACTCACTCATTCAATTTGCCTTAATATATTTGTTTTGCAATTCAATTATTTATTCCCTTTATATGAACAAAACACCTCATATACAAGTACATGTAGTCCTCAACTTATAACTGTAGTTTAGCAACTGTTTGTAGTTTCCACAAGCTTGGAAAGGCTTTCTGGCCCGTACAGCATTTCTGGCCAGTGTACAATGTTGTACCACCCCCTACATCAGGGCTGTCAAACTCCCGGCCCGTGGGCCGGATGTGTCACACACTGGCCAAACCTGTGTTAGCGAAGGGGGGGGGGGAAGTCCCGATATGTCACATGACGCCACCGTGACGGCGTGAGTTTAACACCCCTGCCCTACATGGTCAGGTGACTGCATTTTGGGCACTTGGCAATCCGTTTGCATTTTCAACCAGTTGCCAGCTACCTTGTGATCATATGATCACCATTTGCAACCTTCTCTGGTGGCTTCCCCAGCAAGTCAGTGGGGCACTATTTAGAAGGTTCCCTTTTACGGAGTCTTCCAAACAAGAACAGCACTCTTGTATCTGCATTTTTTTTCATCTATAATTCTTCTCACTGTTGCAAGCAGCTTTCACTTCCTCTTTCCTTATGACCACTTTCCCTCCTCCATTCTGTTGGAAAATTAATTAGCTGTCTTCTGCTTACATATTTTTTCATATAGGATTCATACTTTCTCTTCCTATATAGTTGCTATACTGTCACTCTAATTTTTTCCACTTCATTGCTTTTTTATATATTAATTTTTTCTCAATATTTTCACAAATGGAAACTTCAGACAAACCCAAGTAACGTGCTTCCACCTCAATAAGATGGCCCACCATGAACTAAATGTAGAGTTTGAGAATATTTTTCTTGCTCGTAACAAATACCCAAAATACCTTGAGGTTACTCTAGACTAAAGGAAACATTGTCCTTCAGAGAACATCTCAAGAAGATTGCAGCCAAACTGCGATCAAGAAATAACATCCTGCGAAAGCTGTCTACCTGGGGTTCCTCAGCTTCCACTTTGCGATCCTCAGCTCTTGGCCTCATCTTTTCAGCAGCAGAATACTGTTCCCCAGTCTAGATAAATAGTAGCCATACCAGACCAATCCACACACAGCTGAATCACACTATGTGCATCATATTAGGCACAATAAGATCTACCCCCACTTTCTGATCACCAGTTTTTAGCCATATTCCTCCACCACATCTACGAAAACGCTCTGCTCCAAGAGTATAAGAAAATAATTAGTAATATTCACCTGCCGATATCACTGATGCTATAAACAACAGGCTTTGTTCCAGACAGCCACCTATTGAGACAAACAGAAACTTGCTGGATAACAACTGCACTCTGCTTGAGGTGTGGACGCAGAAGAGTCCTCTACTGCTTCTCCAGAGTGTTACAAGTTTCCCTGCTGTACAGGTGAACCAAAAGGATTCAATCTACCCTGTAAGACCTGGTCAATCCTTAATAGGATTAGGACTCAACGTGGCAGGTGTGCTACTCTCCTCCATAAATGGGGAAAGCTCTCCTTTTTGGAATGTAGCTGTGGTGCTCCAAAGCAGACAGAGCAACATATTGTGGAACTCTAAGTGGATATCAGGGAAACCCCAGAGAGTTTCTGTATGCAACTCCATTATATATTGACTATATAAAATATAAATGGTCTATCTTTGAATTTGTAAATACAGTAAAGACTTCCCTATTTGTTCATTGAGAATGTAATTCTGATGTGCTTTTTAACATTTTTGCCATATGCTACATAAATAAAATTTCTCAAACCTACTCATGACACTACCAGAAAAAAAGTCTATATATTCAGCATCTTGGATAATCTGTTTTATTTATTTAGAAGATTTTCATAGTGCCCCCCCAGTTGAATAATTGTGACTCAAAGTAGTATATATTGAATAAAAACCAATACAAAAACCAATAATTATAGGTAACCATAAGACAAAAAATAAACCAAAATCCACACCCAACATGTGAAAGGGGTGTTGGTCTTACCTGATACGCTCCTTCTCGTGGACTTGGAGACAGCATCCAGGAATGGGTTAACTCCATCTATTATCCAATAGGACTGAGTCTGCAAAAGAGATGACACGCCTCCTTCTCCTGTGTCCTCTGCTTTTTTGACGAAGGCGTTGATGCAGGCTTGCGTGTTGCTTTTAGTAATCACAGATTGTCGTTGTAAGTCCAGGACCGGATGCAAATCCGGGTGGGGCTAGATGCTGTCTCCATGTCCACGAGAAGGAGCGTATCAGGTAAGACCAACACCCCTTCTCCGTATTAGCGGAGACAGCATCCAGGAATGGAACATACCAAAGCTGGCTGTCCTATTGGGAGGGCGCAGCCTGGTCCTGGATCCCCTGGTCAGAATGAACACTTTGAAGCACACGTCTGCCGAATGCTGCTTCAGCCGATGCGTAAGAGTCTAACTTATAATGGCGTATGAAAGGAAATGGAGAGGACCAGGTGGCCGCTCGACAGACCTCCTCAATGGAAGCTTGTGTCGCCCATGCTGCAGATGTAGAAGCACTCCTCGTAGAATGTGCCATGATACGTCTGGGCAGCGGCAAGGCCTGGATCTCATAGGCCTTGGCAATGCATGCCCTGATCCATCTTCCCACGGTGGAGGAGGTGACCTTATTCCCCAATGTGGATGGTTGAAAGGAGACCAGAAGAGACTCCGACCTCCAGAAAGATGAGGTTCGTTTAATGTAAATCGTAAGAGCCTGTCGGACATCTAAGGTATGCCACTTGTGTTCTAAACGGTGGACCGGATGCGGACAAAAGTTTGGGATAACCATTTCCTGGGCCCTGTGGAACCAAGAGTTAATCTTTGGAACGAAGGTAGGGTCCAGTCGTAAGACCACCCTGTCGGAATGGAACACACACAGATCTGATTGGATAGATAGGGCTGCAAGCTCTGATATCCTCCGGGCTGATGTTATGGCCACGAGGAACGCCACCTTATACGTCAGGTAGCGTAGACTGGCTTCTCTAAGAGGTTCAAATGGACTCAAAGTGAGCGAACTGAGGACCTTTGACAAGTCCCACATAGGGAAACGATGCACTACAGGCGGTCGTAAGTTGGTTGCTCCTCGGAGGAACTGGTGAACTACAGGAAGTTGTGATACAGAGTCCTTAGATCCACAAGTCAAAATGGAAGACGGGGCAGCTACCTGTCTTCGGATCGTGTTAGGTGCTAGTCCTTTGTCAAGCCCATCCTGGAGGAACTCCAGCACCTGGGCAATTGAAACGTCCATGGGCCAGAGCCCCTTTTTTGTACACCATGAACAGAACACCCTCCAGGTGGCGCTGTAAATTATGTTAGTTGAAGCCCTGCGAGAGGCCTGAATCGTTTTGATGACCCGGGCTGAAAGACTGTCCCCACTCCATAGGCGCCGCTCAAGCACCAGGCGGTCAGATGGAACCACTGGGGGTCTGGATGGACTAACGTCCCCTGGCTGAGATGTATCTTGTTCTGAGGTAGTTGCCAGGGACGGGCCACGGATAGAGTCACGAGGTCCGCAAACCAAGGGCGCCTGGGCCAGTGGGGGGCCAGGAGTAGGAGTTCCGCCCTCTCCTCCAAGAGTTTCCTGATGACTTTCGGAATGAGAGGAAGAGGGGGAAAGGCGTATAGCAATCCTGGGGGCCACGGGCTGCGTAACGCATCCACTCCCTCCACTCCCAGTCGGGAAGCGGGAAAAGAACTGTGGTAGCTGGGCGTTGTCCCGGCTGGCAAACAGGTCGACTGTGGGAAGGCCGAAGTGATCCAAGATGTCTCTGAATAGGGATGGGTGCAGGCACCACTCCGCGTGGTCCACTGATGCTCGGCTGAGCCAGTCCGCTTGTGTGTTTGCTACTCCTGAAATGTGGGCTGCCCTTTTGGATCGTAGATGGGATTCTGCCCAGAGGCCCAGCTGATAGGCCTCCATCATGAGAGCCTTGGAGTGAGTACCTCTGAGGCAGCTGATATGGGCCTTTGCTGCGACATTGTCCGTGAGGACCAAAATGTCCTGACCCGAAACGACGTCCCGGAATTCCATGAGGGCCAAGTGGATTGCCCGTAGCTCCAACCAATTGATATTGTGCTGTAGATCCTCCAGAGTCCACTGTCCCTGTGCCTGAAGATGAGCCCCCCCATCCGGAGAGACTGGCGTCAGTAGTCAGGATCAGGCGCTTCGGTTCTCGGAACATGCAGCCCTTGGTGATGGCCTCTGAGGTCCACCACTGTAGTGATCGGAGCACCTCTGATGGAACCCGGACCCGTCTTTGGGAATTGCTGCTGCCGTCCCTTTGAAACGGGAGGAGGAACCATTGGAGATTCCTGGAGTGGAGCCGTGCCCATGGAATGATGGAAATGCACAAAATCATCTTTCCCAAGAGTTGGGAGAGAAGATGAAGAGGCACTGTGCGTTCTCGTCTGATTTGTACTGCCATGTCTCTCAGGCTGGATTGGCGCTCCTGGGAAAGTTATACCTTGGATTTGACTGTATCGATGACTGCCCCCAAGTGGAGGAGTCATGTAGTGGGGGTCAGATGACTTTTGGCCCTGTTTATCGAAAATCCATGTGCTTGAAGGGCTAGCATCGTAGTATCTAGGTCCCATCTCGCCTGGAGTTCTGAGGTGGACTGGATAAGTATGTCGTCCAGGTAGAACTGGATCCGTATGGGTAGAGTCTGCAGGTGTCCTGGCAGGGCGGCCATGTTTGGTGAACACCCGTGGGGCGGAGGAGAGACCAAACGGCAGTGCCTGATATTGATAATGCTTTCCTGCGTAATAGAAACGAAGGAACTGTCTGTGGGCGGGATGGATGGGAACATGAAGGTATGTCTCCGTCAGATCCACTGACATGAGGAAGTCGCCCCTCCTGATGGTTTTCCAAAATGGTCTGGAGTGACTGCATTTTGAACCTTCGATAAACAATATGACAGTTCAGAGTCTTGAGATCTAAAATTGCCCTCCAGCCCTCTGAGGACTTATGAACGAGGAACAGGAGCGAATAAAATCCCTGTCCCTATTGCTCCTCCAGAACCGGTTGGATAGCACAAATATCCAGAAGATGTTTTATGGCCAATTTTTTGAGATCAGACAACGGAGGAAGAACCTCGGGGGGTGAGGAGGACACAAACTCTAGGGAGAGGCCAGATCTCACCATCTCCCTGACCCAGGCGTCCGAGGTGGTTTTCTCCCATTGGTCAGCAAAGAATGTTAAGCGACCACCGATGGGAGGGCCAGATGCGCAGTCCCCACTAACGTCGGTAGGGGCGTCCCCCCCGAAAGGATCGTTTGTGTCTGTCTGCCCTGTCTACCCTGCTGCCGACCCTGTCTGGGAGGAAAGGATCTTTGATAACGCTATAGTCTGAAACCGCCCTCCTGGCCCTGAAAGGACAAGGGGCAATAATACGGGGCAGGACGGGATTCCGATCTTCGGGACATGGAAGGTAGAATCTTGCGTTTATCCCTGGATTCTACCAAAATGGGCTCAACAGTCCCCAAATAATTTGACCCCAGAAAAAGGAGCTGATGCCAGACGCCACGTTTCTGGTATCGGTTTGCCATTGCCATAGCCATAAAAGGCGTCTGGAGGCCACCGATGATCCAATGGCTTTAGCCACGAATCGTGCCGCATTAAGCATGGCGTCTGCTGAAAACTCCAAGGCAGCCATAACTTTATTCAGATCCTGGTGGGACCTCGTGTCATCTGCTGGAATCCTGTCCTGTAACTGCCTCAGCCAAAGCAGGGAGGCCCTATTAAAGAAGGAAGCCGCTGTAGAGGCCTTAACGGCCCAGGCATCCGCCTGATGGGCCTTAATTAATCATTGCTCTGCCCTCTTTTCCTCAGGTCTGAACTTCCTCCGGGGCCCCCGTAACTAAGGAGGTTGAAGCTAGTGCCACTACCGGGGTGTCTACAGTAGGGACCTGAAGGACATTGGATAGTTCAGGCCCCACATTATAAAAGCACCTGTCTGACCTGCTGGGATTGGACCCTGAGCCTGGTAAGGTCCACTGCCTCTGCACGATGTCAAGGAAAAGTCTGGGCTCTCCTCTGCCTCCACCGTGGGCTTCACAAAAAGGGGGTCTGCAGGATCGGCCGACCCTGATGCCCCTTCAGAAGGAACTGGGTTAGAACCCAGGCGAATTGTATTTTTTGCTTTGAAGAGCAACGATTTGAAAAGTTGAGGACGAAATAAACCCACAATTGCAGGCTGATCAGGTATTAGGCCCTCATCCTCAGATAAATCTCTGATCTCTTCTCCTGATAAGGAGTCTTGATCAGAAGAGACCTGGTATGGGACCAGTCCATGTTGGAGACATTCCTCCCTTAGGGGAGTGGGCCCCTGATGGTGCTCATGGCGTCTGGGGTGATCAGGCCCCGAGGAGGCCCCCTGTTGTAACCCTGCTGCAATCCCGTTTAATGGCCTCGGAGATCCAGGTCCCCATGCTGGCCGGGATTAATGGCTCAAAATGCTCCTCAGAGCGAAGGCCTGCAGCGGTAGGAGTGAAGGTCGCCTCAGCCACAGAAGACCTTCGAGGAGGGGGTTGGTCCCAAGAGGGCACTTGACCCCTAGAGGTTGGCACGGAGCAAATTATCCTCTCACTGTTGCCAGGCAAGTCCAGTGGTAGTTCCATTGGGTTATCTGGAGATCATGCATTGCTCCAGGGTTCTTGGCCCTTTCCCCTTGGAGGGGAATGGGAGATCGGGAACAAGATGGCAGTTCCAGTTGATGGCCACTAGATTTCTTTGCTGAAGCCTTCTGGGCCCTTGCAATGACCTTTTCAATAGCCTTGTGCCTTTGCTCAGCCTGCTTATCGGCTGTCTTAGAGGATCTATGGGACCTGCTGGAGCATGAGCCAGAGGTGGCGGCCTGTCTTGTAGATGATCTGGTCCTAGAAGGGCCTGCAATGCTCCCACTGCTAGAAATAGAAGGGGATGGGCTTCCCTCCCTGCTAGCAGCCGTTCCAGTAATGGCGTCCGCCATTTTGAAATTCAGGCCACGAGGTCTCCTGCCTCGTAGGGCGATAGTATAAGGAAAGTGCTAATTAGCGTGACCGGAATACAGACAGAGGCTAATAAATCTCCCTTTCATGGTTAATGAGATCCTGCAGCTTCCAACTGGGCGTGGCTGAAATCTGGGGCAGAAAAACACCCTCAAGGAGACAACAAAATGGTGTTGCGGCTCTAGCGAGTCGTTATGGCGCCTCACTCTTCTTTCAGTCTCTGAATGTTAGCTGCGGAGCTAGGCTCGTGCACTAACCAGCTGAAGGCAATTAGCGTGCCCGGAGTACGGGCAGAGGCTAAATTGAACTCCCGGAGCCCTGGGAGCTCTGTCCAGCTCTGATCTGGGGCGTGGCTGAGCGGATTGGAAAGAACTCACCCCCGGTAATGGCGGTGCGGGTTTCCTCTGCGCGCTGTATGCTCGCCTTGTTGGGTCCGTCCCTGAGCGCTGCAGAGCTATGCTCGTGCACGCTAATGTTCCAGAGCTGCCAGACGACAGCTCTGTCGATCAGATCACCGGCTGGGGCAACACCCAAGGGTCAGCGGTTCAGAGAATTCACTCGTGAGCGCTGCCCTGTTAGGACTGTCGGCCGACAGCCTAACTGCCGCTATCGCGGCCCTCGGCGGAATCGGGCAAGCCCTTCACGCCGGCAAGGATCTCAATTAAAGCTTTAAGGTTTTTTTAGTTCTTTTCTAGAGTTTGGAGAAGTATCCAGGAAGAGCTTTAAAGTCTAGTCCAAGATAAGACTGAGTCTAAAAAGCAGATGACACAGGAGGAGGAGGCGTGTCATCTCTTTTGCAGACTCAGTCCTATTGGATAATAGATGGAGTTAATTCCTGGATGCTGTCTCCACTAATATGGAGAACGACATATTTCTGAGCTCAGCCAGACACGGACTCCCAGAAAATGAGCTCGTCTATTATCCTGGTCCAGTACCTGAGGGAAAGCAGGATTTCAATGCTTTCTAGAAGGCCAGCAGATTTTTCCTTTTATCCTCTGTATCTTTCATCATAAACAATGCAATAAATCACGATTTTAGAGTTATATTTATTCCTTTGCTACAAATAAACCAAGTATTTGAAACACCCCTCCCCCTTTTAAGTAGATGTTCCCCAGTTACTATTCTCAATCATTGTTGAATTTCTGAATGGTTCAATCACTTTTTCTGAATTTTCACATCATTTCACACCTTACAGAGTATTTTTCATCAGATTGCATTCCCCTAAAATTCATCACTGATTCTTCCATTATCACTATTCACTGGAGTGTGATATGCTATTATTACTAACCTGTGGATTTGTTTTTTAATACAATTTTATTAAAGTTTTCAACAGAATAAAATAGTACAGATTTTGAATTACAGAGAATAGGGAAAAGTAATTTTAAAAAGAAATAAAAATTAAAGAACTAATAAAGTAGTGGCTTCTGATCATCTTAACAGCAGTTATAAGAGCATTTATATTTTACCCTCTTCCTTCCTTCCATAATCTACCCTTTCTAATCATCAAATCCATCATTCACCAGTTCACTTCTTTTTTCAGCAAAAAAAAAAAAAAACCTCCATAAGGGGGTTTCCAGTCACTAATAAATGTAATTGTGGATCTTTCTCTCAGCAAACAAGTTAATTTTGCCATCTCTGCTAGTTGCATCATCTTCACCAATCATTCCACCACTCTGGATATTTCAGAATCTTTTCATTTTTGCACATATAGTAGTCTTGCAGCAGTAAACTAATATGTGGATTTCTATTTTCATACAAGAAACTATTTATAGATAGTCCTCGACTTAAGACCTCAATTGAGCCCCAAATTTCCATTACTTAACCAAGACAGTTGTTAAGTGGGTTTTGCCCCATTTTACAACATCTTGCCAGTTGTTAAATGAATCACTGCAGTTGTTAAGTTAGTAAAACTGTTGTTCAAAGAATCTGGCTTTTCCACTGACTTTGTCAGGAGGTCGCAAAAGATAATCACATGACCCTGGGACACTGCAACAGTCATAAATACATGCCAGTTGCCAAGCATCTGAATTTTGCCATGTGACTATGGGCATGCTGCAGTGGTCATAAGTGTGAGAACTGGTCAAGTCACTTTTTTCAGTGTCATAACTTTAATGGCCACTAAGCGAATGATCAAGGACTACGTGTATATGATATTAATTCATATTTCCGATATTCATTTTATCTGTTTCATTGTTAATTCAATAATAGTTAAATTTCAGGAATTGCTCCAATCTTGTTCTACGCATTATAAAAAGCCCCAATGAAGTCATCAATTCAACTCAATAAGATCAGATCTCCATCATTCAGATCTACTGCTTCCTTGCCCTTAGTTTGACAGACTTCCAACATACTATTCTTATTTCATGCATTAAATTATATTATTTTCCATTCACTCTTCTTACATTCCAAATAGAAATCTCCTATTTGACATACACATGTCCTCCACTGGCCATCATAGCTCTGGTCAACTGAGATTTTTAATAATAAGGAAACAATTTTATCTTGATGCAAAGGAGAGATGAATGAAACATTTTTGCTGCTGAACAATTATATTCCATTTACTAAAGAAGTCAATCTCATACAAATTAAAACAGATTTGAAAACCCTAATTGGAGTGGTCTTTTGTGTATTATGAATCTTCATATCCACAGAACAAAACTGTATCAAATAACACTGGCTGTACTCTATATTGTAATTGAGGGAGGAGAACCTAAAAGACTGATCTACACATTGTAAGGAAATTTTCAATCTTCTGCTTTTGTTCAAATAATAATCTTATCTGACTGATAGGGATTAAAATGATTAGTGAATGTATATTGTTTGCTAAATGAGTTTCTTCAAAATAGATTTCACTAGTATCTTCAAAGAAAATGAAACAAAAAAATAAACCAACCAACCAACATTTTTAATGGAAAATGAATCACAGCAAGTAACACATAATAAAGTTTATTCTGCTTTCATGCTTCCATAGTCTATGTCAGTGATGGCGAACTTTTTCCTCGGGTGCCGAAAGCAAGCGCGCACGGGCTATCGCACGTGCGTGTGAGCCCACACCCATAAGTCAATGCCCCCCATGCTCCCCACCCCCCTGCAC
>QLTV01001698.1:1829606-1857230 GCA_003457575.1 Thermophis baileyi
CGAAAATGCCCTCTCCCGCCCCCCCCAGAGGCCCCCCAGAGGCCGAAAACGCCCTCCCAGAGCCTCTGCGCGAGCCAAAAATCAGCTGGCCAGCGCGCACATGTGTGCTGGAGCTGAGCTAGGGCAAGGGCTTGCGTGCTGGCAGATATGGCTCCGCGTGCCACAGGTTCGCCATCACGAGTCTATGTTTTAATTTTGGGGGGGAGGAGGGGTTGCTATAATTCTGATATGAACACTAAAGATTTAGCTGTAAGAGTTGGCATTAAAGAAATATGACTGCTTAGAAGAAGAATTATAACATTTGCACAAATGCACTTGATATTACTAGAAAATTTTAGGAAATCTTTTTGTTATTAATTATGAATTGTATCCCGACCCTTGTAAATTACCAAAAAATACAGTTTCAACTACAGGTACTCTTCAACTTACAACTGGTTGCTTAGCTACATTTCCAAGTTACAACTGACCGCCCCCACAAAAAGACTTACAACCTGGTTTTCACATTGCCCAACCTCTACAGTCATGTGATACATTATGGGCACTTGTAGCACCCCACAGTCACATGACTACAAATTATGACAGTTTTGCCTGAAGCAGTATTTATTTCCAGTTTCTGGCAAAAAACGGCCATAGAGAAAAATAGGTTCGCTCAATGACTGCCACGTTGACTTAATAACTACCAAAAAAAAGGTCATAAAATTGGGTCTGGTCTGGTTACATGGTGACGACCAATGCTGCTGTTTAATAATGACATCGTATCAAATAAGTAGAAGCAAATCCTATCTACCTTATTTTGCTGTTATTAACAGCATCCTAGTAAATCACTTCAGATTAGCCAATGGGTCAGTGATAGAACACATGGTTCCACTCTCCAAAAGTTTGCTACGACATTCATTCTGGGCAGTTTGCATTGATGCATAGCTCACAACCAGCTGAAGTGACTATAACTTTCTTCTTTCCTTTCTTTTTCTTTCTCTCCTTTCTCTCTCTCTTTCTATACATACATACATACATACATACATACATACATACACTGTACAGGAATTCCTTCGCAAAATACAGGGAGGGATTATACCTGTGCAAATCAAAGCAAGTGGTGAAGAAAGACAGACTATTTTCAAATGTAGTGCTAGCTAGGATTTTTAAATCACAATTTGTTGAACAAGATATCACAGTCTGGTTTGCCCATGCCACACTATCAGTTGACTGGTTGGTTTGGAATATGTAAGCCATTCACAGTTAACAGAAGTGGGATGTAAACCTACAGAAATAGCTTCATTTTCAAAGTGAAGTAGGCTGTGAAGGAGAACCTTTTTTTCATGTAAAAACAACATCTTGATCACCCATCTGTTTTGGAAAACTATCAATATACTAAAAATATTTATGAATATGGCAGTTGTGTTTAAAGTCAGCATGAAATTGACTTTTGAATATAATTTACTGTAGTTTATTGTGAACAGAAACTACGCAAAGCCACAGATGAAACTGCAAGCCTGCCACACACATACACAAACTACTAAAAATTGTAGTCTAAATTGTTCATGTTATACCACTGCTACATACAATTCCTAGCAATTAAATAGCTAACATTAAACTTGTCCCAAAGTTAGGTAATTTGATATAACTGTTTCAGAAGAACTTGATAGAAAATAATCCTGAATTTTAACCCTTTAAGAAAGAAAAGCATTAGAAGCAAATTCCTGTATACAAATTCTATCCTATGATACTAGCCTGGTTTTTGTGTCATTCCAAAATAATTTGTTTAAGCTAAAGTTTCCCAGGAATCTAGAAACTATCTAGAGAAATCTGGAGTATGTAAGAGCTGCAGTGAGGAAAGAAAATTGGAATATTTTGTTATATGAGTAAAAACCTATTCATGATAGTGGCAACTACCATATGTCATCCATCAAAAATCAAGAGGCTTCTAGATTTTTTGGCTGAAAAATGATCAGGCTTTGCTATTTTACAGATCACCTCAAGCAAAAGAGATTGCATTTTTTTTCTTTTATACAACGGCTAATACTACTTGGAAACAATACCAGTTTCCCAAATTTTAATAGAACACTGCACTGTTGCACTGTTGACCTTTTAATATGCTAAATATAAATACTAAAATATATCCCTTCAGTCATCAGCATTAACAGAAAGTCCAAACTACACTAGCTTAAGAATTTTCACATTATTTCTCTTTTACCTATTGTTGCTCACAGAAAATATAACCATATTTAAAATCATTTCTACTTCTCTATTCTGGTATCCTCCAAATGTGATCACACACAACAGCCAGCATTGGCATTAGGAATATTGTAAATTATAATATACAGTGGATTATGGGGGTGACAGTCCCAGAGAGATTACATAATTGTTTCCACAAATGATATGGGCAGGATGTATTTCTCCTCAAAGGAAGTAAGAATAAAATACTAACATATTCAATTTTAAGAGTACATTTAAGCAAAAAATAAAAGATGAAATATTTATAGCTTTCAAAAATAGCATGTAATTTATTTATATTTATACTTATTTTATTACACTATTATATAATTATTTCTATTTGGTGTAACATCAAATAATTTTCTTCTGAACTGTGTAACTTTGCAATGATTCATAAAAATGTAGCTTAAAAGTTTCACAAACAACAAAAATATCATTACTTTTATGGAATTGATCACCATTATTATGGATTTTGTAAAGAGTGGTTATTGGTATATTTAGAAATGTAAAATTTCAATACAAGAAAATACAATAAGGGAAAAATGATAGAATACTGCAAAAACATTTAAAACTTTATATCTTAATTGCAGAGATGTTCTTAAACAATTAAAAGAAATATCCATTTAAAAACATCTCTCTCCCCAACTAAGACACAAATATTTAATGCCTTTCATTTGGGATGTAAGATTATTTTATTTGATGTGGCCCCACTTAGTGTCTGCAATACTATCCTATTCCTATTTCTAGCCCGATTTTGAGATGATCCTTCAAAACTAACACTTGTGTTTACCTATCTATTCTGCTGATGCACATGTGCTATTCCAATCCAGGAAGACTCAAATTAGATTTTTATTCGTACTTCCAGATATCAAACAATTAGCCATCACTTTAAAAAAATAACTAAATTCAGAGTTCCCACTATCTACCTCTAGTAAAATTGAGGGGAAAATATTCTGATAAACCAACTGTACTGCTTTATAATTCTAAATTATAAAGTATCACATTTGCAAACATCCCAACACACAAAATTCAGAAATTATATCTGTAAATTAGTTGGCGTGAGATTAAATGGACTCCGGGATGGTAGAGGACAGGAAGGCTTGGAGGAACGTTGTCCATGGGGTCGCAATGGGTCGGACACAACTTCGCGACTAACAACAATAACAAAATTAGTGTTGCAGATTAAACAGAGTTGATTAGTGTTATAACAACTTCTCTCCTGGGTAACTTGATCAACAGGTTTTTCGTTTGCATGCAGCAAAATCTTAACTGATCACCTCATCTAGGATCAGAAATGAATCCCCTCCAGGACAAATGTAATCTTACTACTGCAAATATGCTCTAATGGTTTGGGTTTGATTTACTAACTTTATTATCTGAAATAGAGAAAATTCCTGTTCACTGTACAACATACTTTTTATAATGAAGTGAGACAATGAAAAATGTTTCACAAAGACATTTTACTTCTTAGTTCAGAAAACTATGTAGGATTACTGCTAAGTGTAGTTATTCCATAAATATATTTAAGAAACTGTTCGTAAGTTAGAAATTGTTTCTTAGTGAGCAAGTAATAAAAAAATAATTTTCAAGAAATTTTAGAGCAGCTTCAAATCTGAAACAGGTTGAGCTCAAAATGGGGCAATTTTGAACATAAAACACTCCCAGAATCACTGAACACTGAACAACATCAGGTTTTTTTTTTACTTGAACCAGAATGCTTTATACTCAAATCATTTATAATACAAAGGATTTTCGATACCTCTTCTCTAGAACATGTTCAAAATTTAGTAATGAAATCTTATGATTATCAATTTATATGAAAGATAATACTATTAAAGCAACAGGTTTTTAGTATTTTTATTTCTTTTATTCAAATTTATATGGCTATTTGCATATTTTTATAATACTAACATGTAAATACTAATAATACTAAAATTTTAGTCAAATTACTTCTTTGTGTAAGTAGATCATAAGAGTCGCTTAATCGCAGAAGGGCGGCTGAAGCAATTTTAGAAATGAAACAAAAACATGTTTTTTATCGTCTCAAATTATTAACATTGAAGCAGTTAAAATAGATCAAATTCCATTCAATAAAGTTCATCAGTGTTCAATACAGACAAGAAATCTTTTGGACCATCACAATGAACTCTCCTTTGAATTATCCCCACTTGTAAAAAATAGACCTTCAGTCATCAGATATATTTACCTAAAGTTTCTATTATTTTAGTGACTCATATAGTGCAGTCTAATTACTATTTTAAATAAAGTCTGTGGAGATAGTCTGGCTGGCAAGTCCTTGTTGTGCACAGCACAGTACACAAACAAGCATCATGCAGAATCAGATTCAGATAATAGACTACCACTTCCTTTTTGCAATTGGGAGAATGACAGCCATGTCTGATGACATCTCCACAGACTTTATTTAAAGAGGATTAGCACTGTAAATGCTGCAAATGGTAATATGTATCATAGAAAGATGGGGGGCAGAACAAACTACTTTTTAAATAATAGCAATGTAGATTGATTTTTAACGTAAACACAGTTTAATGAAGCCATTTCAGAACTTCTCTGCAAGCAATTCAGAACACTAGCCTTCATTGTAAAGAAAGCAATACTAGCAGATACTATACCAATTTATGAAATTTAGCATACTCTGAATAATTCTTAGTGAGCAACTCTTAGCAGATTATTGGAATATTGATAGTATTATCACCCTCTATTATTATGTCAAAGATGATCTCCATGTATAACAATTATGTTTCTCTATCAAGTATCCAAAATCAAGAGATTTTGAGGTAAGAAACTCTGCCCTGCTTTGAAATCCACTTTCAGCATTATGTTTGACCTGCAAGAAACAGCTGATAAAGAATCAAGTATATTTCAATATTTATTTTTGCTTGCTTTCTTGTTTAAATTATCTGCTTTCCCATTTATAATTATAGGTTTTTTGCATTTTAAGCTATCACAACCACACTAAGCATTCACATTTACCTCACCAGAACTGAGAATGACGCTCATTCACAAATCAGGATGTCCCAGTGTCTGACTCATAAGATTAAAAAAAGAAATCCCATGATTGAAGTGGTAATTCAAATGCATTTCTTCTCTACAGTACTTCTTCATGTTTTCATCCTTTATTGTTTAAACCATGAAAAAGCTATTGCTTTTTTTAAGGGTATGAAAGCTAATCCAACCATAAGATTCCCTATAAGCATCATTCCTGTATTTCCAGTTTTAGACAGTATTTTAGAAAATGTATCTTGAACTTTCATAGCATACACAGGAGCATTTTGCAGAAATATAACTTTGTCATGTGTTAAAGAATGATAGGCAGATAGCACTTCTAAAAAATAAGCATAAATTCTATAAACTTTTAAAATTAAAGCACTATTCTGTGAAAAGATCAAAATACAGGATATGCTACTGAATAGCATATGAGTTATTTATGGAATTGATACATGAAAAGATTGTCATAAATATAAAAGTTTATTTAAAAATTATCTTTGGATGTCCTCCAACACTGTGCTTCAATGTTCACCAGAAACTTCCATGGATTCAGGAGAAATGGCATGCTTGTTTACAAAAGCTTAAGCAGGAAATGGACTAAACAGTATGTTGGCCATTCCAAATATTTCTTCCATCTTATATCTATTCACTTTCAATCAGACAACCTGAGAAAGTTAATGGATATCTGTAGGGAGAGGTGGGACTTTCAAAAACCAAGTTGCTCTTGCTTCACAGCACATCTACTTAAATGCCTATATAGACCTATGCATGTCTACTTAAAAATAACTTTCATTGTATTCCATGCAGATTTATGTAGGAGAAATTTCCAGTGTTTAACTGCAGCAGCAGAGATTGGAAACTCATGCTAATTTTTGAATGGTAGAGGCAAACTTTTCCTAAAGACTGCTTTGTATTTCTTAAGAGCTTAACAACATACACATTGAAAAAAGTTGAAGAACTAATTAGGGTACCATAGCTGAAGAGGTAAACAGTAATTCTACAAATATCATATGTACAAACTAGCTTGTTTTAAAATGCCAGGCACTAGTATATGAGCCCACCATAACAAATTACACATCAATTTACAATATAATGAATACTGATGAAGCAAGTTTAAAAAGACCAGTACTCAGTTAAAAAATGCAAAACAACCTCATACTTTATTTATATCAAAGAGGTACAACTACTGTCAATAATATTTGGATAAATTTCAAAATTAACAGAGGGAGAAGGTAGTATTGTGTTAATCCAAGCAAGTAAACGAAAAACTTGCAACCTACATATAATGTTGAAAATAATAAACTTTTTTGTTTAATCCTGACAGGGGCTCACAAAGAATTCCCAACTAAGATTTAACATTTTCTACCCTGTTTCAGAGCAGATACACTTTTTGTGAGGGCTGGTATGAACAAAAGCAGAGTCCAAAATCAAATTCCTCTGCCTTTAAAAACACCATGCATGCAATATCCACTTTTCTTTTGTCTGAAGGGAAGACTTAAAACCAAGAGCCAGGGTCTCCCAACTTACTAAGAGGGGAATGGTGTAGATTTTGTGATGTCAGCAAAAGAGAAGCATGAAAGAACAGTTGTTGCTTTGGTTAAAAAAAAAAAAATCAACCCCAAAGCTGATGATAGTTAGTGGTCAGGGTGAGACTCAGGCCCTTTGTTTAGAAATAGATGCCTTTCCATTACTGAAGGAAGGATGCCACTCAAAGATAATAGAGAGGAATGAACACTTAAAGAGTGAAAGACGGATACCCTACACTCTGGAAACATTTAACTTTACATTTGCTTTACATGTTTGCTCAAAAATAAGCCCCCTTCAGTTCAGTGGGGCTCCCTCCTAAAAGAACGAGGCACAGCATGGTGGCTCCTAGAGCACCACCATTGGGGGGAAAAAGTATATCCTGCTGCACAAACTCCTCAATCTCACAATGGTGGTCCCTCTATCCAGAACACAAGAACTATACTGAAGAAAGGAAAGTAACTATGGACTAGTTGTTTCGTCAGCGGCTCTTCCCGCCCTCTCCCGCAGAGAAGCTGCAATCTCTCAGGAACAGTTAAGGTGCCTCCGATAGCTTTGCGCCTTCTCCCCCACGTATCCCCCCCGACGGTTAACAGAAGACAGGTTGAAATGGTGGGGGGAGGGGGGAAAGATGTGCAAATACAGGTGGTTCCACACCGCCCCCTCCCTGAAAGGCCGAGGGAAGCCCAGCCATTGTGGCAGGAGTCTATTAGCAGGATTGGAGCTGCGGGATTAGAAACGCCGAGACGAATTTTGCTGAGAGGAAAGAAGCGCCAGAGAGAGGGATTCCGCACCACCAAAAAAAAGGGCAAAAATGTATCAAAAAGGCGGGCAAAAAAGGGGAGCAGGAGAAAAGCCGCGCGAAGCTTCTTCCCAGCCGGGCACAATTTCCCCCCAAAGGCTTCAAGGGAGCCGAGCTGGGCACGAAGCCCCCTTTGTGCCAGAAAGACGCAGGTCTGAAAGAGAGGGAAGGGAACCCGGGCACGGCTCGAGGCTCCGCTCCTCCATCTTCCAGCCAGCTTCTCCCCCCACCCCCCAGACCGACCCACACAGACGAGCCCGGAGCTGCCGCGGGCGGGCGGGCAAGCGAGCGAGCCGCCTTTTGCAGGCCAGGCGGAGGGGCAGGGCTGAGCAAGGGCTGGGCTCTGGCTGCCCCCGCTGGCGACTCCCGCTCACCTCCTCGATGGCCGTCACGGTGTTCCGGCACTGAACCATCCGGGTGGTGAAGTTGGAGGCGGTGGGCGACTTGTAATCCTCATTGGTCTCGGACACGAATTCCGACACGGAGATCTGGTCCGGCATGGCGGGGAGGGAGGGAAGGAAGGAAGGAAAGGGAAGAGTAAGGAGAGCGGCGGCGGGGCGGCTCCAGGAGAGGAGGGGACGGGGAAAAGGGATTGGAAAGGCAGCGAGCGAGAGGCAGGCAGGCAGGCAGGCGGGAGGGGGAGCCTCCCCGCCTTACATCGTTCAACAACCCGCCGCTGCTGCAGGGCTTTCTCCTTGCAAGCTAAGCAGCTCGGAAGCGTTAAAAGGGCTATTATTGTGACCTACGCGCAGATACACACAGGCAAGCACCCCGCACGGACACAGACACGGAAATGCCCTAGTTTTGGGGAGGGGAGGGAGACCGAACGAGCCACGCCGCCCTGCCTTCTAATCACGCACACGCGGGGGGGGGAGGTTAAGCCAAACCAGCACTCCTCCCACAATCACGCACTGGAGGATAACCCAACGCAGCGCCCGCCCCTCCGAAGGCCACAGAAGGTTGGGCGCCCGGATCGGAACCAGGCGGGGAGGTGGAAAGACCCGGTGTGTGTTTTTGTGTGTGTTTGGGAAAGGGTATTTGCAGTCCCGGGCCCTGGTACTCTGGCAATGCCAAGGCACGGCTCTGCCCCCTTTTCAAAACCATCTTGCAAGGTAGGGAAGGTCGGAAAGGAGTGGCCCTAGAGATAGCTAAACCTGGGGGGGGAGGTTGCGTGGGGTCTTACCTGAACTTCAAGCAGGTGCTCCTACATATTTTGTGCTCTTAAATGTTTTGTACTGCGGGGGGGGGGGGATATTGTGTGCTCTTGAATGCTTTGTGCGGGGGGGGGGGGGGGACATGATAGCAGTATTCCAGTATTTGAGAGGCTGCCAAAAAGAAGAGGGGGTCAGCTTATTTTCCAAAGCACCAGAGGGCAGGACAAGAAACAATGGATGGAAACTAATCAAGGAGAGAAGCAACCTGGAATTAAGGAGAAACTTCCTAACAGTGAGAACAATTAACCAGTGGAAAAGCTTGCCTCCAGACGTTGTGGGGTTCAACACTTAAGAAAAGACTGGACAGCCACTTGTCTGAAATAGCAATAGCACTTAGACTTATATAGCACTTAGACTTATATACCGCTTTACAGTGCTTTACAGCACTCTCTAAGCGGTTCACAGAGTCAGCATATTGCCCCCAACAATCTGGGTCCTCATTTTACCCACCTCGGAAGGATGGAAGGCTGAGTCAACCTTGAGCCGGTGAGATTTGAACCGCTGAACTGCTGAACAGTCAGCTGAAGTAGCCTGCAGTACTGCACTCTAACCACTGCGCCACCTCGGCTCTAAATGATATACAGCAGTGGTTCTCAACCTTTCTAATGCCGCGACCCCCCGCGATCCCTGCCCTGCCGCCATGACGCCCTCCCCGCGCGCAATGAGATGACAAGGCGTGGCACCAGGGGTGAAATGCTCCAAGTTCGTACCAGCTGTCCGGCGACCCGCAATCATGGCCAAACCGGGACCTTTTCACTCTGTAGTGACGGTGGCACCAAAATGGCGGGCTAACGCGCGCGGCGACCCCTGTGAAATGGTCGTTCGACCCCCAAAGGGGTCGCGACCCACAGGTTGAGAACCGCTGATATACAGTGTCTGCTTGAGCAGGGGATTGGACTAGAAGACCTCAAAGGTCCCTTCCAGCTGTATTTTGATTGTGTAGGTAGTAGGATTGTAGGATCCTTAGCCTACAAAGGATTTGCTCCTTTGTAAATATGATGTGTAGACTGGCTCACCCTTGAGGGTGGGCTCGTCTGTGTACTTTCAGTTTCTTGCAAGTGTGAGTTTTCACCTTTACTGAAACCACAGGCTGCTTGATTTTTCTGAGGAGTCCGTTCACACAGCCCTGAATCACACTACACTAGTCAATCACAGGCTTTGGTGTGAATCTAGTTTGTATGATTTATAGCATAGTGTCTCATCTGGTTAATTTCCAAATTGTGGGTGTGTTGTGTGAACATAGCCAGTTACTAGTCAAGTACAAATGAATTATGTACATAAGTGTGTGAATAACTCTGTAAATGTCACCTTATATTTTGCTGTTGTTTTCAAAACAGGAATAAACAATGCCATGAAAATAATTGTCTGAACAAGATCTTGATGGAAGAGTGAAATTATTGGAAAAAAGACTTTTAAATGATGTGCTAAATATGTTGAAATTATATTCGTAGTAATTTATTCACCCATGCCATTTAATAATCCTTTTATATTGCCATCAATGAGTGATGAATACAACAAGACATCTAACAGGAAAAATATTGTAATACTGTGTTGGTAGGCAGCCAGTTTTGCAGAAGCCATCTAGGGTACAGGTAGCTTCCCTATCAATCTCTGAAGTAAAGCATTCTCGATCTATGGGGAAAGGTGGATTTGGAACCAGTGATGTGATGGGGGTACACTCTAAAAAATGTGTGGAGCTGGACAAATCCTGTATTGACTTAAGTCTAATGAATGCTAAAGTAGCGGAAAGTAGTTAATAAGATTGCTCCCAATATATGTAATTATGTTCTGTCATTCAAATGTTGCTGTTTAATAATAGTATTTGCAGGGAGAGTGAAGATGACAGCAGAATCTAACACCTTGGGACCGTTGATTTAGTAAAAGAAATTGAGTAAAAGAAAGTAGGCAGCATCTCCCAAAGAATTATCAAGGCAGGAATTATTTTCCTTTGAAAGGTAGGAAGGGATCTTATAATGTTTCACTATAAATCCAGAATGCTGAGAAAAACATGGTTACTAGTGAATAAATACCTCATGCAAACAGCCAATGGTGAATGGGCCTGTACAGGTAGTCTGTTTCCAAAGTTATGACAACCGCAACCTCATCCTCCAATCATGTGATCACATTTTGAGCAGTTGGCAACCAGCTCACCCTTATGACTGTTTGCAGCGTCCCTCAGTCACATGATTGCAATTTGTGGTGTTTTTTGTGGGTTTCCAGCATTTTTTATTTTTTTTAAATCCATTTAACGGCCACTACAAAAAATGTGGAAAAATCAGTTCCGGACACATGGTGTCTTGATTTACAGCTGCAACAACTTATGACTCTAATTGGGCCCAGAATTACTTTCATAAGTCAAGTATTACCTGTATTACAGGCTAGTTTTAAAAACCAATAGTCTTTCTTAAGAAGACAAAATGAATTAATTAAGCCAGGCGTGTTCAACCGCTAGTAATGCAGCTCTACAAGGTAATATTTAAAAAAATAAAGGAAGTTTGTTATTTATGTACATTAATTATATTTTACATTTTGCATACTGCCCAAGACAATTCCCCTTCACTTAATGCAGCCAAGGAAGCCAAAATGTTGGACACCAATGAACTAAGCAATGCCTAAAAGTTCTCAAGCTTGTGAGGCATAAAACAGCAGTTCTCAGTCTAGGATCAAACTGTTATGTATATGCTGAGCAAGTATCTCCCACTCTTGGGATTGGGAACAAAATGGCCATATTTCCATTGACTCAAAAAAGACCTGGGATTTAAACTCCAGAGCAGAGAAAGAAAGTATTACAGAGAAAGACCAAGATTGTTGTGTTCTGCAATAGGCAGATCTGTGCATAAATGAGCGCTGTCTTGTCTACATACAGTAAATTCTCTAACCATTTCATGTACGTGAGCTGCTCTGGTAAGTAGTTTCTAAATATGCTCTGCTGCAGTATCTGGTGTATCGAGTTTTATTGCTATGCCAGGCATGAAGTCTTGAAAGCTAAGCATTGATTACAAAAAGAAGGTAGGCAAAACATGCAGAGTTTCTGAAATTCTTTCCATCCTCTTAGTAGGAGCACCTGTCTGGGTCACATGAGCCGGAGGAGGGGAATTTAAGAATGGAACAATCGAAACTGCCTAAGATATTCCCCAATGGATTCTCCCACAGGGTGCCTTGGGAGGATTTCTTCTAGATTTCTTTCCACCATAGCCCCTGGCATATTTAGCCCACTTTCAGACTCAGTCTTTATTTTTTGTGGCTCTTCTTCAATACATGGAATTCAGTCCAATTCTATTTAGTTCCAGAGAATTATTCTGCTGATGGACAGATGGATTCTCCCAGCCCTTGACATAACTTACTTCCAACAATCTATTAGTTGGGGGGGGGCATGTTTTCCCCATATTATTTTCTGTGACACAACTACATGTAATAAGCAGTGCAAAGCAACGTGTGGCCAAAATATGACCAAGTTTCAATTCATACAATGTTATACTGTCATATATGGCTTGCACTTGTACAACTCCATCTGGGATCAACCTGTGCAATGCAGAAGAAGCTGTTGGTGGTTTTTGATTTCTCTAAGGTATGTTTGGGAAGAACAGAAATTGGAGGCTCTTAAGCACTGCTTTGCTATAGCAACATATATTTTGTGAAGCACCTTTAGAAATTAAGTTGGTTCCCACCCTCCTGACCTTCTGAAACTACTGAAAACTGAGTTATTCTGGAGGTCCAATATGTTTAGTCTGTGGAGATTCTCAGTCATCCAGGTCATGTTTTTCCCAAAGGTGTTTTTCAAGAGGCAACTGGACTTTCTTTGTTTTTCCTTTGTTTTGCTTCTCATCCAAGAAGCTTCGTCAGTTCAGAACTGAAGAAGCTTCTTGGATGAGAAGCGAAACCTCTTCAAGGAAAAACAAAGTCCACTTGCCTCTTGAAAAAAAAGCATTTTTGGGACATCCAATATGTTTTGCTACCTAAAGTCATACTTTTGTTATTGGAGATAGTTTAGTAAGTCTTGTTAAAATGTTCAGACAGTGGTTCCAATCTTCATCAACCTTATTTCTCATAAACTCAGCCTGACCTCATATTTGTACAATCCATATGCCCTTTCCCTATTAGATCCCAATATGTCCTGAAATTTATACTCAAAATTGCTTGACTACAAATTCAACTCTGCACCTGATGTAGGACCCCTCATCCCTAAATGCAAGGAGAATGGGAAGAAGGGAGGGGGATTTAAAGGGGCAAAGCCCACAGATATAATCCTTTAAGTATTGATTAAGAATGCATGAAGAAAACTACTGCATACTGTTATATAACTAAAATGAGTTACTCCAACTTGCTGCACTGCAGGGCTGACTCTAAGAATTTTAATCTCACCATCCCAAAGATAAAAGACATTGTAGAGTTGACTTTAATAGTGATTCCATCCAGGCAGTTTTCTTGGTAGGGCAAAAATGGTTTGCTACCACTTTCTTTCCAGGTTTCCCCCCCCCCCCAATTTCTCTTATCAACTCTACAACTCTGGAATTCCCTGGAGATCTCCCATCTAACCAGGCCAGTCCTCTTACCTCCTATACAACCACAAGGTTGGCCAGGTGCTACCACCTGTTGCAAAATTCTTTGGCAAAGTAAAACAATCTAACATCATGCAGTGATTCTGGATTTTGTCACGTGAACTGTGTCCATCCAGCAGGCTTAAACATGATTTATTCAACCTAATTTTTGGAATTCAACTTAGTGAACCAGAAATTTAAAACATGGTTTATGGATCTGCACAATACTGAGCTAAAATACAACAATTTTGTGGTTGAGTGTATGAGTGAACACAAAAGAATTGCCCAAGGTAAAGGAATGCATCCCCTCCCAATTGCATTCTTTCGCTCTGTTGTAGGGAAAAGTAATACAGCCACATAAATGATTGCAGAATTAATTAGGTGGTAGTAATTACTATGCCTGAAATTTCTTAATGCAATTCATTAGCTATGTATTCTGTATCACATTCTTTTAAATACCTTTAGCTTTCTTGTTTCAGAAGTTGATTATACAATGAAGGATACCATAGTAGACAAGGTGTGTAGGACAATTTATTAACGACTTCATTCTTTTAGATTTCTTTTTCAGAATCAAAAATTATGCCATTTAAAAAGCAATGTGTGACGAAATGTATTTGGGTTTTTTCTTTGGACATTTATGACATTTGTGCTTAGGGGAAAGGCCAGCTCTTTACTGACTTCCAGAAATTGGGGGGATGGGGGGTTGCTGGATCTTGGGGGGAGGAATATTCCAGATGAAAGGGGCTGTTGTGGAAAAAGCAGACATTCTATGTATCACTAGATGACAATATTTAACAAAATGGATCTGGATGTCCACTCTATCCAACCTGGTGGAATGGGCAGGGGACAGTGTTCTCACAAATTCCGTGGGCCCATGTCATGTAGGTCTTGAAAGTGATGATCATCACCTATAAATGCACCCTTGAGATAATGGAAGCCAGTGCAGCTTTTACCATGGCAGTATAATATGGGCAAACAGTATAATATGAATGCATTGCTGTAGTGTAGACCATTTGTATCTTCCAGATCTTCAAGGGCAGCCCCAAGTAGAGTGTGTTACAGAAGTCTGAACCTGAAATGAAGCAACGAAATGACAAAAATTGGTGCACAAGATAAATCTGTGCAAAAGCCCCCTTGGCCATGGCTGCCACCTGTTCTAACTTGCCTTCAGTTAAGGTATTTGATCTATGACACGGGTGTCAAACTCGATCACGTCATGTGACATCACGTGACACATTGTGACTTTTTTGCCTTTGCGGAGCTGGGGTGGGCGTGGCCTGCACGTGATGCATCCAGCCCGCCAGTTTGACACCCCTGATCTATGAGAATACATTCAACAGATGATTTGCATACAGTCTCATTAGTCTTGCTGACTGTCTTGGCATTTTTGAGAGAATGTTTTACTCAAATAAGGCTGGCCTCTTTCCTAGGTAATTATAATATGGCATAACATGCTATAATTAATGTGAAATTCGGAGATTTATATAGTATGCAGCATTATACTGAATTTTGTTGTTGTTGGCATCATGTACTTAATTTAGTAATAATTATTTTACAGAGATTTTGTTATCTTTCTGATGATTCCGCCCCTTTCTCTGTTCATACACTTTCCCAATAGCAATATGCTTTATGGATAAAACCAAACTTCAATTGGAGAGTCACATTACAGTTTTTACGCTACTGGGGAAGTAAGAGATTAATCAACTCTAACTTGTGCTGCACTTTCCCTCATTAATCTTTTCATCTGTCTTTCTCCTTAGAGTGATAAGATTCTAGTAATGCCACACAGCTGGATGGCAAGACATGGAGAAGATGGAAGGTACCACAAAGTAGAATCTGTATCTTCTATGTTAGGATATTAAATTTAGTAGCTGGAACAGTAAAGTGTACAGTTTGGTTGGAGAGTGCTGGCTCATGCATGAGGCAATCTACACTATGATTGGTTGCTGTGGGTGTAAAGGGGGAGTTTCCCTTTTCCCCCGCCTTTTTTTCGTCTTCTGTGTGTTCTGTATGCTGATTTACCTCATGATGTTCCTGTGTTCCTGACTATCTTGTCTTAATATAAATGTTAAATATATTTATTTATATAAAACTACAAGTTTGTGTCAGTGTCTCTGACTTCATCTGGACAGTTGCTGCGCAATTCCTAGACATTCTCCTGAGAGCCCGGGATTCCGCCTTTAAGGCAGGGGACAGTGATAAATACAAAGAGGCCAGGGCAAACCTACGAAGAGGCATTAAGATGGCAAAACAACAATATAAACAAAAGGTGGAGAACCATCTAGCAGACAACACCCCGAAGCAAGTGTGGCAGGGACTGCAGCACCTAACTAATTACAAGGGCAATTTGATGAAGACAGTCAACTCTGATGCCTCGTTGGTAGAGGAGCTGAACACCTTCTTTGCCCGCTACGAGGTGAAAAGACCTGACCCTGTAGCCCCAGCCCCCTGGCCCTCCAACTCCCAGCCACTCACTTTGTATGAACACCAAGTGAGAGCTGTATTGAAGGCTGTGAACCCCAGCAAAGCTGCAGGTCCAGATGGGGTGCTGGGGATAGTGGTAAAGACTTGTGCCGACCAATTAGCAGAGGTCCTGACAAGGATCTTTAACATCTCCTTGCAAACAGCCAGTGTTCCATCATGCTTGAAAGCAGCCACTATCATCCCAGTCCCGAAGAAAACAGCAATTAACTGCCTGAATGTCTACAGATCTATTGCATTAACATCTGTAGTGATGAAGTGCTTCGAGAGATTGGTTCTTCAACACCTTAGGTCATGCCTCTCACTAAATTTCGACCAATACCAGTTTTCCTACAAGGGGAATAGGTCGACAGACAACGCCATAGCTACTGCTTTACATTCCGTAGTGAGTCATCTAGAGAAATCCGGAAACTATGTCAGAATGCTTTTCATAGACTACAGCTCGGCCTTTAACACCATTCTGCGGAGCATCCTTATCGAAAAGCTGACTGACTTGAATTTTCCCTCTTCCATCTGTGACTGGATCAAAGACTTTCTAACGGACCGGCCACAGTGAGGGCTGGGTCTTTCATATCCTCCTCCCTGAAGCTCAGCACTGGCTCTCCTCAGGGCTGTGTGCTCAGTCCATACTTGTACTCATTGTACACATACGATTCTGACCCATGCACTGTGATTATCAAGTTTACAGATGATACCACTGTATTGGGCCTCATTACAGGTGGAGACAAAGCAGCATACAGGGGGGAGGTTCAAAAACTATCCACATGGTGCTTAAAAAACAACCTGCACCTGAACATTAGCAAGACAAAGGAGATGGTGCTAGACTTCCGGAAGAAGAGAGAGGAACCTGCCCCACTTTACATCAAGGGGGGCTGTGTGGAGAGAGTCCCCTCCTTCAAATTCCTGGAAGTCCATCTTAGCGAAGATCTCACCTGGAGAAACAACACAACCCAGGTGGCCAGGAAGAGACTCTACTTCTTTAGGGTCTTGCGGAAGAACAAGGTGGAACAACAACTGATGACTTCCTTTTACTGGTCCACAATAGAAAGCATCCTCACTTATTGCATTACGATATGGTATGCTGGCTTGACAACCGCAGATAGAAAGACATTACAGAGGGTGATGAACATGGCACAAAACATCATGGACTGTCCCCTGACATCACTAGATGAAATCGCTAGGACTCGCTGCCTTAGAAAAGTGAGGAAAATCCTCAGGGACGACTCACACCCTGGTCAGCACTTCTTTACTCTACTACCATCGGGTAGGAGATATAGAAGCATAGCCAGTCGTATAAACAAGCTGAAGAACAGCTTTTATCCGTGGGCTGTCAGACTCCTAAATGCAACATAACATCATAAGTATGTAGTATGATAGACTTGCAGGGCCGGCGCAACATTTTCATATTGGTGCAATATATTATAATGTAATGTTACGCACATATATGTATAGAGAATTGTGTGTTGTTAGTATGATTTATTGGGTTAGGGATTTTCTTTCTTTCACTGTGAGTTATTGATATGTATTTATGTTGGGGGGGTGCACGAAGGGAGGCTCAGTCAATCTCATTGTACACATGTTGTGCATTGACAATAAAGGTTGAAATGAGTTCTATCAATTGATTTATCTGAGTGAATCAGAACAAAATCTGCAAATTCACCAATATTCCTTGCATTAAGCTGTGCATCGAGTCATGAGATAATGCTGCGCTTAATACATATTTCCAGTGAAACCCACAAAATATATGTATTTAAAAGAACAGTATAAGGTAGTGTGTGGTTATCAGAAGGGTCATTTTCAGTTGCTTTTCTTGCACGCACCAATAAAGACCTCATTATACTTACTGAATGAAACTGAGTTGAATTGAAGGGGACAAATAGGGGTTCAGTTGCTGCTTGCTGAAGTATCTCCCTGCTTGTGTGTGGGGGGTGTGTGTGTCATTCTTTCATAGGCAGAGCTCTGCATTCTCATCCATTCTTTCAATGCATCAATCTGGGCATTTGACTAAAATAGTGCACAGCGCGCACTATTGTATTAGTGATTATTTTTGTTTCAATAAAACAACAGTCAGTCTGTGAATGAAACACAGTCTCTAAATTTGATAAATAAATAAAATAAAAAAATAAATAAGACATGTGCTTATCTCATATTTTCTAAAAACAATTTGGATTTTCTTGATATTTCCTTGACCTGAAATTTGAGAAGCTTCCATTCTACATAGCAAATTCAGGGAGATGATTGTGCCAGGAAATACTTCATGAATATGATATATTTGTTAGATTTCTATCCTCTTTGTCAGGTGCGAGAAGTCAGGAGCCAGGATAGAGTTCAAAAGTACAGGTGGTCCTTGACTTAAAACAGTTCATTTAGTGACCATTCAAACAATGGCACTGAAAAAAGTGACTTATGACCATTTTCCACATTTACGACCGTTGCAGCATCCCTATAGTCACATGATCAAAATTTGGACATTTGGCAACTGAGTCATATTTATGACAGTTGCAGTGTCCCGGGGTCATATATTTCCCTTTTGCAACCTTCTGACAAGCAAAGTCAATGGGGAAGCCAGATTCAATTAACAATCATGTTACTAACTTAACTGCAATGATTCATTTAACAACTATGGCAAGACCTGTCGTAAAATGGGGCAAAACTCACTTAACAACAGGAATTTTGGGCTCAATTGTGATCATAAGTTGAGGACTACCTGTACTGCAAGTTTATTTCATGCTACCATACTTATACACAAGAATTCGAACTATTAAGGATCAAGGCAAATTTGTGCCAGATAAGAATCAATGGATTTCAAGTGGGGCTGGACTTAGATCTCTTACGGCATGAGTGTCAAACTGGCAGCCTGCAGGCCGGATGCATCACACACAGGCCACGCCCACACCAACTCCGCAAATGGGAAAAAGTCACAAAATGTCACATGACGGCAATGTGACACAGCGAGTTTGACACCAGTGTCTTATGGGGTGTAGAGCAGGGGTGGATTGTAACTTACCTCGCTGCCAGTTCGCTTCCTCCTGTGCCGCGTCGCATGGGCGCGTGCGTGCTTTGCGCGCCTGTGCATGCGCAGTACCGAAAAATTAAAAAAAATCCAAAAAAAAATCCAAAAACAAGATGGCGACGCATGCGCAGTGCCAGAAACTCGGCTTCTGCGCATGCGCAGAAGAAAAAAATAAAATAAAAAAATTCCCCAAAAATATTTTTTTAAAAAAAAAAATCCCAAAAAAGATGGCTGCGCCCACGGACCAGCACCGACCAAACCAGCTCTATGACATCACCATGTTACCAGCGGGTCGCTACCGGTTCAGGTGAACCGGTCCAAACCGGGAGGAACCCACCTCTGGTGTAGAGACTCTAAACTGATGATACATTTGACACCCCCCCTTGGGCTCAGCTTAGTCACCTCCTACACTACTTTTCATTCAGGAACTCAAGGTAATAAATCTAGTGCTGTCGTCTCCAATTGATCTCCTTTGAAGCAGGTTGAGCTGACAGAGGGAAACTGTAAGAGAAAGATGGCCCAAAGTCAACAATGAACTTCTGTTGATGGTGAACTAGAAGCTGTGTCTGGCTCCTAGTCCAGCATCTTAACCACTACACAAACTGGCTCTTATATTTGCTGCACTTCCTGAGTCAATTTGCATATAGACACAAGTGGAAAGGCATAATGGGATTATCTGGATTTGGTTGTATGTTGTACAAACCCAGGCAATTTGTTTAGTAAAATATGATTTTAATAAACATGATGTAAAATGATCTGAAAAGCTACTCGTAATCATTCAAATGTTAACAATACTCTGTTGTTTGATTTATACACATTCACATTTTTTGTCATTTTGGTTTTCATTGTACCTTAGTAAAAGTTACTATAGTTCAAATCATAATAAATGTGTCACATATAATACCGTGTGTATATTTTGTGAATTGCAAGACCACTGAAGCATTGTAACTAATTACCTTTAGATGTTAAGAAGGGTTAAGAAGGTAAATATTCAAAACAATAGGTTAATGTGGGATAAATCTTAAGGATTATAGGCTCATACATGGAATTGCATTAAATTATAAAATATTAAATGGGTGTTTGAAATTAAACTGAGCATCATAAGATAATAGGATTAGCCACAATCTATCACTGAAAGCATTTTGTTAATATGGGACAGAAAAGCTAACCCAAGCAAGTTACAAAATACGTGAATTTTTTGGCTATAAAGAAGTAAATGCCTTTTTAACATCCAAATTATATTACCCACTGCTGAAGTCATAAAAGTTGTCAGAAATGAAGATATATATTGTATACACTTCCTGCAAGACAGGAAATCCTTAATTCTATGTTTTCCCATAAGTTAAATATAGTATATGGCTGATACCATTCTCTTGTTTTGTAAAATTCCGTACAGTAATAGTTACTGTTGTTGCAACTATATTAAATAATAAATTGAAGAGTAATGTAACACACACACACACACACACACACACACACACACAAACACACACACACACACAAACACACACAAATACATTCTGTTCCTTAGTAGTCACATGCACTAAATGCCTACAACATATTGCCCACTTGCGTATAAGCAACTGTCAATCTTGTGCTTTCCAGAAGTTTTTGGATCTCAGTTCTCTAGCCAGTTTGTTCAATAACAAGAGATTTGCAGCAATGCAACCCCAAACATTCTTAGATATTTACCATGTGCATTGTATTTTCTTCTGTTCAATCATTTTCAATTCTTGGAGACTACCTGGACAAGCTTCTGCAGTTTGTTAGCAAAGTTTTTCAGAAGTAATTTGCCATTGCCTTCTTCCTAGGATTGAGAGAGAGTGATAAGCCCAAGGTCACCTAATTGGCTTTGTGCCTAAGATGGGACTAGAAATCACTGTCTCCTGGTTTCTAATCTGATGTTTTAATCACTACACCAAACTGGGTCTCTATAAACACAGACACACACACCTTTAGCATATATTATGCTAATTCTTTCCAATGGCAATAAGACATAAACTTTGAACATCAATGACTTTCCTTTCACTATGCTGATGAGTACTGTGCCAATTCTTTTTATTCCTCTTTTGGAGCACATAGGCTGCATAGCAGCAGTGGGTTGCTCCCGGTTCGGCCTGGTTCTTAGAACCAGTAGCGGCAGCGGCGGGAGGCTCCGCCCACCCACCCGGGACGCTTCTGCACATGCACAGAAGCTTCACACGCAAGCGCGCGCACGAACCAATAGCAATGGGTTTTAGAACCCACTACTGCTGCATAGGATAAGACAAGGATCCCCAACCCCTGGGTTGTGGACCAGCACTGGTCTGCAGCCTGCTAGGAACTGGGCCACACAAGTGAGTGAAGCCCCATACACACACACATGGGATCCAGACAGCACATGAAACCCTGCCCTCCAGTCCATGGAACAACCACCCTCCACAGAACCCAAAATGTTGGCGGCCGCTGGGATAAAAGGAATTAAGGAGGAGGGACTTGTAAATTCCAAGTAGGAGGACAGCAGAGAATATGACAGACTAAGCATCCTTGTCGATTCTCAGAAAATAAGTCATTCATTAAAGCTTATATAAGATGGGAAATTGCAGTATTATAACTAATGTTTCATTGTGAGGCTTATACCACCAAGTAAGAGGCATGCAGGGGCATAATGATTATTTTTGTCATTGAAAATATCAATCAAAATTTTTATTAATTTTTCACTATAATTGGTGGCACATGCTAGCTCTACAATCCAGGTAACAAAATAACAATTCGAGCGGAAGGCATAATTGCTAGTTCTTAGGATTTATTGCTTCCCCCCTTTTAAATCATTTCAAGACTTCCAGTGGATTATTCCAATCAAAATCATCATTATTGCACTTTGAGGATTTATTTTTCCTTCTGGATTCTTAATGAAAAATTGTAGCCATGACATCTGTTACAGCAAAAACAAGATTAACATAGTAATTCTGGGGCATCTTTGGATTTAGTGCCACAACAACCTTTATATTCCTTTGCATTCCTTTTTTGCTTTTAGACAAAAACCATAGTTTTTACAATACAGATTATGCCATGTACTTACATCACATATTTGAAATGTACAAATATTAAGAATTAACTTGTACAACCATATAACTACAATTCATTTATCATAAAAAGGAAAAAAAATGGGGGGGAAACTGGCCTAGAGAAAGAAGACATACCATATGACACATCCTCCTGCCAAAAATAACAACCATTCAACCATTTTTAAAATAAACCATTAGACTTGACCATACAACACAGTATTCAGTAGTGTTTCATTGCATCAGTGAAGTGCCAATACATACATGAAAATTGAACACATATCTGTAATCCAAGACCTTATGTCAGAAATAATCCTGACTTTCCAATACTGAATAATTCTTTTCTTTGCCATTTTTCCTGGCAGATATATCCATAGTTCTTAACATACTGTATGATTCCAAAATGTTGATATCTGTCAAAAAATACATTCAGATATTTCAAATATAATTATCCTTGTTACTTTGTATTAGTCATGGCATTGTGAGTCTAGAATGAAAATGGCATAGTATTTGAAGAGCCCCATAGAGAGGAGAAGATCTTTTTTAAAGGAATTAATAGTTGGGTTGGGGTAGAATTCGACACATCAGCGCAACATGTGTTGGATTTTTCTTCCTCCCAGGGAGTCTTCAACCCCAATGAAGTATTATAGATGCTCTCTGTGGACTTTCCTGTAGACACAAGTGGTTGCTATATTGTTGGGCATTTGCACCCCTTTGTGAACCATTCCAAAATGCGAACAAGGTAAGGGGTGCGAGATTCTGCCTATGTGTGGCTATTTGAGGGCTCATCATATAGGAGTTGTTGTCACTCTGCTGCTTGCAGATCTATCGTGATGCAGAGTAAGAAGATTTACTTCAGGCTGAAGTTTTTCAGTATCATGAAAGTACAGCAAATTATTAGTTATTTAACAGTTATGGGCGGGAAAGTAACGGTGAGGTTGTCTGCCCGATCTGTGAAAATAAGTTGGATGATTTGAGATAGGATACATTTTACTGGGATAGCAGGGAGAAGCCATACATTGTTTTGCTCTTAACATAAGGCAGAGATGGGCAACATTTAGGAGGGAGGGGCAAAGGGTCACAGTTATCCTTTTCATGCAAGGTTAAATGCCATAAAGTGGGTGGCCTCCAAATATGCATATGATAAATGAATGGGACTAGATTTTGAAGGGAGGTTTTCTTTGTTTGTTACACAGGTAGTCCTCGACTTACAACAATTTGTTTAGTGATTGTTCAAAGTTACAATGGCACTGAAAAAGTGACTTATGACATTTTTCACACTTATGACCATTGCAGCATCCCCGTAATCCCATGATCAAGATTCAAATGCTTGGCAACTGGCTCATATTTATGACTGTTGCAGTATCCTGGGGTCATATGATCCCCCTTTGCGACCTTCTGACAAGCTAAGCCAATGGGGAAGCCAGATTCACTTAACAACCGTGTTACCAATTTAACAACTACAGCAATTCACTTAAAAAATGTGGCAAGAAAAGTCATAAAATGGGGCAAACTTCGCTTAACAAATTTCTCAGCAACATAAATGTTGGGCTCAATTGTGGTCATAAGTCGAGGACTACTTGCACAATGTGCCTATTTTGATGGGCCTTTTCCAAAGCTCACTTTGATACCCTCCCATTTATTTTACTGGTGGGAAAATTTCATGAGACTCCTTATTTGCAAAGACTTTGCTCTTCTGCAAAACCTCCTGCTCATGTCCTCATATGGTAACCTTTCTATGAGGCTCCAAGACAGGGGTGAAATTCAAAATTTTTCCCTACCGGTTCTGTGGGCGTGGCTTGGTGGGCGTGGCAGGGGAAGGATATTGCAAAATCTCCATTCCCACCCCACTCTGGGGCCAGCCAGAGGTGGTGTTTGCCGGTTCTCCGAACTACTCAAAATTTCCGCTACCGGTTCTCCAGAACCTGTCAGAACCTGCTGGATTTCACCCCTGCTCCAAGACGTGTTCTGATCACCCCAATCATTTCCAAATATGAGAGCCACACAATAATGTTATGTTTATTAATTTTTAAAGGTTGCTAACCCCATGCTCACACATCAGGTAGCCAAATTTCTTCACTAAGTTATAGAACTGCACAGAACTGTTAATGAGCAATAGCACTTAGACTTATATACCGCTTTACAGTGTTTTACAGCCCTCTCTAAGTGATTTACAGAGTCAGCACATTGCCCCCAACAATCTGGGTCCTCATTTTACCCACCTCGGAAGGATGGAAGGCTGAGTCAACCTTGAGCCGGTGAGAATCAAACTGCCAAACTGCAGGCAGCCGGCAGGCAGCTGAATTAGCCTGCAGTACTGCATTCTAACCACTGCGCCACCACTGCTCTTGATGTGTTAGATTTGTTATTAATTGCCTTATTATTTCTTTTCCTTTCCCAGGAGCCAATGGTTGTCTCAAATTATTTCTCTTTTTTACTGTACTTTTTTTTTTTAATTCTAAAGGCTGGTCAAAGATTGTAATAAACATACCTGGTTTGATTTGAATATACCTGTATTTTAGTGTTTACACTATCATTTCCAACACAATAGCCACAGTCAGAGATGGTTCCAAATGCTGCAGAAAGGTGACTTTATATTTGCCTGTGTCTAGCACAATGGCTAAGCTGGGGCATTGTACAATACTATCCAAGACTATGGAATAGAAAGACTTTGATGTTACTCTATGTGTAGTGGTAACCCCTCCCCCCAAACTGCATTATGGTTAACTGTTATATCCTTAAGGCATAACTTTACTGTGCTCATTGACACTAACCATGTGTGAGCAGCATATGGATGGATGGCATTGCTATCACGATCCCTAATTAATGATGGCAATTCCTCCATGGATATGCAAGGCATTATGCCATTTATTTTTTTTGCCAAAATTTGGGCTTATCCAAATGGTAAGATTTTTAAAAATATAGTAGATATGGTGGCCATTCCTTTAACATAGCAGTGGTTTTAGAGAATTGCTCTGCCCATTAAGAAACTTATATCTGATTATATAGTCAAGTGTGCTCCTGGGAAGCAATCAAATATCTTTAGGGATAGGTTGCAAATAAACTAATTACAATAATGTCCAAATGGAATTGCTGAGAGTGGTGTTTCACTGTGATGCAAAGCATTTATTTCTATAAGGCTGTCTAGCAGCTACTGAAATTTATTGACCTTGAATTCTAGCAGTGTTTTCTTCAAAGAATCATTTTTTTAATTTTCTGTTTCCCAGAGGCAGATTTTTATGTGACTCCAAATTAAATGAGCACCCAGACTCAAACCAATCATTTTTTTGTTTTTGTTTTTCATAAACAGATAATGGATTTGAGTGCAAGTATTCTTAGGAATTTTCCAAACCCCAGTGGCCTGAGAGATTTAGCAAGAAGGGAAGCAATACCCATAACAGGAATATCCTATCCGGCAGAGCAACATTATATTTTAACTAGACCCAGAAAAACTGATTCTCATTAAGGCAGACATGAGCAATCTGGGATTAAATGCCATGGGCTTGACTATTCTGATATTTTGCAAAGGCAGCCAAGCTGTAAGTAAGTAAATAAATAAATATCCAGAAGGAACTTAGTTCAGTGGTAGATCATATGCTTTGCAAGCAAATAATAATAATAATCCTAGTTTCAGTTCTCAGTATCTTCAAGTAGAGTTTGAAGAGAATTAACTGAAACGCTGGAGCAGTACTGCAATCATGATGTCTGTAGATCATCCAGTAGCTGTGTTCCTTCAAATTGCTTATCCATGATTAACTTCAGCATAGTCTACCAAATCCAGTTGTGTTCACATGGCACACTAAACTGTAAGTGAACGATATGGACCAGGGGTAAGTTCTAATTTTTTTTACTACTGGTTCTGTGGGTGTGGCTTGATGGTCATGTGACTGGGTGGGCGTGGCTTCATTGTCATGTGCCTGGGTGGGCGTGGCTAGGTGGTCACGATCCTAGTTCCCCCTACGAGGATTCCTGCATCCGGACCTTTTGCAATCCCCCAAAGGATTAAAGGAAACCAGATTCCATACAGCTCTGAACCTTTAAGGCAAACCAAATACAAGTGGTCCTCGCTTAATGGCCGGTTGCTTAGCAAGTGTTCAAATTTACGACTGACCTCCCCAGAGCTACTTGACCTGTTTTTGGAGTTTTGACAGCCATGTGCACGCACACATTCTCTCTCTCTCTCTCTCTCTCGCGTTAAGATTTGGAGATTCTAATCTACAGGGCGGAAGGGAGACACTGAGGGCCCAAAGGCCTGGCAGGAAATGCCCCCCCCCCCCATTCTGTCTCTTGCTCCTCTCTCTCTCTCTCTCCTCCCTCCCTCTCTCACTCTCCCCCCTCTCATTCACTCTCCCTCCCCCTCTCTCTCCTCTCTCTCTCTTTCCCTCCCCCTCTCTCTGTGTGTCTGTCTCTCTTTCCCTTCCCTTCCCCTCTCTCTTCTCTCTCTTTCCCTCCCCCTCTCTCTGTGTGTCTGTCTCTCTTTCCCTTCCCCTCTATCTTCTCTCTCTCTTTCCTCCCTCCCTCCCTCCCTCTGTCCATGGGGAGGGGGGGAAGGAACCTCTGAACTGGTGCTGGGTGGTGGGAATCTGACATCCTGAGGCTGACGAGCCAGGTACTGAAGACCAGATGGGGGCAATCCTGCAGTCTCCCCAAAAATAACAGATGCCTTGTCGCTTGTGAGCGCTTCTGGTGAGGAGAAAGAGAAGCGCAGTGGGAGGAGGCTTGGCCGGTGTCAGACCGGCGGCGAGCGCTTCGCGGCTCTTAAGGGGGGTCGAGCTTCCCCGCTCACAACATCTTCACCTGAGGGCATCGCTGGCAGCCGCTTCCTGCATCAGGAGGTACATGCTCTTGGCCTCCTCAATGCACGGAGGCAAGAGGGGGTGGTTTCTTTCGCTGCCTGAGAGCTGCAGGCGGCGAGCAGCAGAGCAAGTAAGCCAGCAATCTGCCGGCTGCCTCTAATCTGCAGTTTACTCGTGAGCACAACGTGCTAAACATCCTCTAAACTGCAGCCAACAGATTTACTCGTAAGCACCATTGGCCTTTCTCCCTGCCTCTCCCCAATAATTCCTGATACTGCCTTCCTACCACCAAACAGGAAGGCATTTAGGCTGCCATGGCTGGGCCTGGACAGCTATCCGGTGCGGTTCCTACGGTTATGGGATTACCGTTTTTGGATCAGTAGTGACTTAACCACCGTGAACCAACCCAGGCAACTACCATCACTAATGATGAGAAGAAATCAACAAAATTCCACATTGGGTCGGTCGTTGCCCGGGTCAACAAGAACCGCGTCAGATGCTATGATTCCTGGACATCTGTCGAAAAAGAGGCTACAGGGCTCAGTTGTTACTGCCAGGGAACCAGGGCGTGCAACTGCAAAGCGACTGGAACCAAAGCGCAAAACTTGGACAACCGAAGAAAATCGAGAAATCATCAAATATTACTACCAGGCAGAACCAACAGCCAGGGGATTTTAAAAAAGAATGATGCAACTGTGGAAGGAAAACACCCAGAAAGTGATGTAACTGAACAAAGATTAATGGATCAAAGATGCTTCATCATCCTTAATAAAGTTTTCACAGATGTGGAAATGCAACATCTAGAAATATTGGTTAAAAAGAAAGCAAGAAGTAATGATGAACAAGCTGAAGAAACTGCTCCAACACATGAACAAACTGACCAGTCAGTGGAAGAAACCAACATACAGGATGAAGATCCTCCTGTGCAACAACTCGAAAATGTGGAGCTAAGTGATCTAGCAAAAATGCTGAAAGAAAAGATTGAAAACCAC
>QLTV01001698.1:1870330-1880385 GCA_003457575.1 Thermophis baileyi
CTGGAATTTTTCAAGCAAAGTGGCAAGGAAACGTACGGCTGAATTTCCGATTCTGGAAATTCAGTTTATCAAGTCCCATTTCCACCCTGCATCGACTCTAAATTGATCAAGCAGGTACCTTCTTGGAATGTGGTCTTGTCAACTTCAATGGGAAAAACAAGTCAGAAAGCGATATAGAAGGAAAATAAAATGGTTAATGGTTGTCCTTTTTTTTAAAACTGCCACCTACATTTCTAGTATAAGAATAGCACTTAGCAATAGCCCTTAGACTTATATATCCTTACAGTGCTTTACAGCCCTCTCTAAGCGGTGCGCAGAGTCAGCCTATTGCCCCCGACAATCTGGGTCCTCATTTTACCCACCTCTGAAGGATGGAAGGCTGAGTCAACCTTGAGCCGGTGAGCAGTTCAAATCTCACCAGGCTCAAGGTTGACTCAGCCTTTCATCCTTCCATGATTGGTAAAATGAGGACCCTGATTGTTGGGGGCAATAGGCTGACTCTGTAAACCACTTAGAGAGGTTGTAAAAGCATTGTGAAGTGGTATATAAGTCTAAGTGCTATTGCTATATATTTGGGTTTACACTGCTAATTGGTAAATACGGTTGAGTATTCAGTGTAAGAGTAAGTTACAGAGTTCCAGCTGCTGGTGCAAAACATGGAACAAGCCCAATAGAACAGTTTCAAGAGGGATGAAATATGAGATGAGCTACTAGACCTGGGCACCACTGACATGAAGATTACATTAATGTAAATCTGCCCTGGCCATTGAGGTAACGCTTGAAGAGCTGCACAGCAGAAAGGGAGGATACGTCTACTCAGTTTTATTCCTTTCTCCCTACAGAGGTTGAACCCAGACAAATCGGATTCTGCTCTCTGACCAGAAGAGTTGGCATGGGGTTGGCCAGCAAAGCCATCTCTGAAACGAGGTGCTAAAATTATACAGGAAGAGAGCATTTTGTCTGCAAGTGCCCTACTTGGTCCTGATTGGGAGCCTTGCCAGGAAACTACCCAGGGCTTCCACCAAGGGCTTCAACAATCAAAAACTAATCAGGGTCTAAACTTACAGAGCAACTCACTGCTATTTAGACTAAAAGCATTGGACAACAATTCCCCCCCCCCAAAAGAAAGTTTTGCTTCCTGGAAATTTTTTTGACCATTATGATAGACCTCTTCAAACCGAACACATTTGAGAATGACTGTATCACATAGGAATCTTGAGAAATTAATGAAATTAACTTTTCATTAACTTAATGAAATTAACTTTTAAGGATTGATTATAATGTGTTTGATCACATAATGTTTCCAACAACATGCTGTATAAGTTCACATGGGTTAAAAGTATTTTGCTGCTGATTTTTGTTTGGTCTCAGTATCCAATGCATGTCTCTGCAGTGTCCAACAATAGTGAGCCAGCACTTGATGAATTCTAGTTGCCCTGATACTATTTTTCCGTTGTGACAATGTCCTGGTGAAAACTTTCACCATGTTTGTCACTGACTGGGAGCCTAGATTTTTGGGAAAGAAGTCCAAGTGTGAATGCAGAAAAATAATCTTTAATGACATGTTGCACTTCATGGTCTTGCATGCTGTAAGAAGTTTGTCAATTGGATGGTTGTAGTTTGCTCTGTAGTTGCCAAAAGAATTCTCAACAACATTCTTGCATACTTTCCAGGCAATTTTCTCTGGCCCCACCAACAGATCTTTGAACCACTTGTTATTGATGATGTATTTGACCTATGGACGAAGAAAAATGTCTTCCTTAACCTTGGCATTTGTTATTCTTGGAAACCTCTGTCTCAAATTATGACTTCCTTCACCACCCTCACAAAATTCATCACTTTCACAAAATTTTCATCAGCCTGAGTTTTATGTGAAGCAGGGGCAAAAAATATCTTTGTTGGGTCAATAAGTGGTCCATGTGCTATGCTTTTTTTAACCTTGGAACCAAATTCCTTTGGAGTGGCTATTTCTTTTTAATCTAATGCTACTCTCTTGCATGGCTGTCCCATCATCACATATGTAACAACAATGCTTGGCATATCTGAGCTGCATTCTAAGCAGCAGAGCCACTACTTTTAGATTTGCACAGATACTCCAGTTGTACTTGGCGTACTGGGTGTGCTTCAACAACAATTCCCTGTTTTCGTATGTTCCTTTCATGTGTGCAGCATAGCCAACAGGTACTAAAAGGTGTACAGCTCAGTGCCATTGTGCAAAAACAGACAATTTCTATCAAATAGTACTTGATAGATTAAATTATAGGTTATTTTCATGATTCGCAGCCCAAAATCTATAAGCTGCTGTAAAAATGATCAGAAGCCACTTTGTATTTTTTTTCTTTCTTTTCTATTTCTCTTTTACTTTTTTGCACTTTTAGCTTTGTTTATGATATTTTTTTTCTTTTTCTTCTTCCTTTATATTTGTATTAGTGTTTATCTTTCCCTTAAAAACCTTTAAGGAAATTATATTTAAAAGATTTTAAAAATTCAATTAATTCATACCTTCCCTTCTAATGTATCACAGTGTTCTGCTAACAGGAGATGGTCAGAGACTGGGTCACAAGAATTTCCTGCAACAATCCAGAGTTTCAAAGAGAATTCCCTAAACCTGTCCATATGTCACACCTTTGGTCTGAATAAAGAGGAAGAAGCAAGTATGACAGTAATGCAGATCCAGGGACTTGTTTCCAACAGATGGCCTGAAGACTAGCCTTATATAACCCCAGGTTATAACGTGGCCAGGGGTGGGTTCTGGATCCTTTTGCTGCCGGTTCGCTCAGGGTCGCGGCATGTGTGCGCGCCCACGCCCACAGCAATCAAAAAATAGCTTCGGCGCATGCGCAGAAGCAAAAATTATCTTCTGCGCATACGCAGAAGCAAAATCCAAGATGGCGGCGCCCACGGAGACACCGACAGAACCGGCTCCGTGACGTCATCGCCGAGTTACTAACGGTTCTAAAGAACCGGATAGAACTGGTAGGAACCCACCTCGGGACGTGGCTTGATTAAGGATGTTGCTGCTCTGTCCTCTCAAGGAGATGAGCCGACTGCCTTTGCTCAATCCTTACTAGCTGCCTGTTTCTGTCCTGCTGGAACCTGGGTCATCATTGTCTGAATTTGGACTTGCTCATTCAGATCTCCTGAAGTTGTGGCATGCATCTGATTGCCTGTTGCCTCATCAGGTTGATGGTCTATCACTATCTCAATGTTTCTCAACCTTAGCAACTTTAAGATAGGTGGACTCAACTTCCAGAATTCCTCAGCCAGCATTTCTATCTCTGATTCAGATGAAGCCATAACGTTCTCCCACCTGAGGGCGTAACAGGCTGAGAATTTTTCACTTTTAGGTAGGAGGAGCAATATTTTTGATACATGTATATTCTACTAATAATGGTTTGGTTTGGTCTCAGAATCTTTGCTTCCAACCTTGCTCAAATCAGCCCTGACAAACGTTGGAAAGGCACAGTAATTGTTATTGTCCTTCATGTTCCTTTTAATTCAAAAAACGATCCTCTCAGCTAATTGCTGAAGCTGATTATTGGCATTTGATGAACTCTTATGAGATGCAGTGTTTTTCCCCCCACATCCCTATGTAATATCTTTGTCATTTTGTGCATAGAATCATTTGATTATTTAAGTAGGAAGAATAAGAGATTATTTGGCATGCTGGAAAAATTGTTCTATGTAAGCAATTCATATAAGTAAGAATCAGCAAAAAATGTCATATAACTTACAAAGGAAGCTTTATTCTATGATTCAGATGGCTTTTGGAGAGCAGGGAAATTTAAAACACTTTTGTAGAGCGCAAGGTTGGAAAAAGCTGATATAAATATTCCTCTTCAACTTAATTCAATATTGTTTCAGAAATCTGATAATCCGGTTAGTAAAACAGAGGAAGAAACATATTTGAGGATTTTCTTTCAAAATGAATTCTACCGTATTATTATTTACCAACTGTTAAAATAAAGGGGAATAACATCAAGTAGAAGACGGATACAATTAATTTTACAACACAACAATGTGGTTTTAGCTAACTCTCTTGGGATGTTCAAGAGGCTTACTAATGCAGTCTTCAAATCATCAGTTAATTAATATTGAAAACTCTTTAGACCAAACGCTTTTTATTGACAAAGGCATAAATCTTTAAGGTGCCAAAGTTGAAAATATGCAGTTTATGATTCTGCCTTTCAGGGAATTTTACCTTGTAAAATTTAATAATGGTATGGCTTGAAAAATGTATCCTAGTGTACAGTTTGTTTATTTGTGTATTGTAACACATCTATATAAAATATTGGTTTAAACAGATTTTACACGACTTAATTAATCAAGTTAAACTCTATTCTCTCTCTTGTGTTGGTATGCGCTTCAGATTAATATGTTTCTCTAGATTAGCAGATTTTTTGATAACATTAAACAAATGCATACAGTCATCTCTCAGGAATTATTTATTCTTGAGTGATGACTATGCACATTTGTTTCATATTTTATTTAAAGTCCCCACATATGTCTTACTGTAGACTTCTGAAATATACTAAGTTAATGGAATTAATTTGGAATAACTTTTTTTTCTGTTAAGATTCAGCATCTGTTATTAATCTCCGCTTCTGGTTCTTGTTTAGCATTCCCAATCTGAAAACTATTGCTAGAGCTGATATTATTATATCATTATATATATATTATATTAATAATATATTATTAATATTAATAATATATTATATTATTAATATTACCAATTACCACTGCAAACAAGAGGAAAAGCTGTTACACACGAAATCCACCTGCGCCTTCTATAATTTCGTAAACACCAAACTTAAAGACTCGAAAACAATCACACCCCTAAAAGGGCCTAATGGGAAAGACTAATGATGAAGCCATTAAGGCTTCATCAACATGTTCTTCAGTTCTTCATGTTGAAGAACATGTTCTTCAACATGTTCTTCAGTTCAGTCTTTGTCAACAGCAATGGCTCATGCCCCACATTTCCTAGTCATACCACAACTAATTGCAACGATCTGCTACATATTGATTTTACAGAAGATAACATTGAAAAGGCACTATGCAATCTAAAACCATCTCTATCTATTGGCCCTAATGGATTATGTGCCTACTTCTTGAAAAAGCTTTCCACTGCCATAGCCGAACCACTAAGCACAATCTATGAGGTATATTTCAGAACCAGCTCCTTGCCCGACCTATGGTCATTAGCCATGGTCATTCCTATCTTCAAAAAGGGAGACCCCAGCCTAGTTGAAAATTACAGACCAATCTCACTGTGTTGTATCACCTGCAAAGTCATGGAATCAATTATAAACCAATCCATTACCCTCCACTTAGAGACAAACAACCTACTCTCTAACAAAAAGTTTGGTTTCAGGAAAAATTTGTCCTGTAATCTGCAACTCCTACATTGCAGAAACATTTGGACTACACAACTCGACCAGGGTAAAGCAATAGACGCAATTTACATAGAGTTCTGCAAAGCCTTTGATTCAGTGGTACACGACAAACTACTGTTAAAACTAAGTTCTTACAGCATTTCCGGATCCCTACACAAGTGGATAGGTGCGATCCTGTCAAACAGGCAACAGGTAGTCAAAATAAGGAGCGCCCTATCAAACCCTGCACCAGTTAACAGTCGTGTCCCCCAAGGCAGCGTTTTAGGACCCACTCTCTTTCTAATTTACATAAATGACCTTTGCGATCATATTATAAGCAGCTGTGTCCTCTTCGCTGATGACGTAAAACTATTTAACACCACTGACAATACTGCTGCCCTACAAAGCGACCTTGACTATGTGTCAGAATGGTCGAACAATTGGCAATTTNGAAAAGAGCACCATAAAAGTTGGGATGGTGAATCAGGACTGGAGAAACCTAGATTTGAATCTAATTTTGGCCACGGAATCTTATAGGTCAGGGGTCACCAACCTTTCAGACCTCAGGGACCACTAAACTCATAATTTTAAATCCCACGGACCAGTAATATGATCTGCCTAATGACTGGCTGGGTGGGCGTGGCTAGGTGGTCATGTGACTGGGTGGGCATGGCCAACTTGCTGTCACTCACATCAAGGGGCGCCTCGCCGGCCTCTACTCGCCCATCCCCTCCCAGCCACTCCTCACCGGCCTGCCTGGGCTCCTTAGGGCCCCAACAGGAAGCAGTTGTTGGAGCTAAGCAGCCACCATGAGAAAGAGTTGGCAAAACAGCTGGCTCAGTTCAAATTGGATCTGACCGAGAAGGAGGCTCAGCAGAAGCATCTCATTGAGGACTATGAGCATAGGCTTTCCAAGCAAAGGGAAGACCTGCAAGAGTGCAAGGCCAGGTACCGGCACCTGGAGGCTCAGCGGGCTGAGATGGTCAGCCAGTTCCAGGCCATGATGCAGTCCCACTGGAACGAGGCCCTCCAGCTCTTCGCCACCAGTGGTGCTTCCCTCCAGCCTTCGCCCAAAGTCCCACACCAAGAGGCCGAAGCAGACCCCAAGTCAGAATTTCTGCCCCCCTCCGACCCACACAAAAAGACCCTGAATGGGGGGAGATTCTCTGCAGCAACACAAGCATTCATTGCATGTATCTGGCCCAGCGGCCGTAGTTTGAGGACCCCTGATTTAGTGTAATATAAAAAAAAACGCAAATAATTTTTCTGCCCACCAAAATTTTCTTGCGGACCACCAGTGGTCCACGGACCACCAGTTGGTGACCGCTGCATACAAAACCTTTGCCAGACCAATTCTCGAATACAGCTCATCTGCCTGGAATCCACACTGTATATTGGACATTTATACAATTGAGCGAGTCCAGAGGTATTTCACGATAAGAGTACTCCACTCCTCTGCTCACAATAGAATACCTTATGCCACCAGGCTTGAAATTTTGGGCTTGGACAACCTAGAATTACGCCGCCTACGGTCTGACCTAAGCATAGTACACAAAATTGTCTGCTACAATGTTCTACCTGTCAATGACTACTTCAGCTTCAACCCAGGGGTGGGTTCTGACTTACCTTGCTGCCGGTTCACTTCCTCACGCGCCACGCAGGTGCGCGCGTGCGCAGAAGCCAAAAACAAGATGGCGGCGCCTATAGCCCCGCTGAGAGAGCCGGTTCGGGGGCATGTCCAGCCGGCCATCGCTGCCGGTTCGGCGAGTGGGGGAAAATTCCTGCTACCGGTTCTATAGAGCCAGTCCGAACCGGCAGCAACCCACCTCTGCTTCAACCACAATAATACATGGGCAAACAATAGATACAAACTCAAGGTAAATCGCTCCAAACGTGATTGCAGAAAATACGACTTCAGCAACAGAGTGGTCAATGCCTGGAATGCACTACCTGACTCTGTTGTTACATCCTCAAACCCCCAAAACTTTAACGTTAAACTGTCTACCGTGGACCTCACCCCATTCCTAAGAGGTCTGTAAGGGGGCGTGCATAAGTGCACCAGCGTGCCTACCGTCCCTGTCCTACTGTCCCCATTTATTCGTACTCATTTCCTGTGTTCATGTCCATGTTTATACTTATACCTGTTTTCTCATACATGTTTGACAAAACAAATAAATAAATAAATTATGCCTTTTAAAATTTCATTATGGGCCAAGCTTACAAGAACTTCAGCTTTACTTTTCCATCCAACTGAGTCAGCAGCATTCTTTTTTTTTCATGAAAGCAATACACACACACACACACACACACACACAAACACATGCACACACATATCCACACAGAGAGAGATCCACACACAATTAACAAAAAATGATCAACCTTAAAAATCTTTTTAAAAATTGAGAAAAGAGACAACTCTAAACAAACTAAAAATGCAAAAGAAGAAAGAAAATAAATGTGATTAATTTCACTCGTTCTCTTACTCGTCTCTTCTACTTTTGGCTTTCTGTTTCATCTTCCTCTTTATACTGGTTGGTTTGCCATTCTGTTCTGCAGTGCTTATTTTGCTTTGAGCCATCAACATCTGTGAGCTAGCAACTCCTTGTACTTCAAATATAGATTGGCATCCTTAATTGTTAACGATCCCTTATCACAAAAAGCACTGCAGGTCCAGATAACACCAGCATGTTACACAAACATCAATATACTTAAATGCAAATGCAGAAATAATTTATGATAAAGTCAATAGAAATAAAACTCGCCATAGCTTGTTATAGGTAGCCTGTGTGTCGATTCTGTTTGCTATTTGAATGTGTAATGGTGATAGGTTGTTTGAAGCGCCAACATAGTTTTCTTAGAATACTTAATCTTTAACCTGGATACGATTGGACAGTCCTTTGGATTGAAGTCATCTTCAAAAAGAGAATTTTCCAGCTGCTATTGATATAGCAGTCAACTCCCTGTATAGTAGGAGACATTGCTACCTTAGCTATTTTCTACACATTTTGGTCAGATCATCTGTCTCTTTCAACAAGCAGTTGTCTTTCATTTTAAGGTGTGAGTTTAGATTCCCAGTGTGTGGCACTATGGCAGCCTTTAAAATCTATTAAATTGGAATTGGATAACTGCCCTTACTTGCCTCAGCACATGGTAGCAGATGGTCAACCTTCCAGTTAAGCAAGAACAGGTCTTATTAAGTAGTTAAATAGATATAGAGATGGGAGATGATCAGGGAATTCCAAGCTAGACTGGAAAATCAAAAAGCATCCCTGAAGGCAGCTATCAGCCTTATGCGGTAGACCAGTCAGAAAGCATGACCAGGTGAGTTAATTCTACTTTATTGTAAGGTCATACTGACATTGCAAAATCTGAAAGTACTTTTATTCCGACATCCCTTTAACAGCCCAAGAAACTAAGGAGGGGTTTTTTTGTATCTCTTGCCCCACCCACATTCCTGCTAAGGGCTAAGCTGCATTTTATCTGACCGTTCCCTCCTATGTCTCATTGCCTGTCTCCCAAGGTCATATACCATTCCAACAATAAGAAAACTACATGTTTATGCCATCCTGTGAGCAAAGGTTGAGCTCAACCCAAGGGCATCTTTACATTTTGTGTAGTATAGCAATGACCTATGGTTCTCTCTGGACTCCCACTGGAACCTAGAGTAGGATAAATGGATGCATATGCCCCAATTTAACCCCTGGATGCTGCATGCATGAAAGAAGGCTCATCCACAAGTGGCATTTGCTGTGATCTTAGCTAAGGGTCATGCCTTGATGTATTACCATGTATTTGGCTTCCGCAATTCCTCTCCAGTTAAGCCAGTTAACTTCCAACTCTGTCTTGGTGTCGGAGACTACAAGTCTGTAGTTGTAATGCTGAAGCTACAAAGTGGGAACTTATCCTTTGGGGAAAATATCTTTATTATCCTGGTTCCTCAGTAATCCTGAAGGTCCCTACCCACTGTTTCATCAAGTTTTTTCAACTGAGTGACTGATCTTTCTCTTTCTCAGTAAAAATAAATGCAGCAATGAAACAATAAGAATTTGGGGAGAGAGTAGGATACTAGGTGGAACCTGATTTTTAGTCATTGATCAGCTGAGGAGAGCTCTGGTCATTGTGAGAAACAGGGGTGGGTTCTAACTTACCTCGCTGCCGGTTCGCTTCCTCCTGTGCTGCGTGGGCGCGCCTCATGGGCGCGCGCACGCATGCGCAGTGCCGAAAAATCCGAAAAAATTACCCCCCCCCAAAAAAGCTGAAAACAAGATGGCGACGCATGCGCATGTAGAGATGGAGGTCATTTGGAGGTTATGTGCAGCAAACTGCCTACCTCAGAAGGGCCTCAAGTACCTACATGATCTCACTCAGTTCCCATGATTTCACCCTGTTCATATTGCCTGGATGAAGCAGGACACTATCTCTGGCTGGTACATGATCTCATCTAGGTTGTATTAACAGGATGTAGGATGTTCTTAAGGATTGGCAAGGAGAATAAACCAATGAAAATGCTGTTGCTCTTTGTTACCTTTTGCTGATTGTAAAAATGTATATAAGCAATAAACACTGTGAAGGCAGTCAGAAATCTTGGCATCCTGCAATGACTGGTCTCTAACTCCATCACAGTTGGAATCATATTTTGAGCTAGTTTAAGTCAGGAAGACATTTCATATGCATTGCTGG
>QLTV01001698.1:1880572-1899849 GCA_003457575.1 Thermophis baileyi
TAGTAAAAAAAATGCTTCTTGAAGTTTTAGGGGGAAGTCACTGTTTGTATGTGAGTATCTTATGGGCAGTTTGGCAAGATGAGGGTTGCGCTATCTCAGTATGATGGATATAAAAATAATAAACAAGCAAGATAGGCAACATACTATTTACTGTGAGCTGTGGTGGCACAGTGGTTAGAATGCAGTATTACAGGCTAACTCACTGTTCACTGCCAGGAGTTTGATTCTGAGCGGCTCAAGGTTGACTCAGCTTTCCATCCTTCCGAGGTGGGTAAAATGAGGACCCAGATTGTTAGAGGGCAATATGCTAACTCTGTAAACCCCTTAGAGAGGGTTGTAAAGCACTGTGAAGCGCTATACAGTATACGTCTAAGTGCTATTGCTATTACCAGAACTCATATAAATATCTGTTAGTAAAGTGTTTTAAACAAACCAGCTCAAAAGTACCAGAGATTTCATCACATAATTCTGTTTGCAATAGCAATTTTTAGTGTTTAATTATGTAAAGGAAGAGGTCTATGCAGAGTGTTTGAAACAGGTGTTTCACAATGAGTAAAAGCATATTTGGGGCACCCTTTTCAGAACTGTTACAGCACTCATGGCTTTTGCAAGTCTTGTGAAGCTACTTCAAAAGTTAATTCTTGTTATCTCTGCATGTGTAGTGAAGTGAGACTTACACAATATGTAGCTGCTTTAGTGATTTGAAAAGTCTCAATTGCCTCTTTTGAACATTATGCACACTCCTAGTAAAAAGGGATTAATAAACCAAGAATGCTTATGAAATTTCCATAAATTTGCAGTTTCTGAATGAAGCAACGGAAAGGCATAGATGCATTAATAATTTGTCACAATTCCATTTTATTTTATTTTAGTTAAATCTACTTTTTTCTCTTAGTGGTTATTAATATAATAAATATATACGCACACTTGAATTCAATCCCAGTGCTAGAAAGAATAGTAATCGATGCCAAATAAATCCCTCCTTTATATTGGAATCTTGTTTCAGTTTAAGTGATATAAAATCTTATTTCCTCCCTGTACAGTATGAGGCTACACAGATGTTGTATAGCAGTGCCACTTGGTGGTAGAAAGTAATTCTTCATCTTTTATTTCTACAGCTGGGTTTGCTGTTTTTAATTAGTTATGTGATTTTGTGTTAATTAATTATGATTTTCTTTTTGGGCTTTTTTCTACACTGTCCCAGAATCACAAGAATTGGGCAACTATATAAATGGATGCACGCATAAGAAATACATCTGTACATAAAGGTAACCAATTTAGGGATTTCTTTTAAAACTGCTTGCAGGAAGTATAAACTGGAGATGCCCAGCACTTTTGATGACCTGATTCAGAAAGATGTTCTGATCCAAATGGAATACCTGTTTGCAACTTACTAAACAGCTGTGTTCAGGGGTCGGTTCTAACTTACCTCGCTGCTGGTTCACTCCCTCCCGCGTCACGTGGGTGCGTGCATGCGCAGTGCCAAAAAAAATCTGAAAAAAATAAATAATAATTTTTAAAAAGCCGAAAACAAGATGGCGACCGCATGCACAGTGCCGGAAACTCGGCTTCTGCACATGCTCAGAAGAAAAAAATAAAAAATAAAAATTCAAAAAAGGGGGGAGGGGTGTTATGTACGGCCGTACGTAGCACGGATTTGCATAACCGCCGCTGATTGGCCAATCTTGTGGCGGGAGAAATAAACCGCTGTCAGTGGCCGGCTAGGCTATAGGGATGCCTATAAAGGAGGCCTCCCTGCAGCCTGCCGGCATTCGGTATTGCTCACAGCTAGGAGAATAAAAGGTGCTGAACTGTTCCCACATCTGTCTCCTTCTTTCGTGCCCACATCTAACAAGAACTCTCAGTTTCCCAGTTCCTAGCTTCGTATTTTAAATACTACACACCAAGTTGGCGTTACCTGACTTTTATTGGAAGTTTAATTTTGCCAAATTCTGTATTGAGTAAGATAGATTGGGAACAATCAGCAGAAGAGGTGCAGATCCACAAGGATATTGTAGTAAAGGATATTCCAGCTAGAAGAATGCATCATAGAATAATGAAGGAAGTGACTGAAAAGCTGTTTAGGCCTCTGTTAATTATTTTTGGGGAATCCTGGAAACCAGAGTAATGTCAGAAGATTGAAGAATAGCAAATGAAGTCCACATCACACCTCCCTAGGTCAAAGGAGTATAAGGAGGAGGACATACCGCACAATCAGGCTTGCAAGACTTTATTATTGTTGACAATCTCAACAGATATAGCTTTAGCCTTCCCGTGAACTTGATTTCCTGGTCTGGTTTACCTAGTGGGGATGACACCAGGCCATTTGTAAGCATCTGAAAGACAATGTTGTGATGAGAAACAAATGTCACCTGCTACTTTAACAAAATCATTACTACAGTAAATAAGGGAAATGAGTCTAACTTCATATTAACAAAACCTTTAGAAGGTTTTACACCAGTAACCGCCAACCTTTCCAGCTCGGCGGACTGGCCGAGGCAGCAGAGGTGACAGCAGCGGCAGGGGAGAGGAGATGGTTTCTCACATGCTCACCCACCACTTCCGTGACCCGGTTCTGAATGGGCTGTGGCCTGGCACTGTGTTGCGGACCAGGGATTGGGGACCCCTGTTCTACATGACATTCTCCTTTAATAAAAAGTGTGGCAAAGTATAACCACAACTACTCAGCTAACTGTACTCAGAATGTCAGCACTAATGGCTCTACATCATGGGTGTCAAACTCGCCGCGTCACGTTGCCATCATGTCACGTATCGTGACTTTTCCCCCCTTTGTGGAGCTGGGGTGGGCATGGCCTGTGTGTGACACATCTGGCCCATGGGCCGCCAGTTTGACACCCCTGCTCTACATCAAGGGGGGAACCTATTCTCATTAGTCATGCCTTCAAGCCCATAGATACTAGGATCAGGAATAATGGGTAAAATTGTTCCTACCTAGGTTTTTCTTAAATATTTTTAACTGTTTTCTTTTACAACTTGTTGGCAACGACAAAGAAGAAGGAATTAAGTGACTAATACAATAAGCATCTTTGCATGAGTATAAATCCAGAAGAATTTCCATCTGAGATCATCAGAATTAACTCTCCTCTTTCAAAACATATGATTTAATTGGGTTGTGAAATCCAAAACACTGACTTGGTTTCTGTGTTTCTTTCCTAGGTGTGGTAGCTTATTGATAAAGAAGGACAACTCCATCAATCATCTTCCTGAGGTAGGTTGGGCTGAGCTAGAGTGATTGGCCCCAAGTCATCCAGCCAGCTTTCATGCCTAAGGCAGGACTAGAACTCACCATCTCCTGGTTTCTAGCCTGGTGCCTTAGACCAAACTGACTAAACTTGCAGGGAAAGAAGGGATGGGGAATGTAAAATTTCTCAGATTCACCTGCAAGCTGGCATGTAGGTTAAGTGGAAAGAAACCACAACAAGTAGACAGAAAAGGAGGGGTGTTCTCTACATTTGACAGGAGCTGCTGCTGGAATGAGAGATGACTTGTCAAGGCATAGAACATAGGAAGCAATAGCTGGGTGGGTGGGCGGGTGGGGCAGAAACCAGACAATCCAAGACCAGGAAGAAAAGAAAAAAAAAAAAAAAAAGAGAGAAGAGGGGGGGGGGGGGGGGGGGGGGGGGGGCAGAAACCAGACAATCCAAGACCAGGAAGAAAAACCAGGAAGGTACCGGAAGCCGCTGAAGTAAAAAAAGAACCTTCAGAAAGAAAATGCACACCTGGACCACAGATGATGGCAGAAAGACATCCCCATGGCTGGATAAATGTACAAGAAAATATTAAGGAGACACACTGTTAGTGTCCCTAAGCCTGTATAGAAATAAATGTGGGAGGAGGAATAAGCGAATAGGGAAGCATTTGTCAATTACAGATAGTCCTTATTTAGCGATTGCCTCATTTAGCAACTGTTGGGAATTATGTTAGTGATGAAAAAGTAACATTGTAGGCCAGTCCTCGCATTTATGACCTTTGCAGGCCTGTAAAGTAAAGCAAAATTGAAGTAAGATCATAAGCACAGTTGCAGTTTCGCTTAGCAACAACTTTGCTTAACAACCAAGTTCTTGGTGTTAATTATGCTCATTAAACATGGATTATCTGTATAAGGAAAGTAGTAAAAATTTAAATAATTTAGTTAAGCTCTAAGTATTAGATTAAATAAGGATACTTATTTAGTTTGGTCAATATATACACACATGTATATAAAGTCTTGTAAATATTCTTTGCATTATGTTTGTATAGGAATGAACTCCACTGTTTTCACTTGTTAGCTCTGTGTTTATGCTGGCTTTGTTCCTGTCCATTTCCACCCTCCAACGCAACGTTTTGGGAAAATACAATATTTATCAGTGGAATGCTAATTCCGACCCCCATCATTTGCGGTACAGCTTTGGGTGGTTACATTTTTAAACAGATTGCCACAGATATTCTACTCATCCAGCTCTCTAGATGCTCTTTGCAACTGGCAATTCTACTCAGCAACCTAAAATGCACCTCCTGTCTGTTCTTGAAATGGGCCTGGATTGTTGCTCCATTCATGCTACAACCACCACAGGCTTCAATTCTTCTTTCCCATCTTGCAGGCATCTCTAGGTGGGCAAGTGTACCAATGTCTGTCCTTTTCTTTAGAGACCTCCTCGTTAGTTGCCATTCTTGGTTTTCAGACATATGGTGGATTCCTCCATATCCCCTTCCCGCTGTCCTGTTTTGGGTTTCAAGTTCACATACACTCAGTTGTTAGGTGAAAATAGCATTTTACTCAAGGTTGAGTAGATAACAGCAAACAACAAAAGGAATGTAAATCAAAATAGAGTCTCTAAGAAAGAAGTTTGCTTGGGTAGTTTTGCTTTCAATAGGAATGCGCAGCAAAGAAGTCAAATCCAGGCCCAAGTTCAGAGAGTCAAGACAGGTCTGTCAGCCAATCCAAAGGCCAGGTTTCAGGAATCACAAACAGAATCACGGGAACACACCAGGCAAGAGATCAGGCAGGTGCTTCTAGAGACAGCCCATGGGTCAGGGCTGCTTCTTAAATTAGACTGCAGCTGGCTGTCTTTAATCAAAAAATTTGCTTGGCAAGGATCCACATTGAAGGTTTTTGCTCTGTTCTCCGCTGTACTAGCAAAGTGCAAGGAGGCCATATATCATCAAAATATGACTGTTCCAGCTGTTCTGATGGTGCCTGTGTTTGATCAGCCTCCAGTGATCCTTGGTTTGGTGTTTTCTGACATTTCATTGGTTCAGCAGGAGCAGCTTCTTCAAAATCAGAATCCTGGGCCATGATACCCACATTTTCTTATGTGATACTAACATAGATCTTCTTTCCCTCCTTATTATAATTTTTTTTTGATGCTATAATGATTAATGGAAAGGGAACACATTGTTCCTTCATTCCACTGAAAGTCAGAGACAGTTTGTTACAAGCAACAAAGAACTGATGGTTAAGCTTCATAGAAGCAATGTAGTAGCATTTCTTGAAACTTTGTAAGTTCATTCCAAAATGTCAGCATTGCAAGTTAAAATTAATCTAAAAGAGGGGGAGGAAGAAAATGAGCAATTACAATACTAGGGCACAAAATTGGAAAGGAGAGTGTAGTTCACTTATGCTAGTTAGGAACCCAAAAGATACCCACAAGGATATAAGGGTGAAATGGAGGTGTGCTGCAGGGGTGGGTTCTAAATTTTTTACTACTGGTTCTGTGGGCGTGGTTTATTTTGTGGGTGTGGCTTGATGGTCATGTGACGGTGGGCGTGGCTTCATGGTCATGTGACTGGGCAGGCGTGGCTTCATAGTCATGTGAATGGGTGGGCGTGGCCAACTCAATGTCACTCACGTCAAGGGGTGCCTCGCCTGGCCCCTCCCCTCCCAGCCATTCCTTGTCACACCCAGCCTCAACTGGGTATCTATATTTCTGTAAAAATGTTGTTCACCTTTTTTCAACTTTATTATATACATACTATAGATGTACTTTCATGGACCACTGAAAGGAGGAAATGGCTCACATGCTTTGCCCGAAACTGAACAAAGAGAAAAGCAACCTAAAACTAAAGAGAAACTTCCTGACAGTGAGAACAATTAACCAGTGGAACTGCTTGTCTCCAGAAGCTCTGGGTGCTCCAACACTGGAGGTTTTCAAGGAGACTGGACAGCCATTTCTCTGAAATGGTATAGGGTTTCGTCCCCCCCACACCAAGGTCCCTTCTAAGTGTTATTATGTTATTCTGACACCTTTCCCAGGCCCTCTACTCAGATTTTGGCATCCTCAGTTTTCCTGCCTGAGCAGGGGGTTGGTCTAGAAGACCTCCAAAGTCTGTTATTCTGTTATTCCTGAGCTAAATAGCTAAAACTCTCATTGGGACCCTATCTCTTTTGCTCCCTCTGGAGCTGAACTGCCTCTAGACATTCATTTTAATAAGATTTTTAGAAACCTGCAGTTGAAAGTTCTTCATGTCTCCTTACCCTGAAGACCCAATTTCATTTGGAATTTAATCCCAAGCTGATTGCCTTTTTAGCATTTATTTTGACACTTCTCCAAAATGCACCCCCAAGAAGCCACATGTCAAAAGGCAGCAGGGCTGCTGGTAGCCAAGTGCTAAGGCAGGATTTATCTCAGACCCTCACTGTCTCTCATTATAATCTTCCTTCCTTCCTTCCTCCCTCCCTCCTTCCCCCTTCCTCCTTCCTCTCCTTTTTATTCCCATCTCCTTCCTTCCTTCCTCCCCCTTCTCTCCTTTTTATTCCCATCTCCTTCCTTCTTTACCCTCCCTTCCTTTTTCTGGGGGAGAAGGCAACTTCCCCTCCCCCCCACTCCCCCCCAACCGCACCTCCTTTGTTTAAAAAAAAAGAAAAGAAACCAGAGGAAGGGAGAGAAAAAGCCACACACACACACACACACACACACACACACACAGAGGTTGGAGAGCTCTCTTGCTCTCTCTCTCCAAGCGCCCCATGTGCACACAGACAGCCCATTTGCACTTCCTGGCAGGAGGAGGCATGGCACAACCGGGCTGTTTTGTTTGCTGCTAAAGGAGCCACTGACCAACTGACTGACCTGATCGAAGCTAATCCCAGTGTAGGGGAGACTGCGGGGTTAGTTTGGCCAGGCAAATTATTCCCCCCCCCTTCGCTATCAAAGTGGATCCTGCAGCTGTGTTGCAATGTAGAAATGGGAAATGGAGCAGACAACACGAGGGAAGGAGATGTAGCAGGGAGAAGAGAGTTTACCACCGCTTGCCCCACCCACCACCAGCCAGATGCCCTCGTTTCCCCCAAGCATTTCTTTGCCTACCTGATTTCCAGCTCTGTGGCATTTCTTGCTCTCGTGTGCAGGAAAACAAAAGTTTGTGGGATTTTTTTCTTTTGCGAGACGTTGAAATTGATTGATTGAACCTTTTTTAGTCCCACAAACTTTTGTTTCCCTGGTTTCCCTGCACAAGAAACGCGACGGAGAAACGCGACGGAGAAATCAGATAGGCTTCCGCCCCCTCCCCCCTGCAATGCCAGAAGCCGCATGCCTTCCACGTCCCACCCAGAGCCCTTGCGGCTTGCAATCTCCTACTGCCCATGGCGCACTCTCAGGCAGAAGCCCCCTGGGTTCCATGCCCTCTCCTTCCTACCCAGGGGTGGGTTCTAACTTACCTCGCTGCTGGTTCGCTTCCTTCGCGCACGCAAAAAAATAAATTAAAAAAAATTCAAAAAAAAAAAGAAGAAGAAGCCAAAAACAAGATGGCGACACATGCGCTGTGCCGTAAACTCGGCTTCTGCACATATGCAGAAGAAATTTTTTTAAAAAATAAATAATTTTTTTTAAAAAAAAAAGATGGCGGTGCCCACGGACCGGCACCGACCGAACCGGATCCGTGACATCATCGTGATGTCACCAGCAGGTCGCTACCGGTTCGGGAGAACTGGTCCGAACCAGGAGGAACCCACCTCTGGTGTGCTGGCAGAGGTAGGGTGAACTCTGTGGCAAGGCGGGTTTACTGAACTCCCTGATCTTTATGGACCATCAAGGGAAGGGGAAAAAAAGCAAGCATGAAGGACTCTGCAGCTAGAGTTGGGGGTGGAGTTAAGAGAGTGGGTAGCTTGGAATCCTTGCAGGGGAGAAATCGACAGAGACCACTCACCACTGGAAGTGATTGACGAAGTGAGAAGACCTCATCCCCGTGCTGTGCATCTCTGGGGGGGGGGTTTGTATAGTTTTTAACATTTTAATTTACATAGTTTTAAATTTTTAATAGCTTTTCTATTTATCTTTTTATAATCTGTAAGACGTCCAGAATCGCCTTATCGGGGAGATGAGCAGCATATAAATTTAATAAATAAATAAATTTGTTTGTGGCCTCATTTTAGCATTACAATGTTCTAATGTTTCATAATTCTCTTTTTTTTCTTCTGGTTTACAAGTAAAGCTTGTAAATAAAGCTCTGGTTTGGAAGTAAAGCTGCAAATTTATGTACCAACAACAAGCCAAGAAATCTTGTTTGTTGTACTGGGCAACAAATCTTGTTTGTTATCTTGCGCACACTTGCTAGAGTCATGAAAGTTGAAGTTTGGGAACATCTGTGAGTCAACATGTTGCTCAGCCCAGCTAAATTCCATAGATGAGAAGAATCCCTGGCCTTCCAGAGGCATTAAATCTTCAAGTATGCCTCACCTTTCTTCATGTCTGCTGCAGGGGTGGGTTCCTCCCGGTTTGGACTGGTTCTCCTGAACCGGTAGCGGCCCGCTGGTGACGTCATGATGACATCACCGAACCAGATCAGTCGGTGCCAATCTGTGGGGGCCGCCATCTTTTTTATTTTTTTAGAATTTTTTTTTAGAATTTTTTTTTTATTTTTTTTCACCCCCTTCTGAGCATGCGCAGAAGCCGACTTCCGGCACTGTGCATGCAGTCGCCATCTTTTTTTTGGCTTTTTTTGATTTTGGGGGGATTTTTTGGGATTTTTTCCTACTGCGCATGCGCACGTGCACGAGGCACGCGCGCGCCCACGAGGCACACGCATGAGGTGCAGGAGGGAGTGAACTGACAGCGAGGTAAGTAGGAACTCACCCCTGGTCTGCTGGGCTACTAAATAATACAATGCAGTAACTTCTAAACAGTGACAAATTCCCAAGTTCCCTACGTAATATATACAGTTACGTAGAGCAGGGGTCCCCAACCTTTTGGACCACTAAATTCATAATTTTAAATCCCGCGGACCACTAATATGGTCTGCCTAATGACTGGCTGGGTGGGCATGGCTAGGTGGTCATGTGACTGGGTGGGCATGGCCAACTTGCTGTCACTCACGTCACTCACACCTCACCGGCCTCTACTCGCCCATCCCCTCCCAGCCACTCCTCGCCTGCCTGCCTGGGCTCCTTAGGGCCCCAATAGGAAGCAGTTTTTGGAGCTAAGCAGCCACCATGAGAAAGAGTTGGCAAAACAGCTGGCTCAGTTCAAATTGGATCTGACCGAGAAGGAGGCTCAGCAGAAGCATCTCACTGAGGACTATGAGCATAGGCTTTCCAAGCAGAGGGAAGACCTGCAAGAGTGCAAGGCTAGGTACTGGCGCCTGGAGGCTCAGCGGGCTGAGATGGTCAGCCAGTTCCAGGCCATGATGCAGTCCCACTGGAACGAGGCCCTCCGTCTCTTCGCCACCAGTGGTGCACCCCTCCATCCTTCGCCCAAAGTCCCACACCAAGAGGCCGAAGCCAAGAGGCCGAAGCAGACCCCAAGTCAGAATTTCTGCCCCCCTCCGACCCACACAAAAAGACCCCGAATGGGGGGAGACTCTCTGCAGCAACACAAGCATTCATTGCATGTATCTGGCCCAGCGGCCGTAGTTTGAGGACCCCTGATTTAGTGCAATATAAAAAATGCAAATAATTTTTCTGTGGACCACCAAAATTTTCTTGCGGACCACCAGTGGTCCACGGACCACCAGTTGGTGACCGCTGACGTAGAGTCAGATTTTATCCCAACTCAAGAGGACTTGAGTTCTGAACAGATATATGTATGACGGTACTTCAGCTTCACAAGTGACTTAACCCAAAAGCTAAAGAAGAGTTCTTCAGCAAAATGTTGAAAGAAAACTTCAATTAACTCTAAATATTGTGATGTTCCATGCTGTTGCACATATTTTCCCAATAAATAATATCATCTCAAATCATTTGCTTCTGAGGAAGGAAACTACTGAATGTTTGTTCCTGAAGAATAATCAATATTCTGCTGCTTATCACCTTTAAACCCTACATGGCGAAGGGCCAAGTTATCTGTGGAATCACTTATTTCTCAGGGTATTTGCCTGTCGCATCAAGTAAGATAAGGTGAACTCACTTCAGGTCCTTTCCCTTAAACATTATCGGATCTAGGAAGCCTGCCTTCTCTATAGCTGCCGTTGCCCTTTCGGCCTTCTGAAAGGCCTTGAAGACTTCGTTAGGCCAACTAGCCTGGGGCCCAAATGGGTGGAGCATTTGGAAGTGGCTAGTGCAGCGGTTCTCAACCTGTGGGTCGCGACCCCTTTGGGGATCGAACGACCTTTTCACAGGGGTCGCCGCACGCGCTAGCCCGCCATCTTGGAAATGCTCCCAGTTCGGCCGTGCCTGTGGGTCGCCGGTAGCCACAGAAGCGGGAGACTTCGCCCATCTGCCCGGACACTGCCATTTGAGTTCTTTTACCCTCTGCGCATGCGCAGAAAGCTTTGCACATGCACAGAGGGGAAAAGAACTCAAATGGCGGCGTCCGGGCGGGTGGGCGAAGTCTCCTGCTTCCGTGGCTACCGGCTGTCCGGCGACCTGCAGGCACGGCCAAACTGGGAGCATTTCACCCCTGGTGCCACGCCCCCTTTGTCACCTCATCGCGCGTGGGGAGGGGGCGGGGCGGGAGTCGCGGCGGCGGGGCGGGGGTCGTGGCATTAAAAAGGTTGAGAACCACTGTGCTAGTGAAATAGAGAACACCACACCTCCTCCCTGGGCACACTCTGCTTCTTCCCTCTCCATCCAGGTCAAATTTATTTTAACTGAATTTTAAGATCCGTGTTTATTGTTTTAATGTTTTACAATGTATTTTAATTGTATGTCTGTAAGCTGCTTAGAGCCACCTCTGGTGAGATGGGCGGCATATAAGGTAAATCAATCAATCAATCAATCAATCAATCAATCATCCTCCATCAGAGATCTGACAGGCCCTCACCCTCCTTGCCCTCCAGAAGGCTTTGAAAAACTAACTTTTCCTACATGTTTTGGATGATGATGGAGTCCAACAAGATGGTATGTTGATTGGTGGAAAGTCTTGTCCTGCCATGAGTTTGTATTGTGATTGCATATTTTTCTGTTTTAATTGTGTTGTGAGCTAGCCAGAGTGAAGGGAGCAAGAAAGGGGTCTCTTTGGGTAACGTAGGAGATGACCAGGCTGAGCCTGAGGGAGGGACCAAACACAACATAAGTCAATAGTCCCTGTGCGCCCACAAGAGATCTAAGTCCAGCCCGTCTTGAATGCCTTCCTTATCTCCCACTCATTTCCCTTGACCACTAGTTGGTCAGATTCTTGTAGAGAGCTTATGTTTGCAATAAACCTTTATACTCATTTGAATTGCCTGAATCTCCTGATTTCCCTGGTGCTTGACAGATAGTATTTTCAGCAACAAGGGGCGCCTTTAATTAATGTTTCTATTTCTTTGATGTACACAAAGCAAGAATGTGGATTTTGATGGCAAGAATCTATATTCTGATAAAAACTGAGTATTGCTCATAAAGTTAACTCAAAAGTTCATTCTAATGTAAAAACCACACCTCTTGGAATATTCAATTAGTCATTAGCAAGATCATGCTAAGAATATTATGGGATGCTATGAATTGTTACATGGAACCTGTGTAGTTGCTGGGAATGCTCTCTAGATACTTTATGACACAAATGATAGTAGCCAATGAGAGAACATATTCCAAACCCACTATGTTTGAACTGAATATTCAGTTTTCCTTTTTTAAAGGGTGTTTCTACCTTGTACCTGTGGGAGACATATCCTTTACTTATGCATAAATAAAGAGACATTAATCTACCTTTCCAGTTTGGATCCTGTTTAGCAGATGGCACACGGGGCTAAGACCCTTGGCATGATTTACAGCTTATAAGGGTTATTCTTACAATGCGGGCAGCTATAAGTCAAAGAAACAAACTGAAACACAAGTTCAGAGAACAGACCAAAAGCACCATGGTGCAAGATGTACTTTGGGCACAGAACGTATTGGCTTCTCAAGGGATATAGTTCTCATTGAATTTTTTTTGTTCTTGTCAGGAAACAAAAGATCTGTCAAAATCAGTGTCCCTGTTTGAAGAGTGAGGATCAGACTTTATTCTGACCTGATGCCCCGAAATAGGGCTTAGGGATTTTCCCCACTGTTGAGTTTAAATGCTAATCACCTGTTCCTGAGTTGTCAGAAAGCAATAATGTCTTAACATTTGCTCCTCCTGGTGCCTTATTCTCCATCTTTTGCCTCTGGTTTGGTCTTTGGAATGAACGGTGATATTCTGACTTTATGCAAAGCATGTTAAGTGAGCAAATTTTTAAGCCCTGTGATTTTGTTGTCCTTTGCCTTTTAGAATGTCAGCAGCTGGAGGGAAATCATTTGCCATGTGAGGATGAGGTGGAGATTATTTTTACCAGTGGTGTGACTTCCCTCTCCTGCGTTGCTGAGCAGAGCAAATTAGGAGATGGCTTCAGCAAATGTGGGAAACTGGTGACTTTTGACAGGTGGCTTGTCCCACTTTCCACTTTTACATGCCAGAGATTTCTGGCTTATTGTTCTTTCAAAATTCTGCATCTTGGATGTTCTCAGGAGGGCATGGTGCTTTCAAAACCTGGCATCACATGCTGTTCGGTGGGTTTTTAGAAGTTTGTGTTTTAAATAAGTCCTGTTCTCCTGCTTTCAAGAAGGGATGGTTCTTTTAAACCCTGGCACCACCACAGTGTGTGTGTGTGTGTGTGTGTGTGTGTGTGTGTGAAGAAAAATAATGATGGTAGAAGAAATTAGCTGGAGCCTAGATGGGAGAGGGCATGCCTGTATCAGCCTGAAATGCTGAATAAACACCAACCTGGTCCTGCTTCTATTATCACTTGATGCACCTTGAGAGCATAGGCAGTGAGGATTAACACACTCTGAATTTTCCATTGGTTACCACTGACTTAAAGGGGAATTATTCGACACCGTTGTAACTGAGGATGACTCTATGCTAGCTCAATAAAGCTGCTAGCAGAATTAGGCTACAGTGGCAGGTTTTCAGTCCAAGCTGATCGCTAAGTGCCAGGAGGATTTCATTATATCTCCCAAACTCCATCATGTATGGGAAAGTGGATCATATTTTTGCTTTCTATTACTCTTTACATGGTTCCGAGAATCCAAACCTCCTTTCCCCCGACACCCAATTAGGCGAAACCAGTATTTTTAGCTTAGTTGTTTTAGTGAACTGCAGAGATTTAAGGAATGCTTACCTTATCCTGGGAGCAAATGCTAAGCAAAATCTATAGCCTGGTAAATTCAGCAAAGCAAAACTGTCTCGTCAATGGGAATAATTCTTAATCCTTATATTCTTCTTTAGATTTTAGGCAAAATAAACTTTTTTTTTTAAAGGAGGGTGATAATTTTTTTTCTCTTCTCCTTTCCCAATTTTTTAAATTAAGTACTAATTCATACTTGAATTGATTGCTTACTTTTGACCTACAGAAGAAGTAAAGCTTACTGTATAAGATGATATTTAATTTGGAGAAAAAAAATAAAGATTTTAATATCCAAATTATCTGTGCATTTAATAATGTGCCCTTGTCTAAGATATTAGGCCACCAATATCTTAGATTTCTTTTGAATGAATGAACAATTTTGCTTTTACAATAAGAAACAAGATGGCATTTTTTTTAGTGTGAATGACAACTGGTGCGACAGAAAATACTTATTCCCAATAAACATTTTAAGATTACAAATTATAAGGGCCGTGAGCACTATTTCTGAAAAAATAATTATATAGTAACAGCGTAATTGCTGTATAATTGGAACAGCAATGGTTCAAAGGCAACAACACATTCATTATATATATTTCATAATTCCCTATTTTCTGACATGACCCAGAACTATTCTGATTTTCTGAAGCATTAGCCAAATACATGCCTGCCTCAGAGATGGGCTAGAAAACTTGATGGGTTCATCTGAAAACCTTCATGAGCAGAGAAAACTACAGATAACATGTTCATTAATTCCTGATGTAAAACTTTATGGACAGGTACAGTCTACTAAGAATTCTTTTCCTTAGCTAAATGAACAATATCCAATCCCACTGAAATTAATGATATTCATATAAGCCTAAATTTGGGGTACAGGTAAAGAAAACAATATGTTCCAGATATTTTTCACCAATATTGTCAGGAGTAAAATTGTCACAGCAGAGACCGGTATTAGTGAAGTTCGGCATTTTTAAATGTATTATTTAACATTTTTTAAAATGGAAAAGGATTTTTTGAGCGGCAAGAGAAAAGCGAAAGAAGGATAATCTATTGGTATTACTCTACTAATAAAAGTTAGCCTAAGTCAAGAAAGTTTCATGAAAGTTATGTATCTTGAGTGATGTATTATAATTAGTTCTTGTCCAACTTATCTTGATTGAAATCATTAGATTTCTGAGAGGGTTGCACAAATTCATGTATCAGTCGTGGTGCTATAGTATCACAAAACCTGAGAACTTGCTGTGCTGATATCTGTTTCAAAGATAATCCATCATTCCACTCAGGAAATAGGCCAGGTTGTACCTGTTTGATTAACACAAAGCTCGGTAATTTCTCAAAGAAACTGGAGTTTCGTGATCGATGCAGAACATCTTAGTAGATGGTAAGAAAGAACGCAGAGTCTGCACCCTTGCCACCTTTACCACAAGTTTGTGGGTAGAGGGAGAATACAGCTGGCAATTCTTGAAAACAACGTGAATTATTCTGATTTATCATTTACATCAACAATTTAAAATATGTAAAGTACTGACAAAAACTGGAGATGAAACACTAACTGGTAGTGCATTTCATATCATGTTAGTTTAATCATTTGTTTCAATCTTTCTTTAAAAAAAAAAACTTGAGCCCATTTTAACTGTCAACATACTTGAATGTAGTGCAAACACAGCTGAACCTTTCCCGGGGCTCATAAAAACAACTGGGATGGGAGAGGTCAGGCAAGGGTTCTTCCTTGCCTTCAATCTTCTGATTTTCCTAAACATTCCTTAGCAACTGCTTAGACTACACCCGGATTTTATTTACTTTTAGCCAGCAGATTCAGCATTTATATTTCTGATACTACTGGCCAGTATTTCTAAATCAACACCTAGAAAATGTCACAACAGATGAAACAATATTATACAACCCAAATGTCACCTTGTAAAAGATATGTTGTTTCTAAGACACAACCATGGTACGTAGTTATTATTGGCAATTCAATTTGGGCTGCTCGGATAGTCTTCATCTTGGATCTTTTTATTTTTGGAACCTTCTGTGGCTTCTGACTTCATTGGTTTGCTTTCTGTATTGTTCAGACTCTAATGCTTGACTACTGGCTGTTTCTTCTGATCTTATTTAGAGTGAATTGTGATTGTTCGGCTTTGTTGCCTTACCACTCCTACAACACTTAGCATACAGATATTTAAAATGAATGACAAACACATGGAATCTTTCAGAACTCTACAAGTTACCAGCCATAGAACTAAACAAAAAATTCTTAGTGCAACTTTGGGTCAAAAGTAGAACTTGTAGAACATGACCACTAGATTTTAAGACTAGTGTGTGCTTGTTGTAGCCACTAAGAAATCCTAATAGTAGCTCCTAGTGTGATTCCAACTGGGATACTGAAATCCCACAAGACACATATCCTAAGATTCTGCAATGTAATACCAGAAACCATCTCTTCCCCTTCAAACAGGACGGGTGTATAATCAGCAGAATCCATCAGTAATTCTTTTATCCAACATCAACATTCAAGTGAACTGGTCTTCTAATGTGAAAATGACCCAACAGTTGTTTCACATATAAGGAAGCCATTACTTCCAAATATTAGAATTTTAGTTTTTCCCTAAAAAAAAAAAGATTTACAAATAATGGATAAAAAGAGAAATTGCAAAATAATAAATGTTTATCTTGTTAAAGATTATAAAAAGACAAGATAGGAGGTGGATTAGAGGAATAATAACAACCTTGGAAAGCTCTACAAAGCCAGAACAGAGTGTTCACAGCTTAAAAAACAGGTTGTGTTCTTCCTTGGGAAGAAAGAGGAAAAAGACTTAATGGAGCATTCTCATTTTTATTATCCTTACAAACAAGTACTACTAGTAAAGCATGCGGAGCATTTGTAACAAAACATTGTTGTGACTATTGGCCCACTGTTTCTTCATTTGTTCTTCAAATGTTCATGAAGAACATTTATTTATTTTTATTTTATTTATTTATTATTTGGTCAAGCATATATAAGATTACAGTAAAAGTATAAACATGTATACATGAGACGATTTTGAGTACATGGGAACATTAGGACAGGGACGGTAGGCACGTTGGTGCGCTTATGCACGCCCCTTACAGACCTCTTAGGAATGGGGTGAGGTCAACAGTAGACAGTATAAGGTTAAAGTTTTGGAGATTTGGGGAAGAAACCACAGAGTCTGGTAATGTATTCCAGGCATTGACCACTCTGTTGCTGAAGTCGTATTTTCTGCAATTGAGTTTTTTTTATTATTTTATTTTATTTTATTTTTTCTTCAATCATGTGCCACTCTTACCATACTCAATAATCAGACCTTCAGCTCCTTATTCATGCAAAATCTTCCCTAATTCAAGCTTATCCATTTTATCATATTCTACACTGCAGTGTAGAAGCAACTTGTCAGTCCTCTATTTTTGTATCCATTTTTCAATCATTCATTGGGAGAGCGTATATATGATTACAAGTTTGGAGCGGTTTACCTTAAGTTTGTATCTATTGTGTGCTCGTGTATTGTTGCGGTTGAAGCTGAAGTAGTCATTGACGGGTAGGACATTGTAGCAGATAATTTTATGTGCTACACTTAGGTCAGACTTAAGGCGGCGTAGTTCTAAATTGTCTAAGCCCAAAATTTCAAGTCTGGTGGCATAAGGTATTCTGTTGCGAACAGAGGAGTGGAGGACTCTTCTCGTGAAATATCTCTGGACATTTTCAATTTATCTTTTCTGAGAAAAGATAAATCTTACTGCAGACTGAGAAGGTATGTCTTGTACACCTTTTCTCAGTTGCACACAGATTTGTGCAATCCAGAAAAAAAAGCAAATGTATAGATTTTGCATATATATAAAAAAAGGGGGAGACAAAAAGAGGGAGAAAGAGAAATGAACTGGCTGAGTGCCTTGCTTGCAAATCTAATATGAAGAAGCAGATCGGCTGGTTTGTACGAAAGCCTGTTTGTCTCCATGAATGGTCCACTTGTGTATCTGTGAATATAACAAATTCTCCATTCAGTTTAGTGTCATTATATGAAGCTAACCATCAAAAAAACATGCTTTCTGAAAGTAACAGTTAAACGAATGAAAACATTCAAGTCATTATTTACTTTCACATGGTAACTTCTTCTCAGCTTATTATTTTACAAGTAGAAATATACAACTACAAATACTTTTGGCAATGTCCTGATTAAAAGAACAACTTCAACAAAACTCCCAATCTGCTGTTGTGTATCGTATTGGATATTTTGTAGATATATTTGCAGATATTTGTAAACTCCTTCACAGATTACAGGGTTTCCCCCTCCAAATAGATGGCACTTATCAACACAGAAATGAAACTGAATGTGTGTCACCATGAATATATAACCAAACATTTCCTTTGTCAATAAAACTCTGCGTTAGTTGCTGTCTCTCAACCTTGTTCCTTCATCAGTTTGTTTATAACATAGAAACCCTGGTATAATATATATGTATCTTGCCCCAGATTCTGTAGATAAAATGCACATGATAAATGTACTAATATACATGAAACAAATTCCTGCACCTTGATAAGTACTGTACGTTGGTCTTATAAGAGTTCAAACTTATATATTTTAGGTGTAAATTAATTCAATAGGATTTTCCACTGAGTAAAGGCATCCAGTTGGAGAATTAACCATAGATTGTGGCAAACTGATGAATAAATTAGATCTATGTTACTGGACAAGATCAAAAGTCTAGCTCAATTTTCGTTCTGAATGGATCCAAATATTTTGCTTGTTCTCTCACTGGCTTTTAAGTAGTCTGAGATTTTAAGTAAAAAATGGGTTCATCCTTAAGTTACTCCTAACTATGATATGAACACGCACTTGTAACTGGTTTTGTTTTATGCCATGTCCTCATGATGGTTGCTTTCTTTCATCTCCAGTAAACAGCTGAAACATCTTGAACTCATCTGAAGATGCTCCTGTTTTAAAATGGTGTTTTCCCTCTTCTCCCAACAGAAATGTGACTGTGAATAGGTCTAGCAGATTTTATTGATGATGTGTTTGCTGATGGATACGGGATGGAATCTGCCAACTACTACAGGTAGTCTTCCAGTTACGACCACAATTGAGTCCAAGGTTTATGTTGCTAAATGAGACATTTGTTGTTTTGCCCCATTTTACGACCTTTCTTGCCACAGTTGTTAAGGGAACCACTGCAGTTGTTGAATTAGTAACATTGTTCTGAATCAAGCGTAGATTGGTTATGCTATCATCAGGCAGTTTAACACAACGCAATGGTACATTCAATCAGATTATATTTTATTCTTCAGGCATCCTCTGACATCACTCACGGTTATGTAGAAGTTCTTCTGAATCTACAGTCATAATCTGGAACCATCACGAATATTGTAAAAAAGGATTAACGCTTCCCATCTCCTTCTTCAGGCATGCTTTCCCGGTATATTCTTGAAAGTGACTTCCTTTGGGATAGTGTACTTCAATTACTCCCGCCCCCCCAGGCATACTTCAATGCCCAATAAGAGTACACAGTTATGATCACCTGCCATGGACTACATGGCATGGACTACCTTCCCCAGAATGCTATGTCTTAAAGAGACAGTTCTTAATTCTAGGCTAAACCCTTGATAAACCAGCAAAATATCCAACACACGTTTTGAAAGTGAGGGATAGTGTACTTCAATTACTCCCGCCCCCCCAGGCATACTTCAATGACCAATAAGAGTACACAGTTATGGTCACATGCCATGGACTACATGGCATGGACTACATTCCCCAGAATGCTAGAATGCTATG
>QLTV01001698.1:1912233-1943026 GCA_003457575.1 Thermophis baileyi
AAGGATACTGCAAAATCCCCATTCCCTCCCCACTCTAGGGGAAGGATACTGCAAAATCCCCATTCCCACCCCACTCCAGGGGAAGGATACTGCAAAATCCCCATTCCCACCCAACTCCAGGGGAAGGATACTGTAAAATCCCCATTCCCACCCCACTCTGGGGCCAGCCAAAGATGGTATTTGCCAGTTCTCTGAACTACTCAAAATTTCCGCTACCGGTTCTCCGAACTACTCAAAATTTCCACTACCGGTTCTCCAGAACCTGTCAGAACCTGCTGGATTTCACCCCTGCCTTCTTCCTAGGGCTGAAATTATGCAGCTGGCTTCACGAAAGTGGCAGGACTAGGACTAGAACTAGAACTCAAGTTCTCCTGGTTTCTAGTGCAGCACCTTTAACCACTGCATCTTGTGATATAGTAACACCTAAAAATTCAAAGCCATAGGCAAGAAACCAATTCACAAGGGCTGAAAGAATTAAGGAAAAGCAATATAACATTACATTAGTGGTGCCAGTAAGGCAATAAGAAAGCTGAGAAATAGTAAGTATTCTATCCCCTTCCTCCTCTCTTGCAAAGCATTGAAAATACCTGAGTCGTACATTTTCTAATTACCGTGAAAGTAAGACTAGCATGGTTCAGAAGTTGCCTCTCATTGTAATTGCTCACTACTTCAGTCCCAGCAGCTGTCATTCCACCCTGGGGCTGCCCAGCCACTACTTGGCTTCTCAGCAGCTGTCATTCCATTCCGCCTCATTCCCATGTGCTCTTCATGTGCTTCAGGGATGTCTTCAGGACGTGGTTTTAAGAAAAGTCAAAATGGCAGCCACTGTGGTGAGATGCTTTTTAAGCATAATAGGGTGGGGCTGACAAGCTATTCAAGGTAAATCAGACTAGGAAACCAATTGGTACTACTTTTATTGTAAAGCAATAGTAATGGACTCTTGCAAATCTGAATATGTTTCTCCCCTCCCTTCCTCTTTGTGAGAACTAGGGAGAGACATCTGAGATATTTACACAAATTACATTCTTGTCTTAGACTCAGTTCCCTTTTATTTGACTGTTGCAACGGATAAAGGGTCTTCCTCAGCTCTTAAGGCCATTCCCTCTCCCCTTGACAGAAGCTCTGATCTCACTATTGTGACCACTGTCTTGAATTTTTTGACCACACTAAGTAGACATTTCTCATCAGGGCCAACTTTAGACTACAGGTAGTTCATGGTTAATGACATTTGAAACCAGAATTTCCAACACTAAACTATATGGCATAAAGTGCAATGTTATGTGATTGCATCTCTTAGTGACAGTGATTCCTACAGTCCCCATTGCCATTGCTAAGTGAGATTTACAAGTCTTTAAGCAAAGACCTTCTTGCAATTTCCTTCTGGCTTTCAACAGTCAAGTCAATGGGGAACCCAGCAGGAAATTGTAAGTCTTAGGTGTCTTGCAAGCAGGCCGGCAGGAAGGTAAATAGCTGCTGCCTGGTGGGGGAGATAACACGGCAGGGGTGAAATGCTACTGGTTCGGCCTGGTCTGGGCGTACCAGTAGCAGCGGCCGACGGTGGTTTGGAGAATCGGTAGCGGCGGCAGCGCGAGGCTCCGCCCACCCAACCGGACATCGCCATTTTCTTGTTTTTAACCCTCTGCGCATGCGCAAAGCGTTCTGCATATGCGCAGAGGGTGAAAAAGTGTGTGTGATGGGGGGACGCGCATGCTTCCAAACCAGTAGGGAAGGTAAGTAGATTTCACCGCTGTAACACGGGTATGCACAGGTGGCTGGGGAGGCACAGTACAGAGTGTAGGGAGGATATGTGAGGGTGTGTGGGTGGCCAGGGAGGCAAAGTACAAACACGGAGGCACAGGGAAGCACAGTCTAAACATGGAGGCACAGGGAGGCACAGTACAAACACGGAGGGGCTGGGGGATGGTCATGGGTGGGGGAGACTTACTGGAGTGACTTAGTATCTTTCCTGTCAGCTTCCCCATTAGCTTTATTTGGAAAGCTGGCAGGGAAGGTTGCAAATAGCGATCATGTCACCATAGGACACTGCAACTGTCATAGTTGCCAAAGGTCCAGATTGCGATCATGTGACTGCAGGGGTGCTGGGACAGTAAGAAATTTGTTCATAACTGTTGATAACTATCATTCGTTCATAGTCATCCTGACTTCAAACATCATGAGGTTGTTAGGTGTTGGCCTAGGGCACCAAACCATAGGTGATGCTCTCCTCCTTCAAAATCTCTCTAAAAATGCCAATCTTCATAATATCAAATTAGTCAATGTGGTTTAAGAGCACCATATACCTTGAGCCAGAGTTATCTTTCCCTCTTGTGCATGTGCCTGGATCTGCCCAGGCCTGCTTCTCTTCTCAAAGGCGACCAAGCAAAGGTAGAACTTGTTGAGCAAGTGCCTCTCTCCTACTTCCAAAGACTGCAGCAGTTCCTCACAGGTTACCTTAAACTGCTTACAGCAGAGGGAGGGTCTGTCTTGCTGGCCTGTTGGCCTGTGTATGTTTTAGATTTAAATGGAGAAGGGAGGGAAACTGGCCTCCCTAGTGTGGTACTCAAGAAGTACCAAGAAGCACAAAGAGGAGAAAGGGCTTGGCCTCATGAAAGGCCAATCAGAATCGGATGATGGCAGAGGTAGTTTAACTTCTCAGAGGTTTGAGGGGAAACAAGGAGGATGTCTCAAGCGTTATTGATTCTTTTTCTCCCAGGGTTGTAAAAGACCAACACACTTCATAAACTCCTTTGTTGCAAGAATGGTTCGCCTAACACAAGAAGGCAAAAATCAGACACTTGGAATACAAGTTTTAAAGGGAAAATAATTGACATGAAGTGTATAAATACGGTCAAGTACAGGAGGAAGGGATTTAGAATTGAGGGGGTTTTTAAAGTGATTTTTCTCCTTTTCAAGTATTGATTTAATGTTGATTCTAATGGTATCTTTTTGGTCCAGCTACGGTGATTGGGAGTGGGGACATGGTATTCTTAACAAGCCGAGATTTCTAATTTGCAAGGTTCCTCGGGTTCCCATGCACTCCTATTTAACTTCTACATCAGGGGTGTCCAACCTTGACAACTTTAAGACAGGTGGACTTCAACTCCCAGAATTCCCCAGACAGGATGTTCTTTTGTGAACTGGGAGTTTCTGCTCATGATTACTCATGTCCAGGTCATCTCTTGGAAGCTATAGTGGTCTAAAATACAGCAGCCTGAAGAATCATGGACATCCCATAGTACATTCACATAGCAACTAATCTGACAGGGATGGCACGATTTGCGCCTATTAAATAGTTCCATCTTATAGGACCCAGGATGCATGTCTTCTCAATGGTTGCACCTACCCCCTGAAATAGTAATCCCCCCCCGAGGTCGTACCGCCTGAGGTTCTGCAAGAGTGCTTTAAAGATCTGGCTGTTTCTTGAGGCACTGAGATGGGAAGTTGTGTAAACCTACCATACCATTGACTTGAATATTGTGGTTAATTGTGGAATCTTTTTTTTTTCATAGGAACGTTTTTAAAAAGACAATATCAATCTAAGTAATTTTTAGAGAAGTTTAAAATTTTAGAAGAGTATAAATGTCAATTGTTTATAGTATTTTAATCCTTTATGATTCCCCAGAGTCACGAACTGGTGGCCACAGATATTGAAATGATAAAAATATTATAGAAATGGGGTGAGATTTACATTTCTGTACATTTGGAGCCTGTGCTTGTGTGTGTTAGTAGAAGGAAGAATGTTACTTTAATATATTTGGGACCAGATATTTAAGAAAATAAAAAAAGAGTAGGTTTAGTCATTAGAAATAAGGATCTTGCAGCTGTCAATCTATCATCCCTTCCCTTTCCAAACTGGCATATGATCTTGTCACAAGGGCGAGGGTGGAAGAGAAAGTTTCATCAATTTATATTGGCTGCTTCCTCCTTTTGGTGTGTTATTTGGGTGTGCTACTGGCAAATAGCGTTTGATGTTCATGGTGTTTGATGTTCATGGTTAGAGCATCCCTGGATAGGTTAACCTATAAAACTAAATTATCAGGGCAGATTTATGTTGTGAAGATTTTTTTTAAATGACAGAATCACCTTTTTGAATCATATGTGCTGTTTCTCTTGGTTTCCATCATCAAAGTTCACTCTTACAGGCTTCCATTCTAGTGTACGAAATGACACCAGAGAAATTTATCCCATGCTACAACCTATCATCTGAGTAACAACCTGTTGCTCTGGGGCTTATACAGATAGACCTTACTTAATCACTGCTCTATTTAGTGAACTTTCAAAGTTACAAAGGTTCTAAGAAAATAACTTTACCAGTCCTCACATTTACGCCTATTGCATGATGGTCTCATTGGTGAGATGATGTCTTGAAGAGCTGAGGTGGCGCAGTGGTTAGAGTGCAGTACTGCAGGCTACTTCAGCTGACTGCTAGCTGCAGTTCGGCAGTTCAAATCTCACCGGCTCAAGGTTGACTCAGCCTTCCATCCTTCCGAGGTGGGTAAAATGAGGACCCAGATTGTTGGGGGCAATATGCTGACTCTGTGAACCGCTTAGAGAGGGCTGTAAAGCACTGTAAAGCGGCATATAAGTCTAAGTGCTATTGCTATTGCTATGATCAATATTTGGGCATTCGGCAACCGACTTCTGACAAAGCAGAGTCGAGAAACTGGTAGTAAAATTGAAAGTCGCATCACACAATGTTTTGCTTAGCAACTGCATCCCTTAGCAGCGGTCGCTAAGGGAGGACTACTAGTATATAGTTTGTTGTGTGCTGTGATTGTATTCTGAGCCTTCCAGAATATTATAGAACAAGGGTGTCAAACTGGTAGCCCATAGGCCGGATGTATCATGTGCAGGCCACGCCCTCCCCAGCTCAGTGAATGGGAAAAACGTCGCGAAACATCACGTGATGGCAACGTGACACCGCGAGTTTGACACCCGTGGTATAGAATGAGGTATTGATGTGACACCTTTTCTCTTTTCTTTTTTACTTTAGTCTTTTGTTTTGTGCCTTTGAGTCAGTATTGACTATTGGTGGCTGCCTGGACAAGTCCCTGCACCTTTGTTGGCAAGATTTGCCAAGTGGTTTTGTCATTGCCTCCTTCCTGGGACTGAGAGGGATTGGCTCAACATCGCCTAGCTGGTTTTATGCCCAAGGCAGGACTAGAATTCAGTGTCTCCCAGTTTACAGCCTGGTGCCTTAATCATTACACCAAACTTTAGTCATACTTCTCCTTAACCAAGCATAACTTGGCATTCTTGGTTGGATTGTGATCTTGGAATGGAATGGGATTAGATAGGACAGAAGCTTCTTCAGCCTTTACTATCCTGTTGGCTTTGTACAAGTCCTCTAGATGGGTGAACGTTATGAAATTTGTTGGGTGGATGCCATGTAGACTATTCCAGTTAAGCTCTTCCTGTCGCTCTGTTTTCAGATTGCAACGTTTTTGACTTAAAACTGTCTATCAGATGCCAAGCTCTTTGGGAGTAAGTCTTTTGAAGCAAGCTGGATTATGCTGTTTATATTATGCCCTGAAAACAAATAACCCACAGGAGTACTGTAGCTAATTTTACAAACATCATTTTGAAATCACCAGAGGGTACATTTTATAGTCAAACTATACATTCATCTAACAATTGCTTCAGTTTGCATACAGATGGCTTTGCAAAGATACATCTGAAAAATGTGTTATCCTTTTTATCTGTTAAGAAGGAATTTTATCTGTTAAGAAAGGAGAGCAAGAATGGTGCATTGGAAGATAGCAATAGCACTTAGACTTATATACTGCTTTACAGCCCTCTCTAAGCGGTTCACAGAGTCAGCATATTGCCCCCAACAATCTGGGTCCTCATTTTACCAACCTCAGAAGGATGGAAGGCTGAGTCAACCTTGAGCCTGGTGAGATTCGATCTGCCAAACTGCTGGCAGCCGGTGATCAGCAGAAGTAGCCTGCAGTACTGCACTCTAACCACTGCGTCACCATGGCTCATTTGCAAGAAATACCATTTGCCTGCGAGCAAGAACTAGTGGGACTACAAAATAAACACAGTAATAGATAACGAAGAAGCTAACAAGCTCTAGAACTTTAGAATTCAAACAGAAAAGCACCTGTCACCTAACATCCCAGACTTGACAACTGTCAAGAAAGACGAAAAAAGTCTGGATAGTGGCACTGCAGTACCCGGAGATAACAGAAGAGAAGAGAAAGAACTGGAGAAAATTACAAAATACAAAGACCTGCAAATAGAAGTAGAATGACTATTGCAAAAGAAAGCAAAGATTGTACCAATAGTAATAGATGTCTTGAGTGCAATCACAAAACATTACAGAACCACCATCAATCAATTGCAAAACACAGCTCTACTTGCAACAGCTTACACCCTGTGATGACACCTTTTGTTGTTGTTGTTCAGTTGCTGTGTCTGACTCTTCGCAGCCCCATGGACCATAGCATGCCAGGCACTTGTCTTCCACTGTCTCCTGACTAATTTCATATACAAGGATGGCTGAGCTGTGAGATTTGGACTATCAGCCAGTTTGCTCAAATTCATTTCACTGAGTTGATGATACCATCTAACCCAGGGGTGGGTTCCACTTACCTTCCCCACCGGTTTGCATCGTGCAATTCCCTCGTGCAATTTTGCTTCCGCACATGCTCAGTAGCTGCAATCAGCCCGAAACACAGCTGAGGAGCTGATCAGCTGTGCTTCGGGCAAGGAATAAAGGTCAGTATAAACCCAGGGGCGGGTGGGAGGGCCCTTTTTCAAGCACCAGAACAGTAAAAAATTCACAAAAAATTCCCAAAAAAGATGGCGGCGCCCACGGACCGGCACCAACCGAACCGGATCCGTGACATCACCAGCGGATCGTTAACGGTTCGGGTGATCCAGTCCGAACCGGGAGGAACCCACCCCTGATCTAACCATCTCATCCTCTGCAGTCCCCTTCCTCTTTTACCTTCAATCTTTCCCGACTTTCAGGGTCTTTTTCCCAATGAGTCCTCTCTTCTCATTAGGTGGCCAAAGTCTTCGAGCTTCAGCTCCAGTTTCTGTCCTTCCAAAGAACAGTCGGGGTTGATTTCCTTTAAGGATTGACTGATCTCCTTGCAGTCCAAGGGACTCTCAAAAGTCTTTTCCAACACCACAATTCGAAAGCATCAATTCTTCCACGCTCAGCCTTCCTTGTGGTCCAACTCTCACAGCCATACATTACTATTTGGAAAACCATAGTTTTGACTATAGATGATACCTTTAACACTGTGAAATAAGAACATCTGCCTATCTGAAGTCCTTGGGAAGGACTTGATAGGCAGATATAAATGACAACTTCAGGCTTAACATCTGGCTGACTGCGTGACCATAATAATAATAATAATAATAATAATAATAATAATAATAATAATAATAATAATAATAATAATAATAATAACAACAACAACAATAATAATAACAATAATAATAATAATATGCCCAGCCATCCTTGTGTATGAATTAGCCACTGCCCCCCCCCCTTCTTGTTTCTTTCTATATCCACATATTATCAATAGGGACATTCCTGTTTAAATTATATCCCCCCCCCTTCTCTTTCCTTAAACAGGCGCTGCTTCCCTCCCAGTCGAGGAGCCTCCCATTCAACCCGTGCTATTCCAAAGTGGGAGAGGGTGGGACACCTCAGCCAAGCGTGCCTGACCCGCCTACGCAAGCAGCGGCAACGGCGGCGGCGGCGGCAGCAGCAGCGTCTTGCTGAGAAAGGCGGGCGAGCCCAAAGCTGCCTGATCCTACCTCGGCGCCATTGGGCGCCTTTCCCCCCTTCCCCCACCACGCAACGCCAGAGTAGCGGCAGTATTGAGCCCCGGCACTGTCACTTAGCAGCCGCCGGGCTCCGCCTCGGTCGGTCGGTCGGTCGGTGGGGGGTGGGTGTCGATCGGTCCCGCCTCTTCTCGATCGATTGGGGCCGGAGCTGCCTCGGGATTGGTCAAGGAAGCCGTCATTTGCCCGGGCGAGTTTTGCTGCCCTCTTCTTGTCACGCCGCCGCCGCCGCTGCCGCCGCCACTCGGGGTTGGGGCGTTTTTGCGCGCTGCCGCTGCCCTTCTGCTGCTGCTTTCGATGTTCTGAGGCAGAAGGGAGGGGAGCGGTGGCGGCCGCTGGACCTTCTCCCCTTTCTCCTCTCTCTTTCTCCCTCTTCTATCATCTTGGCTTGGCCCCCGGCTTGGGGTGGGGTGGGGGAGCGCCTTCTCCGCCATGGCCACCAGCACCACAGGCTCCACGCTGCTGCAGCCTCTCAGCAACGCCATTCGGCTACCCATAGACCAGGTGAGGAGCCCGGGCGCGCGCAGGGAAAGCAGCCCCTTTCGAAAGGGGAGGGGAGGGGAGGGCGAGCCGGCCCAAAGGATGGAGCCCTCCTGCCCTCCCACCTCGGCTCCACCGCCTCGCGCCCCATCCCCCTCGCCGTCTCCGAGACCTTTTTTCCTGCCTCCCCCGCCGGCTGCCTCGCAGTTGCACCCCGCGTTGCCCGCATCCCGAAGTAGCAGCCTTTCTAAATGAATCGAGTGTGGCTTGCAAAAAAGCTCTTCCTTTTCGGTGCCCAACGGTGCGCGAAGGTCTGGTGTTGGGGTGTAGGGATGAGGAGGTCGTGATTTATGGGCGCCTTCGTCCTTTTGTATCTGTGGAGTCCTGTGCCCAGGGTGTGTATATTTGCTTGCTTGCTTGCCTACCGTTCAACCCTTTCCCCGTGGTTAAATAGGATGTCCTGGGTAACCTGGCTTGTTTGCTCAAATGCTGAGAAAAACGTGGAAGTTAAAAACGCCTACTTAAAAGTCTTTGTAGGCAGGTAATTAAAACATACTTTAAAATTGTATGCTTGAAACCCAAAGGTCTTGACTTTTATTTTTTTTATTTTTTTTTTAAGTGGTGAGAAATTCAGGCTCCTTTAAAACCTGGGATAAGATTCCTGTTGATCCTCCTCTGGAGGGTTAGGATTTCATAGGTATCCATTTGGCCTTAAGAAGTCATAGTGGCACCTTTCATCCCCTGGCTGTGTGAGAGAGGTTGAGATGCTAGATACTTAATTTGTGGTTAACAAATGGACAACATGTTGTATGAATGGCACATACTTATTTTGTATCTTTAAATAACTGCAGTGTATTCCGATGTTTGCTGAGGAATACTATCCTGGTATTTACACTATGCTTTGTAGGAAAAGATGCAATGTTAGGTGGCTGTAAAGTTCATAAATGTCACAAGTTAGTTATTTCCCAGAAAGAGAGGCACACCTACTCCGGATGATTAAAATTCACAGCAGAATTAGTATGTATTTTAATTAAGTTTACATCTTACTGAAAGTGGTACATTTTGTCACACAGTGCAGAAACGATAGCTGTGAAAATCTTAGTTTTAAACTTTAGGTTTTTCATTGTATTAAAAAGTGTTTATGGTGATTCAATATGGATGTGAACTTATTAAGAAAAATTAAATAGAAAATTATCTTTCTTTTCACCCCAAACCATTTCCAATGTAAAGAACATTTTAAACAAAACCATTGATAATGAAGAATAAGAAAAGGAACAGTAGGGAGATAACACAGTTTGTTGCAATATTTTTTGAGTGGTATTTATATATTAACAAAATATTCCTATAATATAATTTGAATAAAGTGGGACTGAATAACTTTCAAATTCAGCTGCCATTTTATTTACAAGTAGATAGCTAGATCACTGGCTTCTCATTACAAAAGAAAATATTTTTGAAAGAATAAAATCCCCAATATACAACATGGTAGAAAATCACACTGTGTATATACATAAGGGAATGTTTGCGATAGTGGCGAATATCTAACTTGGGTGTAGGATGTGGGTGGAGGTTCATTCTCTGAGCTTGTGGGTTGGTTTCCCACAAGGGAATGTTGCTGAGGGATGCTATGAAACATTAGGATATTTAAATCCCATTAATTTCATTGGAAGGTAGTTTTACCGAGAGCAGTGGAGCCACAAACTCCTTAGCTTGGATGAATGTTATGCATTGTATGATTTTTTTCATATTGAAAAAGTTTGAGCAACATTGTATCCTGCACGCTTAACTTGAGATAGGTTGCATAGTTTAGATTTACTCCCCACACTACTAATGGGACTGGTATTCAAACAATTGGCTGTCTTGTCAAAAACGTTTCATGCCGTACTTTACAGGAACATTCAGTGTGATTGTATTAGCATTATTTCACTAATATTTATTTTTTGCAGACAGTATGGATGTTACTAATATTTGCTGAGCATTCAGGGACTATATATCATTCATACACCTGTCTTATTGCTATTTCTTATAACAAAACAGTTGTGGAAAATAACATTCTCAGTAGTAACGACTAAGTGTATAATTTGTTGCAGAAATACTGTACCGCCGTTTACAGTAGGACTAACAGATCTGGTTTGCAAATATTTGGATGACGGCTAGATGGCAGGTGGGAGTTATAATTTTTGTAACTCTTTGCTACCATCTACTGCTCCTCATCTAGATTTTTGCTGCCTAGATCCAGTAGCCCTGCTTATGCAGTATTTTCTGTCAACATTGTTGGTGGATTACCTCTAAATTTTGTGATAAATATATTAAAATGCTTTCTAAAATTCTCTTACGGTGCACTAATAAGTAACATTATGATAATTCTTCATCTCCAATGAGTGTTGAAATATAATTAACAGTTATAATGCTGAGTACAATATTTAAACTGTCCAAAGTAGACAGCTTTATTTACTGTCCAAGAACTTGTTTAAAATTTTCATTAGAGAAGTCTCAGCAAGTCCTGAGTTGAACATACATTTGTGACACTCCTCTGCACAAAACACATATGCACATGCATATGTCACTATAAATAGTTCCTGAGGGCTATTTTTCAAGTGTTTGAGTTGAAAGCTGATATCCATATTTATATCATCTATGTACCCCATTTGTACATTTTCATGAACCCTTTAATTCCTATACTGTACATTGTTTCATCTGTATCCTTGGCTGCCTTTGGGGCCAATTTTAATAGGCGATTGTGCAATAGCATCCCTTGTTCCTGACTTTGGATACATATGATTTGTTATTTCTTCGTTTCCTATACTTGTTACCTTGAATTCCTGCTTCCTTTATATCTTTATTTCTCCATTGTTTTAAGCAGCAGCAGCAACAACAAGGTAAAGATTTAAAGGACAAATAATTGTATTGTAACCTAAGCTGTCTCTTCCATTTACTGATTTTGGGGAATAGTTACTCATGCTCAAGCCAATCATGAACAACTAATAAAGATTTATATTGCCATGTTTAGGATGGCAGTAAGTCTATAGTTGTAATAACTGTGGGGATATGGCATTGATTGAATTTTGTTCATTTTGAAGAGTGAATAAAAATCAAAGAATAGATGGAATGACTTGCAGTGCTATAAAGAGGGCAGTCCAGAAATATATTAATAATTTTTGGATGGCACTGAGAAAATGAGCAGTGATGTCTTACTTTTATCTTTGATACAAAGCGCAGTTATTTTATTCTCCATTTGCTAAAAAAGTTATCCAGTTCAGTTGAAGTATACTTTTCCTTTTTGCAATTTGTTTGATATCTAAAATTGCAATCAAAGGCTTGTCCCTGACTTTAAAACAGAAGCTGAACATCTGATTTGGTTCTTTTTTTCTGATTTGAAGGATGTATGCTAAGCATACTTTATCTTTTTGGGCAACAAAATAAGCTATGCTTTGCTTAGCATTAATATGCTAACTTAACACAATACAGTACTGTATCAGTATTATACTGTAATTCAAGTTCTTTGTTAGGCTAGCAATTATCTTAAAAGTTAAATCAAATTTTGCTTAGGGTATAGAATTGTCACTACTTTGATCACAAATGTAAATGGTCTACATTGGAAACCTGAAGACGGTGCAGTTTTATTACCTTTGGACTTGCTGGCAGATTTCAATCCTAATGGCCATAGCTTCTTTCTGGTCAACCTGCAGAATTACGTTTTGGAACATTGTATTTCAATTGCACGTGCTTTTTCTACTGGATTGTGGTTAGAAGGAGAGATTATCTGTTTGGCGCCATGGTTTGTTTGCCTTATGGTATTCTATAGGGCTATTTTATCTCCTGTGTTTTGGATCCCCAAACTTTAATATTTAATATTTTAAGAGCATGTTGTGGGTACACTAAGGAAAAGTTGCTGTAGTATGTTTGCCCATTTGCAAAATCCTTATAAACCTATGCAGGCTTTTAAGATTTACAGGAGATGCAGGCATGTGGGAAAAAAGATATTAACTTAAATTGCCCACACACAATGGGACCTGTTTGGAGTTCTGAGTTGCTACTCTTACTACTTTCTGAAAGAGTGCCCAGTTGCATCTTTTTTTAATGTATCCTCTAAATGGTTATTGGTTTTAATGTTTTTGTAATATATTCCCTTGCCCTACTATGTGATTATTTGAATTGAATACATTATTTTAATAGTACGCAGAAAGGTGGTATATAATGATTTTCATTACATACCGGTACAATAAATCTGCAAGAAAGGTGGGAAGCTAAGAAAGTATTTTATCTTACCTGAGCAAGAAATTACGAAACTGCAGTACCACATGAGAAAGACAAGGAAGTGTAGAATCATGTGAGTGATTAACTTTTTTTAAAGATAAAGTATGCTTTGGAATGCCATCTTAATTAAGGTTCTGTTTCTAATGTAACCTGGCTATAGCAATGGAGAAAGCTTAACTCTTCATTAAGAATATGCTTATTATTGATTTTCCTTATGGAACTGTAGGCAATAGAACTAGGCAGAAATAATATGGTATTTTCTCCATTCTTGCTGAAATGAGTTCAAAAGGCAGAGAGTTCATGGACAGACATATGATACATGCTTATCAGTGATACAGTTTTTCAACATTGTAAAAGATAACTTGTTAACTAGTTTCTAGATCTATTCCGTTATTATATTGTTTTTTTCCCTTTTGCTTTCAAATCAGTCTTGACCCTGGGCAAGTTCCTGCATTTTTAATGGCACTTTTAAAAGTGGTTTGCCATTGCCTCTTTCCTAGGGCTGAGAGAGAGTAACTAGCTCAAGGTCACCGGCTGGTTTTTTGCCTAAGGCACAACCAGTATACACAATCACTTGGTTTGTAGCCTGGTGCCTTAACACTATTCTAAATTGTCTCTGTCTTATCATATACTGCTTTTAATAGTTCTTGTTCAGTGTGTAGACTAATATTATGGATGCAACTTGGTAGAAGAACCTGATTAATAGTACTCCATTATTGCTTGAAACAATTCAGGGACATGAATAGATGGGGGGGGGGAATCCTATATTTATATTTCTCTTGAACAATGGCACCCAGATAAATCTCTTTGAATGAAATAATAAAACTGTCTTCTGCTTCATAAATAGTCTTTGAAGGTTGACAAAGTAGAGACAATAAGCTGCATTGTAAAGTTAACTAAAATGCTTAATTTCCAATATTGTTGTGACAATTTATCAGTACGTTGTTAGATAGTTGTACAAAATACTGATGTGTTTCATTTATATGGAGTTGGATTTTCCCTCTGAAGCATGAAAAAAAAACATTAAGAATCTAACCTAGTGACTCATGTGTCAGATAAGTTGTGGTCTAACTTGTCTGTTATTAATTGTGAAACATCCGAACTATCTTGAGGGACAATTCTCACCCTCGAGGAATTCTAATTTTTATTATCACCTGTCATGTGCTTGTTGTATGAAGATCTTCTTTACTCCAAGGGTCGGTAGGCCTATGTTTTGTCTTTGTTTGGTCTGACCCCAGTGACTGCAGCAGGCAGAAGTATCTTCTGACATTGCTGGGTGTTTTTTTGTTTTGTTGTTGCCATAGAAATGGGTTGCTCTGATAGACAAGAGGTTCCCTACAGCTGCTAATCTCATGGTGGCAGGCAAAAGTCATTATTATAGATTCTAGAAATCAGGACAGAGAATCTAAAATCTTCCATCTCAAACTGGGAACAAGTTTTGAACTTAGTTTGTGAAGACACTAAGAGTTCTAAGCCAAAACTGCCTACAGCTATAAAAGTGAGCTGCAAGGAATAATCGGGCTTAATAGAATCACTTACTGTGTTTTTGGCTGTGGGGAATAAATATACTCTAAGAAAAGGATTATGTTATTTGTACTAAAATGAGCAGGTGCAAAAGAATTATTAGCTTCACTGTAAAGGAATGCTTAATAATAAGCATTCCTTTTATAATAACGTATACACAACATAGGCTACCACATAAGTTTGATATTGTTTCATTTTGCATTGAAGCAAATTACATGAAACATATGCTTTTATCTCCTATGAAGGTGAATACTCTCCTATTCTGTGCTCATATAGCAGCTTTACCCTTCACCTGCTACAGCACTAATGGTACACCAGAAGAAAATGTGTGAGAAATAGGCAAATTTTAGCAACAGAGATTTAGTATAATAAGGCTAATTTGCACTGTTTATTAGCAGGAGCAATTTAATATGACTCCTAGTTAACTTGTGAATGTCAGCCTTTTGAATCGGCACAACTGATACTGCAGAAATTGTATACTTAGAAGTTTCTGTTACAACCTGGGATCTTTCTGATTTAAATAATAGTAATACAGGATTGCTCTAAGGCAGGGGTGTCAAACTCGTGGCCAGATGCGTCATGTGCTGGCCACGCTCACCCCCAGTTTAGCAAAGGGGGAAAAGTCGTGATACGTAATATGGTGACAATGTGACGCCGTGAGTTTGACACCCCTGCTCTAAAGTCTAATACTGATAGAATATATGAGAACACTGCTTTGTCCTTTGACTGAGATTATTGCTCAAGCTTATACCAAGAATCTGGTCAACTAACAATCAGCACTAAATTGGTATTAGACAAGTGTTAATGGAATTCAAAGGGGACTGGACTTGGACCATTTGTGGGAACTTAATGATTCCAGATTTGAGTCCTCTCTTGGCTCTGCCTTCTCTTCTCCTACTTGCTAGTTGCCGAGTACCCAAATTTTGATCACCTGACAATGGGGACACTCCAACAGTTGTACAATATAAGGACCGGTTATAAATCTTTTTTTCAGTGCTGTTGTAACTTTGAACAGTCACTAAACAAGTGGTAAGTCAACAACTACCTGTTATGTGTTTTTCCAGTGAAACCGGTCTATCAGGGCATAGTTATGTACTGTTGTTTGCTTAGCTGTAGGCTATACTTAAACTAACTTCTAATGCTGTAGAAAAATATATAAATATTTTGATTTTAGAAATATGGGTGTCAATAGATGTTTAGGGAACAAAGCGATGATAATTTATATACTATCTGGATGAATGGAGAGCTAGTGGCTGAATTCAGACTGGGATCGAGCAAACCTTTGGGTGATCGGCAGTTTTAGAAAATTGAGAGTTTATTGTAGGTGCTGACCCAAAATGGCTGCTGTGGAGGACCTTATACACAAAATGAGCTTGTGTCATAATGGGCAGCCACAAGATCAGTTTATGAAGGAAGAAAAAAAAAACTATTGTTCTTGATCTCTCTCAGATATGAGGGCAATCCTAGAAAAACAGAGAATGCCATACATAATCTAAGCTGATCCTCAAAATTTTTGTATGTTTTAATTTTCACAATTGGCTTATCTATGGATGGCACATTTTTCATGGTATTTTGGTTAAAATTTGAGGGCTGACTTATTCATGTGAGTATATATGAGAAGCATATACAGGAAACCTGCAACTATTAATTTATCAGGTAGTTAGTATAGAAATTATAGAAGAAGCATATGAGCTCTAGACTCCAGTTATACTTGTAATGTTAAATTTTATTATTATATTTGAATTGATACAGAAGGAGGGGGGGGCCTTTCCCTTAAAATGCTGTTTTGTATTAAGTTTTAATAGTTGAGTAGCTGGTATAGATTTCTTGCAATGCAAAATATTTAAAGGAAATATATCCAATATGTTCTATCATTCCCTCCCCCCCCAAGTCTACACAAACCAAAATCTATCATATAATTGTTGCTTCTTCTAAATATTCTGAAGATTGTTTTTTTATTACTGCTATGTATTTTGTACTTTCGCTAGAGTAAGACTTCTTTTTTGTTTTTTTAATAGTAATTTTATTGAAAACTATAACTATAATAATAACAACTAATACAAATGGTAAAAATTAAAAAGAACGTGTAGAAAAAGCAAAAGAAAAAGGTAGTCTTCAACCTCCAACTGCAATTGGGACCGGAAATCTGGTCATAAGTCATTACGGTTGTAAATTGTACTAGAAGTGGTTTTTGTGACTTTTTTGCCACAGTTGTTAAGCGTGGCAATCATTAAGGTAATCCATTCATTTGGATGGCTTTTTTTTGTGTGTGTGCCAGAAACCAAATCCAGATCACTATGTTGGTTTGTTATTTATTTATCTCTTTTACCTATTAAGACGTCAGTTTCTTTTGTATACCCAGTTTAATATCTTTTTCTATATCATTCTTGGAGCTTGTCATTTTTAAATTCACTTTCAGATCAGTCTCAGACTTGCCCTGTAAAACTTGTTTCTCTTCCATAGCATCTTTTAAACAGCCTATCTATAGAGGCAAACACTCCTAAAATTAATTTCTGGGTCCATTGTTCAAAACTATTCTGGAATATGTCCAATGTTAAAATATTTTGCTCCATTGTGTATCAGTAAGTGAAATTTAAGTATTCTTCTCCTTTAATTGTAGTCTTTAGTTGCTTCTGGTTCCCTGTAGTGTCCAACCTTCAAAGTCCTGTCCTATGATTTTTTTTAAAAGAATTAAAAACAAAAATATTTTCCCACAGGAAGTGTTCTTATAATTCTGTGGACCCCATGATACAATGGGAGTAACACAAAGAAGAAAACAGGGATTCTTATAATTAATTCCTAAATTTTATACCTTTAGTTTGTAAAAACATCAACATTTTATACTTTTACTTTGTAAAAAATCAATATTTTGATCACCTTTTGGCTCTTTATTCCAGATTTTGTTTAAGTCCTTGAACTTCTATTAAAAGTTTCTTTTCACTGTTGCTGCAAAACACGTTGACCCAAAGGTTCCTAATAGCTGAAAAGCAATTAACAAGCAATTTCTAAAAGTGATTAGAAAAGGAAGTACAGTGTACCAAACCGGTGTCCTTTACAGTGCCAATAGTGCTTGGAACAAGACAAGATGGCTATTTCCTTGCTTCCCAGAGTCTGTTGTCTTGTGGACTCCTTTCAAGGAGCAACTATATGGAACACTTTTGGGCAATCTCAAGCCCACTCCTTGTCTGGAGAGGAATTACAAAATCAGTATACTTGCTGGCTTTTCCTTCTATAGCAGTTGTCTAAAAGTGGAGGTGTCTTCAGTGTGTGTGTGTGTGTGTGTGAGAGAGAGAGAGAGACAGAGACAGAGAGAGACAGACACAGAGACAGAGACAGACAGACAGACAGACACAGAGAGAGAGAGACAGAGAGAGAGAGACAGAGACAGAGAGACAGAGACAGAGAGAGGGAGGGAGGGAGGGAGGGACTGTCTGCCTCTGTGTGTATCATATGCATATGAATTTATGAGGTTTTTAAGGATTCAATGGCAAAATGCATCTGTGTTTTGTGTTTATGGCTCTTCATCTTTTCCCCTCCAGGTTTGAAAGACAGACTTTGAATTAATATGTTGGTTTTATATTGTGAACAAAGAAAATCACCATATGGTTTTTTAAAAAAACAGCTGAATCAAATAATATAAATGCTGACTAGTATCAAAACTTAGCACTGACAACTTTATTTAAAACATGTTTTTATGTACAAACACAACTCACCATTATATTTCTAATTAGCCTCACTAAATTTTAGTGGTGGTTAAGTTTTTGTTGTTGAACTGAGGCATCTCATTTTAGAGAATTCAAAAGGGAGAAATGTATCTCTGTTCCTGCTTCTAGAGTTGGGAGTGTTTAATTTAGGTTATTTGAGTGCTTAAAATGGGTTCTTTTAGGAATGTATAAATGTATATTCTACTCCTCTCTCCATATTTTTGAATGAAATATGGATTACAACAAGCTATGCAAGGTAAGAGCAGTTAATTTCATGTTCAAGTTTGCAATGTAATGTAAAAATATGGTTTTTTAAAAGGTGAGAGACAAGATATTCGAAGATCTTTTTTGCAGATGACATATTGAATTTCTGCCTAGTGTAATGCTAGGTTAATACACTTACATGATTTGATTTCTGCTTCCTTGGCTTTCATTAAGTATAATTACAGCCATTTTTACCCATTCTGTAAGCTAGGCAATTTCACTGCTGATGGCTGCCATACTCCATCTAATTTCTTTTATTAATTTTCAGAAATATTCTGATGAGGAAATCATCACATTCCAGAGCTGTTGGCACTGGGACCAAATTCAAGTGAGCCATGATGGAACAGTGATTAGAATGCAGTATTGCAGGCTAACTCTGCCCACTGCCAGGAGTTCAACCTTGACCGGCTCAAGGTTGGCTCAGCCTTCCATCCTTTTGAGGACACAGATTGTTGGGGGCAATATGCTGACTCTGTAAACTGCTTAGAGAGGCTTGTAAAACACTGTGAAGCGGTATATAAATCCAAATGCTATTGCTGTTTAAGTGAGGGCAGAATTATGTCCATATTTGCAGGATTCCGTGGAAGAATTTAGCAGGCTCCAAAGTTCATTAAAGTGACCGTTTTTAAAAAATCTTGCAATAATTATGATTCTTGTAACCACTAAGTATTTTTAAGAATCATAACTTGGGAGGTCAGACATGATTTATTCATTTATTTGTTCATTTTCATCTTTGTGATCTGATGGAGATCATTGATTGTCAATCATCATTAATTGGGTCTAAACAATTAAGTCTTCTGTTGACCTATTTTTGATTGTCTTCAATTTTTCTAAATTTCTGGATCTTTTCCAGTGCCTTTTTCTGTCGTATTATGTGTCCAGAATGTTTAAGCTTTAGCTTCATTATTAGTGCTTCCAGAATCTAGTGTTGAGATTTGTTCTTCTTGCTGTCCTACGTAGTTTTAGTCATTTTTCTATAGCACTGCAATTCAAAGGGATATTTTTTTCTTTTTTCAGCAGTTTTGATGCTTCAGGTTTCACTGGAACAGGTTACAAGTGGAAAGCTCAGTTGTAGAATGTTAGCCTTATGATAGGCTTGTTTAATTGTGTTTAAAAGTAGCCACTTCCAACATATAAATGGTAAGCTTATTATAGAAATAGATATCCTAAGAAGTTACTGTGTATTGTCTAAATTCTTAGGCAGAGATGGGGTACAGATAGCAAAGGTATTTTATGCATTTAGCCAGTAGATTATCACTTAAAGTCACCCAAAGTTTTGTATATGGCGAATTGCCGGAATTGGAGGCAATTAGATTTCTTTTGAAAACTCAGGCTGATTGCTAGGGAGTATTGCTCTCAATCCCTTCTCTCTCTCAGATCAGCTGGGTGAAGTAAAATAACATTTTTGTCATGTTCCTGTATAACCTGGCATAGATGACCTTCAACTTTGCTTGAATAGATCTGTATTGGACACCAAATTTGCATGTCAATGTTTTCATCCGTTTACATCATGGGTTTCAGTTCTTGATAATATTGGGATTTAAGATTACCTTCTTAATCAGCTGTGCTGTTGGTTTTAGAAACCAAAGTATGTGATATAATTATGCAACAAAATGCAATAAAATGCTTTTATTAGAAAGAATCTAAACACATGAACAAATTGCTAAGCAAGAACATCTAAATGCTGAAGAGTAAGAACCTTAAAACTCTAAAATAATATGAACTCCCATATATTATTTGTTTAAACAGGAGGAAAATTTCATCTTAAAATGAGGGCAAGAAAGCGTGAAATATGCCACCCTTGTCTCTTTAGGATAGTGCCACTTTGAGAACTCTGTGATTTTAATCAGTAAATTAATAAAGTGCAGATAGCAACAGTTTGAGTCACTTTATTCAACAGTGAGTGTTTGCTTTCTGTGGGCAGGGCTGTACTTTCTAATAAAATTATTATTTGGCATACCAAGAGCAGCAGGTGACGGGTGGCAAATAAGAAAGGATGGAATTTTCCTTTTTTGGGGTGGGAAAGTTTTTTTTTTTAAAAAAATAAGTTTAAAGCTTTCAAAGTGAGAGCTCATCAACTGTACTGTATTTTGTTTTCTGTCCTGCCCCAAATCAGCAGGAAATTGTGCTATCGTTATTTGAGCTGCTGAATGTTGGCAGCATGTTCCTCATGAACTCCAGAGGCCACAAAAAGGATTTTAAAGGCTATACAGGTAGTCCTTAATGACTGCAACTGGGGCTGGAATCTCAGAAGCCTTCTGAAAGATCGCGAGAATGATGCCTGGTCTTGTAGTGCTTTGGAAGCCTCCTTTGGAGGTTGCCTTCTCAGAAGGAGGCTTCTGAATCACCACGAGAGCAGGCACCATTCTCCATAGTGGGTGGAGATAGCATCCAGGAATGGGTTAATTCCGTCTGTCATCTGATTGGACTGAGTCTGCAAACTGTAATGACACGCCTCCTCCGGTTGCCCTTCCAGCTTTTAGAATCAGTCGATCTTTGGACTAGACGTGTTTTAGTGGTTTCCATTCCTTGATTCTATCTACACAGCAATCCTAACATCGAATTTCCTAACTCTCGCAAACAACGCGATTGAGAGACTTCCATTCCAGTGTGAAGGGCTTTGCCTGAACCCGCTGAAGGCCGTGTGGTGGCGATCCGGCTGCCAGGAGGCAGTGGATCAGGGCAGCGCCCACAAGTTCGTTCTGGAATGCTGACCCTTTACCTCTCTCGGTTCGAAAAGGCTGTGAGTCTCCTGGGATCAGGAGCAGTGGCAGCTTCATCAGGCAGCACTCACGAGCCTAGCTCCGCGGCGGCTGACCCTGTGGCGTACGGATTAACGCGCTTCTAGCAGGCGATCAGAGGAACAGGGAGGTGAGTTTGATCTCCAGCAGCCCCTCCCTGCAGCGCGAACTTCTATCCCTCATTGAGGTCTTTGCCTCGAGGCTGAACCTTTACCCGATATCGGGAAATTGGCGATCTTGCCTATGCCCAGAGAGAGAGAGAGAAATAGCCGGGCAGCAGAAGGCAGCAGTGTGTCTGCCTTCAGAGGAATTTCAAAATGGCGGACGCCATTTCTGAGGCCTCCGTGCCGAAGGCGGGAAAACAGAGGCCCTCCCACCTACCTACATCTGAGGAAGCAGGTCCCTTGGAATCGAGGCCTGCATGTAAGAGAACGGCCTCAGAGCCACGAGATAGTGGGCCACCAAAGAAAGCCTCAAAACAGGATGAGGAGCGACGGCAAAGGGCCATAGATAGAGAAATTGCTAAGGCCCAGAGGGAGGCAGAGAGGAGGTCATGTGAATCCTCCCATTTAATTCCTCCACAAGCCTCATTGTGACCTGGGCCTCTGGAGGCTTGTAATTTGCCAGAGCCCATAGAAGATCAGTATGCCCAGGCATGGTCACCTGATTGCGATGCAGAGCAGCCTTCCACATCTGCCTCTATCTTGCCTGGAAATCTTGAGGGCATTTCCAGCCATTTACCAGAGCAGAGGCCCTCAGAATTTCTCTGGGATCAGCCCACCAGACACTCAGCCTCTAGAGCCCCGGCTACGTTTATTCCAACAGCTGCAGGCCTTCGATCTCTGGAGAAATCAGAGCCCTCAATACCGGCTGGCATGGGAGCCCTCATATCTGAAGCCATCAGACGGCATAGCAGCAGGCCTCCAGCAGAGGGCAACCTTAGATGTGTCTGACCACCTCAGGTCCCGACCTGGCCATCAGGAATCCCAGGAATTAGAGGATATTTATCCTCCCCAAGGGATTTACCCTCCTGTCTCTCCTAGCCACTTGTCCTTATCTGCGGAGGACACTTCCAGGGATCAAGAATTTTCTGATGACAAAGGCTTAATGCCTGATCAGCATTAGTTGTTGGCCTTTGTTGGCCTTTTTCGACCAGCTGTATTCAGATAATTCAAGGCCAGGAATGCTGCCAAAATGGGGCCCAGTCAAGTGAATTTGGATCAGGTTCCGGGTCTTCAGGACCCTACTGATCCTCTCTTTGCCGAACCCTCTGTGGAGAAAGAAGTGGTTCCCTCTCCCAGGCTTTTCCTGGACGTTGTGCAGAGGCAGTGGTCCTCCCCAGGGGCAGGGCCCAATCCCAATAGCCTGGACAAACGATACCATCACATGGCTCTGGACTTTTCCAACATTTTGGAAGTCCCTACAGTGGATGCCCCTGTAGCCGCTTTGTCTTCTCCATCAGTTATGGTAAACTCTCCACAGGAAGCCCTCCGGCCGGAGGACAAAAGAATGGAGCAGACCCTAGTCAGGACTCACCAGGCGGCCGCCTGGGCGGTAAAGGCGTCCACAGCTGCTTCCTCCTTTAACAGAGCCTTTCTGTTATGGCTAAAACAACTACAGGTGAGAATTCCCCCTGATGATTCTAGATCTCATCAGGATGTAAAGAAAATCATGGCAACATTGGAATTCTCTGCGGATGCTACGTTAAACGCAGCACGATTCGCCTCTAGGGCCATTTCTTCGTCGGTGGCCTCCTGACATCTCCCTTGGCTCTGCCAGTGGCAGGCGGATGCTAGACATAAATGGAGATTAGCCTCAGCCCCATATTCAGGGGAAAGGCTGTTTGTGGACTCCCTGAACCCTATTTTAGTGGAATCCAGGGATAAATGCAAGGTCCTACCGTCCCTTTCCAGGCGAGCTGACTTTAGATCTTCCCCCTATTTTCGACACTCATCCTTTTGAGGACAAGAGGCAGCTCGGGATCATTTTCCCCCAAGGAGGTCCTTTCGGGGGGGGAGGGAATCACTCCTTTCGTTGTCAGAAGTGACTATTTAACAGACATTCCCATCGGAGGGCGACTGGCCTTATTTGCCAGCCGATGGGAGGGAGTCACTACAGATGCATGGATCAGGGAGACAGTGAAATGTGGCCTCTCCCTGGAATTTCTCTCCACTCCCCCCCCCCCGAGGTCTTTCATCAGGTGTCCTCTGTCAAGGGACCAAACCAAGGGACTCCTCATGGAATCAGCCATAAATCAACTTCTGGACATCCAGGCGATCCAGCCGGTAACAGTGGAGCAAGGCGGACAGGGGTTTTATTCCCTCCTGTTCCTTGTTCCAAAGACCTCGGGGGGATGGAGGGCGATTCTTGACCTCAAACGATTGAACTGTCACATTGTCTACCAGCGGTTCAAAATGCATTCGCTCCAGACCATCTTAATGAGCGTAAGAAAGGGCGATTTCCTCACATCGGTGGACCTCACAGAGGCCTACCTTTATGTGCCCATCCATCCCGATCACAGGCAGTTCCTCTGCTTTTTCCACGCGGGGAAGCACTATCAGTACCGGGTGCTTCCATTCGGCCTCTCCTCAGCTCCCAGGGTGTTCACCAAGTTGCTTGCGGTGATAGCAGCTCACCTTCGAACTATACCCATCAGAATCCAGTGCTCCCTGGACGATGTCCTCATTCTGTCCGGTTCAGCACTTCAAGCGGAGAGAGACCTGGCCCTCACCGTTCGAGTCCTCCAGGACCACGGTTTCTCCATCAACACAGAGAAAAGCCAACTAGTTCCAACAACACGGTTGCTACATTTAGGGGCGATCATAGACTCTGTAGAGGGCATGGTCTTCCTGTCCCAGGAGCGTCAAACCAGCCTGTCAGAATTGGCAGAGCGCGTCCGGAGAGAGCGCTCAGTTCCTCTGATCCTGCTTTCTCAGTTATTGGGAAAGATGGTCTCCACCTTCTCCATCGTCCCATGGGCCCGTCTCCATAGCAGAAGCCTGCGGTGGTTTCTCCTTCCACATCAGAAGCGCGGCAGCAGCACTCGTCGACAAAGGTACTGGTTTCGACCATCATTGTTCGCTCATTGCAATGGTGGATGTCCCCGGCCATCTCCAGGGGGTCCCTGTTCAGGGAACCACCGCGTCTGACGTTGACAACCGATGCCAGCCTCTTCGGCTGGGGGACACACCTGCAGTCTCTTACGTCACAGGGAGAGTGGACTCAGACGGACGTGAGCCACAATATAAATTGGCTCGAGCTCCAGGCAATTCATCTAGCCCTCCTGAGCTTTGAGAAGTCAGTGCTCAACAAGCACATTCTGGTCCTTACGGACAACATGACTGCCAAGGCCCATGTAAATCGCCAGGGAGGGACCCACTCCCATCTCCTCATGCAAGAGGCAGAACGACTGGGCCTCTGGGCAGAGTCTCACATTCTGTCCATTTGGGCAGAACACATATCGGGGGTGGCAAACGTGCAGGCAGACCACCTGAGCAGATTTACCATTGACCACTTGGAGTGGCGCCTGCACCCCTCCCTCTTCCAGGAGTTGACAGAACGATTTGGAACCCCGACAGTCGGCTTGTTTGCCACCCCAGACAATGCTCACCTGCCTCGTTATTATACCAGGTTTGCAACACTAGGGGCAGCAGGTGTGGATGCTCTCCGCAGCCCGTGGCCACCCAGACTGCTGTACGCCTTCCTTCCTCTTCCGTTAATCCCGAAAGTCATCCGGAAGATTCTGGAGGAGAAGGCGGAAATCCTGCTGCTGGTTCCCCATTGGCCCAGGAGGCCATGGTTCGTGGACTTGGTGAGCCTGTCAGTGTCTCGACCCTGGAGGATTCCGCAGAACAGGATCTCCCTCACTCAAGGGGCACTGGAACATCTGGACCCACAGTGGTTCCAGTTGACCGCCTGGAGATTGAGTGGAGGGTCCTGAGCGGGGACAGTTTTTCTTCCAGGATCATCCATACCATCCAGGCTTCGAGACGTCCTTCTACCACAAGGATCTACAACTCCACATGGAGGACCTTTTGCTCTTGGTGCACCAAGATGAGTCTTATCCCTACTGAGGTTTCCTTACCACAGATCCTAGAGTTCCTCCAGGAGGGATTAGATAGTGGGCTGTCCCGCAATACCATTAAGAGGCAGGTGGCGGCCCTGGCCTCGGTATTGGTGTGCGGAGCCCAGGACTCCCTGGCCCAACACCCTATGGTCAGACAGTTCATAAGGGGAGCAATTAATCTCAAACCTCCAGTAGTCCACAGGTACCTGACCTGGGACCTGTCAAAGGTCCTAAACGCGCTTACCAGAGCCCCCTTTGTACCCTTGAGGTCTACATCCCTCAGGTACCTTACGTTTAAGGTATCCTTTTTAGTGGCCATCACCTCAGCTAGGAGGGTGTCTGAATTGGTGGCCTTATCTATTAGACAGGACCTCTGCGTGTTTCATACTGACAGAGTGGTCCTGAGGTTGGATCCTTCTTTCGTTCCGAAAATAAACTCCTGGTTCCATAGGGCCCAGGACCTAGTGTTATCAAACTTCTGCCCACAACCAGTACATCATTCAGAGTAGAAGTGGCACATGCTGGACGTACGGAGGGCCCTTCGTATATATATCAAGAGGACCTCTCACCTCAGACATACGGAATCCCTGTTTGTCTCCTTTCAACCAGGCACGCTTGGCAACAGGGTTACCCCTTCCACCATAGGGAGATGGATTAAAGCATGTATTGCCCAAGCGTATACTCTTCAGGCCTTACCAGTACCTGGTCGCATTACGGCTCACTCCACTAGGAGCGCGGCAACATCTGCGGCATGGGCTACCCAGGCCTCGATAGAGGAGGTCTGTAGAGCCGCTACCTGGTCGTCCCTGACTCCATTCATTCATCACTATAAACTGGACTCCTTCACCTCGGCCAAGGTGGCATTTGGCAGACGTGTTCTGCAAAGAGTGCACAGGTATGGAGGGCCCCTGGACCGGACGGCAGCCCACCCGTGAGGACAGCCAAGCTTGGGTATGTCCCATTCCTGGATGTTATCTCCACCCACTATGGAGAAAGGGCGTTGGTCTTACCTGAGACGCCTTTTCTCTTGGTGGTGGAGATAGCATCCAGCCCCACCCGGATTGTGGTCCGGCCCTGGGGCCCCTTGGAACCACGACTTCAGGATACCACGTCAGTCTGCAGCGATCTCCTCGTCACAAGCTGGAAGGGCAACCAGAGGAGACGTGTCATTACAGTTTGCAGACTCAGTCCAATCAGATGACAGACAGAGTTAACCCATTCCTGGATGCTATCTCTACCACCAACAGAAAAGGCGTCTCAGGTAAGACCAACGCCCTTTCTCGCGATCCTTCGGAAGTCTAGAAGAAGGCATCTGAACAATTGGGAGAATGCAGAAGCTGCTGTTAGCAGCTGTGGAGAAAGAGTGAGGTTTACTGGGGTGCTTTGTGGGCTCTGGTGGGCCTCTAACTGGCTGTGGCTCCTGGACAGAGAACAGGCTGGGCTGCGGCAGCTTTGCATGCACTGGTGGGCCGGGTGCATGGGAGAGAGATAGGCAAGTGGGGGAAGTTGTAGCACCCTGTGGTTGTAGGGTGGCAAACTGCAAGCACCTGAGTTCATCACATGATGGCAGAGGTGCTGTGATGGTTGTACAGATAGTCCTCAATGTACAACAGTTCATTTACTGACCGTTCAAAGTCACAACAGCACTGAAGAAAGTGACATGATGTTTTTCCACACTTATGACCTTTGCAGCATCCCCATGATCATGTGATCAAAATTCAGACGCTTGGCAATTGGTTCATACTTATTACCGTTGTGGTATCCCAAGGTCATGTGATCATGTTTTGCAACCTTCTGACAAGCAAAATCAATGGGGAAGCCAGATTCATTTAACAACCGTGTTACTAACTTAACAACTGCAGTGATTCGCTTAACAACTGTGGCAAGAAAGGTTGTAAAATGGGACAAAACTCACTTAACAAATGTTTCACTTAACAACAGAAATGTTGGGCTCAATTGGGGCCGTCAGTCAAGGACTACCTGTACTTAGGGCATGGATCATAAATCTCTTTATTCAGCACTGTTGTAATTTTGAATGGTCCCTGAAACATTAAGTGAGGACTACCTGTACGACTGTCACTTTTGAAATGGGTTACTTAAATGTTTTATGAATGGCAGCATTTGGTTTTGATTAATATGTATCTTTAGTCTGCAAGAAATAGTAGGCAAGGAGAATTTTCTCGTCAGTGGAAACCATTGTAATATTTTGAAATAATCTCCTTTTCTGGCTTGGGATAACAGAATAATGGAGTTGGAAGGGACCTTGTAGTTCATCTAGTCCAACCCCCTGCCCAAACAGGAGACTTGCCCCATTTCTGACAGATAGATGATCACATATATGGGAAGAAACAGAGCTGGAAGATTTGGGCAATCCTAGAATGGTTTTATTGATCCTGTCTTTGGCCTTGTAGTTCAAAAAGGACTGTTATAATTCCACTCTCTTCAGTGTTTCAAGGATTCTATTCCAGAATTCCACAGCCAATAAAGCAGAGAGAGATAGGCTTTTCATGTTTATGTAATTAATAGAAACTGGCCCCAAATTCCAGCCCCCAGTGCAGGGGTGAAATCCAGCAGGTTCTGACAGGTTCTGGAGAACCGGTAGCGGAAATTTTGAGTAGTTTGGAGAACCGGTAGCGGAAATTTTGAGTCATTTGGAGAACCGGCAAATGCCACCTCTGGCTGGCCCCAGAGTGGGGTGGGCATGGAGATTTTGCAATATCCTTCCCCCAGGAGTGGGGAGGGAATGCGGATTTTGCAGTATCCTTCCCCTGCCACGCCCACCAAGCCACGCCCACAGAACTGGTAGTAAAAAAATTTGGATTTCACCACTTCCCCAGTGATTGTGTTAAATAGCTCCTTTATGTGAAAGTTTTGCTTTCTCTTCTGAACTTCTTTTCCCTTTCTGTAAACAAGTAGCCTTGGATTGGCACGGCATATCAAATTGTAAAGAATTAATTCTCATTTTCATAAGAAATGTACTGCAGTAGCTGTTTTCAAACTTGTTAACAGTTGAAGCCTGCACTGTTTTCACAAAACAAAATCTTGTCTCTTTTATACTGAAAAAGCTTGAGAAAATAAATGAGAATCTTGCCACCTTTAATCATCTATATACAGTTTTCTCATCTGAAAGTAGAATATGTGGTGGAATTATGTTAAATGTTTTACCTTTGTTAAAATTAAGATCACTACCAGAGTTCACTGGTAGGCTTGCTCTTTGACTTAACCATTTAACATCTCACTACAAAATAAGTTAGACAAAATCTAGGAATGAGTTTGCATGCTATTTAATATCAGTGATGGCTTAGTGTGAGATTCATTCATTCATTCATTCATTCATTCATTCATTCATTCATTCATTCATTCATTCTATGTCCTGCCTGATTTCACTTGAATGCATGTTTGGAATATTGAGCTACACATGGAAAGGCAGGATATAAACCTAATAAAATGAGTTTCAAAATAACTCTGGGAAAAGGCCTTCCCCATTTACAAAATGTTGGCAATGAGGGGAGGGACATATTTGAGAATAAAGTATTAGTATGCCAGAATTATTTTTAGATATATTTACCTACTACTGTGCTCTAAGGAAGCTAGCAGGAAGCTTGGAGTATACCAAAAGAGGTATCAGCAGGTACTTTGGCAACCTTAGGCAGCCTGCTGAGAATTCCAAAGATAATCCCTTTTTAGCAACCCTATTAGGGCTGTAAAATATATTTGATGTGATTTCAAACTCTTGCCAATCTCCTTCCATTTGCTTATTTGGATCTTGAGTTCCCCCTTTAGTTAGGATTTGAAAAGTCCAGTGGAACAACAGTGATTGAAAAATTGTCTCCAGAATGGATAAGTTGGCATACTCTCCCATGCCTATTTTCCCCCTATTGCTCCAAACTTTTGTTCTCTTTTGCCCTTTGTAAGATAAAGAATATGGTTAAAGATTTCAAGTGTTTCCATAATTTTGTAAGTCATCCTTTAATGGTGATGATTATTATTAAATAGCCATTGAAAGAGTAGTAACATCTCATGTAGTCCTCAACTTACAATCACAATTGAGCCCAAAATTCCTGTTAAGTCTGTTGTTAAATGAGTTTTTCCCATTTTGCAACCTTTTTGCCACAGTTGTTAAGCAAATCACAGCAGTTGTTAAGTGAATCATTCAGTCATTAAGCAAATCTGACTTCCCCCAATGACTTTGCTTGTTGGAAGCTGGCTGGGAAGGTTACAAATGGTGATTACATGACCCCGGGGGCAGTGCAAGCGTCATAAATATGTGCCAGTTGCCAAGCACTCAAATCTTGATCATGTGACCATGGGGATGCAGCGACAGTTGTTAAGTGTGAAAACCGGTCATGTCACTTTTTTCAGTGCCATTGTAAATTTGAACGGTCACTAAATGAACGGTTTTAAGTCATGGATTACCTGTACCTGGATTACCTGGATGACCTTGACTGTTTGTCTTATTGGCAGGTTTTTAATTTTTAATTTTTTAAAAAGTTGCTTTACTCAAACACTGTTGTATAGAAAGGCAGGCTATACATTGAAATGATGAATTAAAATGATGAAAAATCCAGCCTAAAATATTTCGCAGAGTGTAGTTACTCTAGTTTAGTGCAAAATGAAGATTGCATTTGAAGGGGCAGGTGAGCCTTCTTTCAAAGGAAGTTCAGCATGAATTTCTTTCATCACCACCCACCTGGCTTCAAGAGGTGGGAGGAATAAAAAAATCGATCCTGTTTGCCTTAGTAACCATTCACCAGATGGGAAAAGTACATATTTCGCCATAGGTTTGGCCCATTCTTCTTTATATAGTGGTTGGGCAGGCATTCATCAAACCTTTATATGGCTATTCATTTCTGAATCATAGCCTTAACAATGGCCCTTTCTAATGCTAGATAAAATATGAGGGGGTCCTCCCCTTTGAAAAAGATACTGTAATCAGTTTGTCTTTTTTTTTAAGGTGTGATCTATCTTCCTAGATAGAACTGTAACAAAATTGGGTCAAATGCTACCCTAATAGGTCCCGCATTAGTAACTTAAATCTGTAATGGGAAAAGCATCTGGCATGTGTACTGGCTGAGATATTTTAATTGTTGTAAATTGAAAAACGGCAATAAGTCAGCATTCTATATATAACACATACAAAAGTAATGCGGGATGGGGAATTTTTAATCAATGCTTTTAAAACTTGAAAACTGTTTATATGTATAAGTAAAAAATAATTAGGTAGCATGGTAATTTCTTTACTTTTGCATTTGTAAAGGCATTTACAGTACGAAAGTGACTTTACATCTTGCTCCTTGGTGCGTAAAATACTAAGCCCCAAACTTTATCTAAGCAGTGAACTGTGTAGGTTCCTCACTATCTCCTTTATAAGTATTTAGTCTGAATGCTGCTGTTTCTTTTGTGTTCGCATGTATGCAGGGGTGGGTTCTAACTTACCTCGCTGCCGGTTTGCTTCCTCCCGCGCCGCGTGGCCATGCCTCGTGGGTGCACATGCGCTTTGCATGCGCACGCATGCACAGTGCTGAAAAATCCAAAATTGCCCCCCTCCAAAAAAGCTGAAAACAAGATGGCGATGCATGCGCAGTGCCGGAAACTCGGCTTCTGCGCATGTGCAGAAGAAAAAAAAAATTAAAAAAATTCCCCCCAAAAAATCCCCCCCCCCAAAAAAAATCAAGAAAAAAAATGGCAGCGTCCACGGACCGGCACCGACCGAACCGGCTCTGTGACGTCACTAGCGGGTTGCTACCGGTTCGGGTGAACCGGTCCGAACCGGGAGGAACCCACCTCTGCATGTATGTGAGAAAGTTGTGTCCATTATTTGAAGGCCTATATGCACTTCTGCATAGACCTTTCTTTAAAAAAGGTTTCAAACCCGGCAAATTGCTCTCCAAAATTTAGAGATGGGATGAAAACTGGATTTTGATTGTGAATTAGTTCTCAATGGGAAAGCA
>QLTV01001698.1:1943182-1954927 GCA_003457575.1 Thermophis baileyi
AATTAAAAAAAAATCAGGGGGGGGGGAGCCAAAAACAAGATGGCGACCGCATGCACAGTGCCGGAACTTGGCTTCTGCGCATGCTCAGAAGGAAAAAAAAATAATTTAAAAAAAAATTCAAAAAAAAGATGGTGGCGCCCACGGACCGGCACCGCCCGAACCGGCTCCGTGCCGTCACTAGCGGGTTGCTACCGGTTCGGGTGAACCGGTCCGACCCGGGAGGAACCCACCTCTGCATGTATGTGAGAAAATGAGAAAGAGAGTGAAAGTGTATGTGAGCCTCTGAAAGGCAGGAGCAGAATCAAGATACCTCTACTGAATTTCTTCGTTTGATAACACTTGCTTTTGAATTACCCGACCACCATTTCATCATTCTGTTACTTTTGCCAGTAATTTGCAAAACTTTGAAGCTACATTTAAATCTGATTTGAAATGTGTCATACAAGAATTGAATTCAATAATTACAGAGTTTAGAATTATAGAAAGCATTCAATTAGGCATTTTCAGGTACTCCTCATTTAGTGATTGTCTCATTCTAGCAACTGTTCATAGTTACGATGTAATGAAAAAATAACTTTACAATCAATCCTTGCCATTTACAACCTTTGCAGGTCAGTTGGGGGTGGCAGAGTGCAGGGTGATGAGGGGTGACTGTGTGCACCAAGCGTGTGCCTCCCAGTGCACCCAAATAGCCCCTTTTCACTGCATTGCTGGGCTAGGCTGGGTTGGGTTTTACCCTATTGCAGCTCAAGGTTCTAGCAGCCAGAGAGCCGCAGTGCACAAATAGCCCCTTTGCTCTTCCCGGGATATGGTGGCTTTGTGCCGCACTGTTGGGGCTTCTTGTGGTATGGTGGTTTTGTGTTGTCTCTTGTGGTTTCTGTGCTGGGTTGGCTGCAACTTCTTGCAGTCCCAGAGCTGTGATGTACCAGGAAATGCCCAAGCTGCAGCATATTCTTTCTCTGGCCTCCCTGAGCTCATGATACACTGATACACTCATTGTCCAGGTGCTAAATTTCCTATTCCTAAGTAGATCATATTTAGTCTATGTCTGTGGCTTGCTTGCTATGGGTGACTCAAAATATATATACTGTACTTTCAACAATATTGTTCACAGTGTTATTGGGATATAAGTTTCTTTACCAGTATGAAATAAAGATCGGTGAAAAGGAAATTGAATTAAAATTGACATATATGAACAGTGAGTTAATAGCTAACTTCTTAAGTGAAGATGTTAATTCGTACAACATTATGTTGTAGGTTATTTTAAAGAGAAACTGGGACCCTCTCCTCTTAACCAGGAACAGAGGACAAATACCCGTTTTTGTCTGTAAACATTAACATTTTTCCTTTGATAATTTGCTAGGTCAAAGTTGATGAATCAAGTGTGTTCAAATGCCTTTTCTTGTCCAACTTGTTACTGTTATCTTCTTATCCATTCATTTTAGAAATGAAACGTCAGGATTTTTTTTTTAAAGCCCTCTGCTAACAGGTTCTTTGTTTCCCTTTAATTTCAGAGAGAAAATTAAGAATACTTTTAAATACTTTTAGTGAGATTTAAAATAATTCAAGTTCTATTTATTTCTTTTGTGTGTCTTTTTATCTTTTTTAAGTATAGTGATTATGAGTGGTTTATAGTCCACAGTTTACTTCAGTTCTAAGTGACATTGAAAATCATAATAGCTTGCATTAAAAGTTATCTAATAGAATGTTTCCTCCTGTATTTTATTGGCTTGGAATTTTTTTTGCATCAGAAACTCCCTTCTGGATGCCCTTGATTAATATCAAGGCAAATTGTTACAAAAAAGAAGTTCCTCTCAGCTGTTTACCTGATTATAAAATAGTCTTAAAGAAGGCTTTCTATGTATATGTTTATGTTATGTATTTAATATATTATAGGTTTAAATACTTTAATGGGGTACTTTTAATGATGACCACAGGGATTTAATGATCCTTTAATTTCAGTGAGAGAATTAAGATAACGTGCTGTGCACCAGTCCTTCAATCAGCAGAAAACTACCAGCTTAAAATTTGCTACCGTCTAAAATTGCCCTAAAAAACCCTTTGACAATTTTTTTGCACATCTCTCTCTCCACCCCCTGAAAAAGCAAGGAGGCCATGGCCCTAATTTTTTTACATGGATATGGAATATCTATAAAGGACAAAAAGTTAAAATTAAAGCGAATGGTCTTACTTTGCAGTAATGCACTATATTAAAGGGAATAAGAGAAGGGTGTCCTGTCTCTCCCTATTCATTTTTATCAGCGTTAGAATGATTGGCAATCCAAATATGTCAAGAAAATAAAATTCCATCAGAAAATAAAATTCCATCAGTGAAATTCACTGCACAAGAACATGAATTGGAACTATTTGCTAATGATATTGTACTAACAAATTGGTCAACCTATAGTCTCCTTAAACATGCTGATGGAATATATAAAACAATATGGTTGGTGTCAGGTTCAACAGAGAAAAAACTCAGGGTTGATATGGAACTTTGCAGGATGAAAATAACTTTTGTATCAACTAATAGGCTTTAATATTACTATATAAAAGTCAAATAATTAGTGTTTCTTGACAAAAAGGAACAAAGATCTCTTCAAAAATGTACATTCATCAGTCTGGCAACACTTAAAAACATATATTTCTAGATGGAAGAAATTAAACCTGTTTTGATTCAGAATTGGAGTGGGAAAAATGAATATTTTATTAAACTAGATATTCTATTTTAGAGACTTCAATCTTGATTGAAAAAAGGTATTCACTGAAGTACTAAATTATATATGGTGTAATAAAAGGCCAACTGTTACGTTCAGGAACTTGTAGAATTCAAAAGAATGAGATGGTTTAGCAGTTCTCCATTTAGGTGGAGACAGCATCCAGGAATGCTGGATGCTTAATCCAGGTTAATTCTGTCTGTAATCCTATTGGATTGAGTCTGCAGAAGTAAACGACACGCCTCCTCCTCTCTCTCCTCCAGCTTTTTAGACTCAGTCGTAGCCTGGATCAGACGTGTTGCAGAGTTCTCCATTCCTGGTTTCTGGATTCACCTAAATTGAGTATTTCTTATCTTGTAGCAGTTCTATTTAGCTGTTTGCTTCCCAGCATGAAGGGCTCTTTTGCCTGATACTGCTGAAGGCCACTGGAGTGGTGGTTTGACTGTTGGCTGACAGTTCTAACAGGGCAGCGCTCACGAGCCTAGCTCCGATATGCTGACCCTTGAGGCTCTATTGTCTTGCCTGCGGCCTGAGGGCATCTCTGCCGAATGGCAGCATTTGGCAGCGCCCACGAACCTAACTCTGTAGCGCTAGCCAGGGCTTAGCTCCCTTGCGTCTCTCCAGCTGAGAGGAGCTCGGAAATACGAGGCACCATTTTGTTTCAACAGAGGGGTGAGTCATCTACCCGAGCCGCGCCTAAAGCCCTAAATATCTGAGCCGAAAGCGCTGATTACTTCGGGAAGCCATTTAGCCCCTGCCCGCACTCAGGGCACGTTAATCAGCACCCTCTTGCCTCAATTTTCATCGGCGCTAGCTGCGGCAGAGCCCTTCAGGGCGAGACCGCGTGGTCCGGCCATTTTAAAATGGCGGACGCAACATTGGGGGAAGCAGCCCACGTGGCAGACAGCCCGGCATCTTCCTCTTCAAGCAGCAGCAACGCTGCTAGAGCCTCCAGGACCCAATCCTCTAAGAGGAGGGCCAAAGATCCGAAGCCTCATTCCAGCAAGAAGGCTTCAAAGAAGGCTGAAAGGGAGGCTGAGCAGTGGCACAGGGCAATTGAGAAGGTGATTGCCAGGGCAGAGAAGGATTCTGCCAGAAGTTTGAGTGGGCCTCAGGGAAGCCTGCAGGCTTACCCTCACTCCACCAACCCACAGCAGTCGGAGTCGCCCTCCATTTCTGGAGCTCCCCAGATGGCTGCTTTATCTCCTGATGATTCCAGCGCTCAGCCTGTGAGTTATTAATTGGCTCCATGCCAGCCCACAAGGGCCCTCCCCCTTCCTGGGAATTTCCTGTGATACACAGGTCTACCTCAGCTGAGGCAACCTTTACACCAACTGCTGCAGGCCTTCGCTCAGAAGAGCAGCCAGAGCCCTTGATTCCGGCCACTATGGGAGCCTGGATCTCCGAGGCCATTAAACAAGGAATCGCAGCAGGTCTACAACAAAGAGCCACCCCGGGTATTGCAACCCCTAGGCCTCTTGGATATCAACAGGGGATTCAATATGGGGAGGAGGAAATCCTTCCCCAGGATCAGGCCTATTCTCAGGCTTCTTTCAGCCAGGCTTCCATTTCTGGGGATGATTTGCAACGTGAGCTGGATTTGTCAGACGATGAAGGGCTTTTGCCCGATGCCCCTGCTTTTGTTGGTCTATTTAGACCCCAGTTATTCAGATTTTTGCTTTTTAAAGCCAAAACCACAACAAGGCTGGGCTCCACACAGACTTCTCAGGACCCGGGCTCTGAGCCAGTTGACCCGACAGACCCACTTTTTGCAGAACCTCCTGTAGAATCTGAGGAGGTTCCAGTCCCCAGGTTGTTCCTGGATATTGTGCAGAGGCAGTGGGCCTCCCCAGGATCGGGTCTCAACCCCAGCAGCCTCGACAGGCGCCTTTATAATTTGGGTCCAGATCTCTCTAAGGCGCTCCTAGTTCCATCAGTGGATGCACCGGTGGCAGCTTTATCCTCTCTCACTATTGGTACAGCCCCCCCGGCAGAATCCCTCCGTCCGGAGGACAAGAGAGTGGAACAAACCTTGGTCAGGGCCCATCAGGCGGCTGCCTGGGCAATTAAGGCTTCCACTTCGGCCTCCTTCTTTAACAGGGCCTCTCTTTTATGGATGAGACAACTGCAAGAAAGGCTTCCTGCTTCTGACACTAGGTCTTATCAGGACCTTAACAAAATCATGGCAGCTGTAGAATTTTCAGCGGATGTCACTCTAAATGTGGCCAGGTTCGCAGCTAAGTACATTGGCTCCTCTATCGCCTCCCGCCGCCTTCTGTGGCTCCGCCGGTGGCAAGCAGATGCCAGAAATAAGTGGAGGCTAGCTTCTGCTCCGTATTCCGGGGAACAGCTGTTTGGAGCCCCCCTGGAACCCATTCTAGTAGAATCCAGGGACAAGTGGAAGGTCCTGCCGTCCATGTCTTGGAGGATTGACTCTCGCCCATTCCCTTATTTTCATCCCTCCTCTTTTTGAGGGTCAGACAGTGGCTTCGGACAGACTAGATCCCAGAGGTCCTTTCCCTTCAGACAGGGACAGCAGGACAGGCAGGTCAGACAAGGGCAGGGATATCCTCCCAAGCGGTCCTTTCGGGGTGGGCGTGGTCACCCCTATCGATGCTCTTGCTAACTGCTTGAGCAACCCTCCCATTGGGGGCCGCCTGGCCTTTTTTTGCCAGCCAGTGGGAGGAATCGACTTCAGATGCGTGGGTCAGGGAGACGGTCAGGTCGGGCCTCTCCTTGGAATTCCTCTCCACTCTCCTGAGGTTTTTCATCCACTGTCCTATTTATTTATTTATTTGCATTTCTGTGCCGCCCAATTCCCAAAGGACTCTGGGATATCAAAGGACCGGAAAAAGAGGCTTCTTATGGAATTGGCCATTCAATACCTGTTGGAGATACGGGCCATACAACCGGTTCCGGAAGAACAGAAGGGACGGGTTCTATTCCCTCCTGTTTGTAATCCAAAAGGCCTCGGGGGGTTGGAGGGCAATCCTCGATCTCAACACCCTGAACCATCGGCTAGTCTACCGGCGGTTCAAAATGCAGTCTCTTCAAACCATCCTAGAGAGCGTCAGACGGGGTGACTTTCTCACGTCGGTAGACCTCACGGAGGCATATCTACATGTTCCCATCCTTCCGGTCCACAGACAGTTCCTCCGCTTTTACGATGCAGGGAAGCACTACCAATACCGGGCCCTTCCGTTCGGTCTATCCTCTGCCCCCAGGGCATTCACCAAGCTGATGGCAGCTCTGGTGGGCCACCTCCGGACTCTTCCCATCAGTTTTATCTGGATGACATTCTTGTCCTGTCAAGCTCAGAACAGCAGGCAAAGTCGGACCTCAAGGTCACTATCCAAACCTTACAGGCCCACGGCTTCTCCATCAGCGGGGCCAAGAGCCACTTAGTGCCATCCACACAACTGCTCCATTTGGGGGCGGTCATAGATACAGTGCAGTCCACAGTGTGCCTTTCACAGGAGCATCAGTCCAGTCTAAGAGAGCTGGCACTCTGTGTCAGGAGAGATTGCACTGTTTCCCTCCTGCTTCTTTTCCAACTTCTGGGAAATATGATATCATGTATCTCTATCACCCTGTGGGCTCGGCTCCATAGCAGAAAGCTACAGTGGTTTCTTCTGCTGTACCAGAGGTCAGACAAGAGCAGTACACTGGTCAGAGTCAGGGTCCCATCAGGGGTACTGGAGTCACTCAAGTGGTGGATCTCCGAGGCCATTACAAAGGGCTGCCAATTCAGAGAGCTTCATCGCCTGACTCTCACCACCAATGCCAGTCTCTTTGGCTGGGGAGCCCACCTGCAATCACACATGGCCCAGGGACAGTGGACTCAAGAAGACCTGAGCCACAACATCAGTTGGTTGGAGCTCAGGGCGATTCACCTGGCCCTCAGGAAGTTTGAGACTGTGGTGTCAGGCAAAGACATCTTAGTCCTGACAGACAATGTGGCTGCCAAGGCGCACATAAACCGCCTGGGAGGGACTCATTCCAGGCATCTTATGCAGGAGGCCGAGCAGTTGGGCCTCTTAGTGGAGTCTCATCTGCGGTCCATTTGGGCAGCCCACATTTCTGGAGTGGCCAATGTCCAAGCGGATTGGCTCAGCTGAGCGCAGGTGGATCAGGCGGAGTCACTGTTCAAGGAACTGACAGAACGCTTGGGTCTTCCGACGGTCGACCTGTTTGTCACTTGGGACAACAGACAACTTCCTCGATTCTTTGCCAGATTCACGACACCAGGGGCCGAGGGGACAGATGCTCTACGCTGCCCTTGCCCCCCGGGGCTCCTGTACGCCTTCCCGTCTCTCCCGCTCATCCCGAAGGTCATCAGGAAGTTACTGGAGGAGGGGGCAGAACTTATTCTGCTGGCCCCCATTGGTCCAGGAGACCTTGGTTCGCGGATCTGGTGAATCTATCGGTGGCTCATCCCTGGAGACTCCCTCAACACAGGGTCTCCCTCAACCAGGGGGCGTTGGTTCACACAGATCCCCAGTGGTTCCAACTAACCGCCTGGCGCTTGAGCAGAGCTCCTAAGGGAAGACAACTTTTCGAGCAGAGTCATCAAGACAATACAAGCATCATGCAGGGCTTCAACCAATCGCATCTACGATGCCACATGGAAAGCCTTCTGTGAGTGGTGCACAAGAAGGGGCTTGTCCCCCACAGATGTTTCCATTGCCCAAGTACTGGAGTTCCTCCAAGAAGGTTTAGATAAGGGTCTATCTCCAAACACAATTAGGAGACAGGTTGCTGCTCTCTCGTCTATTTTGACTTGCGGGACGTTGGAGTCCCTATCACAGCACCCGGTGTTTCGCCAGTTTCTCAGGGGAGCTTCCAACATCCAACCACCTGTGGTGCAGAGATTCCCTACCTGGGACTTGACTGAAGTTCTCAACGCCCTGACCCGGGGCCCCTTCGAACTTCTGAGGGAGGCGAGTCTTCATTTTCTTACCTGTAAGGTCTCCTTTCTAGTGGCCATAACATCGGCCAGACGAATTTCAGAACTGGCTGCACTATCCATATGATCAGAACTTTGCGTGTTTCACTCTGACAGAGTGGTTTTGAGACTGGACCCTACCTTCATTCCCAAAGTTAACACTTGATTCCACAGGGCGCAGGAACTGGTCCTGCCTAATTTTTGTCCTGAGCCTTCCCATCGCTTGGAACGTCAGTGGCACACACTGGATGTGCACAGGGCTCTCTGCATCTATGTTCGCAGGACTTCCTCCATTCGACGATCGGAATCTTTATTTATCTCCTTCCAGCCGGCAACGTTGGGTTCCAGAGTCACTCCATCTACCATAGGCCGGTGGATCAGAGCATGTATAGCCAAGGCTTATGAGACACAGGCGTTACCTCGCCCAAGGAATATTACCGCCCACTCTACTAGAAGCGAGGCTACCTCGGTGGCGTGGGCTACTCAGGCTTCTATTGAGGAGGTCTGCCGGGCAGCCACTTGGTCCTCTCCATCTCCATTTATCTGCCACTATAAACTGGACTCTTACGCCTCGGCTGAGGCGGCATTTGGCAGAAGCATGATTCAACAGGTCCTCTCGGAACAGGGCACTTCAGACCGGAACACGCCCTCCCAATAGGACTTCCTGCTTTGGTATGTCCCATTCCTGGATGCTGTCTCCATCTAAATGGAGAAGGGGCATTGGTCTTACCTGATACACTCCTTCTCGTTCACGTGGAGACAGCATCCAGACCCACCCAGAATTTTGTCCGGTCCGGACCTAGAGCACGAGGCTGAAGACACAAGCCTGTTAACCAGCCTGATGATGACGAATGAGACTTTGTCGAAACGTCGCAACGACATCCCCAACTTCACGCGGGAGAAAACCCGAATAACCACAGACCTACATACAAAATACCCGCGAAAACCTCAAAAAACAAATACACACACATACATACATACACACACACACACACACACACACACTAGCTGCCCGCTGTGTTTTGGGTTCCAGGTTGGTGCAGGAGGCTTTCCAGGCCCAAAATGGGGTGGGGGTGGGGCGGCGGGGGAGCACGGGGGGTGTTGCGTGCGCATGCGCGGGGGTGCAGAGTGCACGAGGAGCATTGCATTATGGGTGTGGGCACACACATGCACGACCCCCCCCCACGCTCCCCCTGCTTTTGCCATGCGACGGCAAAAAGGTTTGCCATCACTGGCTTAGGCCATGCCACGCTCAATCAAAGGCCTCTGTACTGGCCTAATCAGGCTCCTTTCAGAGGCCTACTGTGTGAGGGAGGCCTAGGCCTCTTCAGAAAAACGCTGAGCTAGGCTCAGCATACAAAACACAACCACTGAGCTAGGCTCAGTGTACAGAACACGACCATTGTTCTGAAAGGCCACCCCTAGGTGTGCTAGGGGTGTCTTACCCCCACAGTATCTTTTACCAGATAGTAAGTCATATGTGTACCAAGTTTGGTTGAAATTGCTCGAGGCGGAACATCCATCCATCCATACATACATACAGCCATTTTTATATATATAGAATAGAAGATATGATTTTCTTAATGTGTTGTTAATTATCTACAATTTATATTTTCCCCTCTTAATTATATTATTTTCCCCTCAAATATTTCAATAGAAATGTTTTGAATAGAAATTTGTAATGAAGTTTCATAGTCCTTTAAATTTTTAATGATGTCTAGAATCTATTACATGTGTGATTATTTTAGATGGTTATCTGAGTTGGCTTTAGATGGTTATCTGAGTTGGCTCTCTGCCACAATTTTTTTATTATTATTTTTAAACATCAAAATCATGTTTGCTATCTCTTTTTCAGTATTCGCTTCAGTCTGTGTTTATACAGGCAGTCCTCGACTTACAATAGTTCATTTAGTGAATGTTTGAAGTTACAATGGCACTGAAAAAAGGGACATGATGTTTTTCATCCTTATAACTGTTGCAGCATCCCCATGGTCATGTGATCAAAATTGAGATGCTTCGCAACTGACTCATATTGATGGTTGCAGTGTCCCGGGGTCATGTGATCACCTGTGACCTTCTGACATGTCAGGTCAATGGGGAAGCCAGATTTACTTAACTACCATGTTATTAACAACTGCAGTGATTCACTTAACAGCTGTGGCAATAAAGGTCATACAATGGGGCAAAACTCACTTAACAAAAGTCTCATTTAGCAACAAATTTTGGGCTCAATTGTGATCGTAAGTCGAGGATTATCTATATTAGTATTATACATTTTCTTACCCAGCTTGTAAGAAACAGTAAATAACAGGGGAACAGACTGATCCCCCCGCCCCCAAAATAAATCTTGCTGCCCTAACGATGGACATCTACTCCCTACAGAAAAACGCTGCTAAATGCCTTATTTTCTGTGCATAGGACAACTTAAGGAAAAGGCTTGAGGGATTCATGAAACTCCCCCTTTTACAAATGTCACTAGGAAGTGGAAAACATCCACCAATCACTTTAACTGAGTTGGGAGATCCCACTATACAACACCTGTCAGCTGTTTTCTAGCTACTTTGAAAGAGGGAAAATTGTTCTTTTGAAAGAGCACGTAACTTGGGTTGAGGCTTCTTTTGAACACTACCTTAGTGTCCTTCCATAGGTCTTCAAAACTAGCCTAAAACAGTTGATGGACACCAGGGAGGGGACTGTTGCATAATCAAATAACAGAGGGCCTCTTCCCTGCTTCATCCTGCACCTCTTCCTCCTCTACTGATCTTCTGCTCTTTGGACTGATATAGATCCAGGATCTGTAGATCCTGGAGGGCAGGGGAGAGGAGAATTGGTTTGAAAGATCCAGAAACTTCTGCTTCCTAAACCCAACTGGCCATAGAGGGAAGGGCTCAGAGTTTGGAAGGCACTAAAGTGGTTGATTCCACTCCCCTAGAGTCATCTGATGAAGTAATGAACAAATAGTGGGTGAAGTATAATAGAATATAATAGAATAACAGAGTTGAAAGGGACCTTGGAGGTCTTCTAGTCCAACCCCCTGCTTAGGCAGGAAACCCTACACCACTTCAGACAAATGGTTATCCAACATCTTCTTAAAAACTTCCAGTGTTGGAGCATTCACAACTTCTGGAGGCAAGTTGTTCCACTGATTAATTGTTCTAACTGTCAGGAAATTTCTTCTTAGTTCTAAGTTGCTTCTCTCCTTGATTAGTTTCCACCCATTGCTTCTTGTCCTACCCTCAGGAGCTTTGGAGAATAGCTTGACTCCCTCTTCTTTGTGGCAACCCCTGAGATATTGGAACACTGCTATCATGTCACCCCTAATCCTTCTTTTCATCAAATTGACATACCCAGTTCCAGCAACCGTTCTTTACATGTTTTAGCCTCCAGTCCCCTAATCATCTTTGTTGCTCTTCTCTGCACTCTTTCTAGAGTCTAAACATCTTTTTTACATCATGGTGACCAAAACTGGAGACTAAGTATGGCCTTATCAAGGCATTATAAAGTGGTATTAACATTTCAGTCAGGGGTGAAATGTGAAAATTTTCCCTACCGGTTCTGTGGGCGTGGCTTATTTTGTCGGTGTGGCTTGAGGTCTGGTGGGTGTGGCTTCAGGTGGGTGTGGCTTGGTGGTCATGTGGCCGGATGGGTGTGCTTGGTGTTCATGTGACCGGATGGGCGTGACTTGGTGGTCAGGTGACCAGGTGGGCATGGCCAAGTCGACATCACAAAGAGCTGGAAAAAAAAACCTTTTACACTTTACACACACACACAACACACAACAACACAACTGGCTCACACACCATGCAAAAGCAGCTGTACTGACTCACACACCATGCAAAAGGACACAAATGACACCTGCAACAGATTTAACAGATTTAACAGAGTTGGAAGAAGGGACCTTGCAAGGTCATCTAGTCCAACCCCCTGCCTAAGCAGCATTGCAAAAGCACACAAAATGGCCCCTGCCACACGCATGAGCCTCACAGACCAACAAAGAGCTGAAAAAAAACCTTCACACTTTACACACACAACACACAACAACACAACCGGCCCACACACCATGCAAAAGCACACAAAACAGACCCT
>QLTV01001698.1:1955502-1974267 GCA_003457575.1 Thermophis baileyi
TCCCTTCTTCCTTCAATTGAGTAAATAACTGGAGTTTTGTTTTTTTGCTTTAAAAAAGGCGAAGCAAGCCACGCATGGAGAATGTGAGTAAAGAAAGGCTGTTCTGATGAAACGAGGCAGAAGCAGAAGAGAGAATATAAAAGGTGGTGACTTTTGGAGAGGAAGGATCCCAAGCAGCATATTGCATGTTTTTCACTCCAAGCAGCCCGGACTGAAAAACGCTGCTGGGGTGGAGGAGAGTTCCTTCTTAACAAGCTCCAAACTCTGACTGCAGGCAGGCGATTTTGAGGGCAGGCTTTTCCAAGGCCAGTCATAGAGGGAAACAGATGAGTGCACCAGAGTACCGGACTTCCACCGCTCGTGAAGGGAAGGCTTGCAGCCACAGTGAGGCAGGGCAGGCGGTCCCCCGGTCGCCGCTCGCCCCGCCCTGTCTCTGCTCTGCAACTTGCCTGCCTGAAGCAGCCTTTGCAAGCTGGCCACGGGGACACCGGGAAGGGCGCGTGGAAGGCAGGCAAGCATGTGGGGGGGGGGAATGGAGTAGGGAAGGCAGGGTGGGATGGGGGGGCATGGGCAGCTAGATAGGCCGTGACTTCGCAGGCTTACCTGGCAGGCAGATCAGGGTGCAGGCTTAAGGCAGGCAAGCTGCAGAGCAGAGACTGGGCAGGGCAGGGCAGGGCGAGCAAGAGGCAACCGGGGGACCGGTTCGGGGGCGTGGCCAGCCAGCTGTCGCTGGCGGTTCTGCGAACCAGGCCACATGTCTGCTACCGGTCCTCTCGAACCGGTCCGAACCGGGAGGATTTCACCCCTGATTTCAGTGATCTTGATTCTATCCCTCTGTTTATGCAGCCTAGAACTGTGTTGGCTTTTTTGGCAGCTGCAGCACACTGCTGGCTCATATTTAAATGATTGTCCACTAGGAGTCCAAGATCCCTCTAGTGTCAGGATACCCAAGTATCTTTCTTTTAAAAAAAGGGAAATGTTGCCTTACAGTGAATTTCAGAGGCTAAGGATCAGCAAGTTCTTAGATCACAAGGTGTTTTAAGTAAAAGCATAAAGTGAAAACAGTGAAATGTTTTTAAGTCAGAGTTGAGTGAAGAACCTGTGACCTAAATGTTACTGAAAAACATGTTGGTGAGGAAGGATTCTGAAAATTGTAGTTCAGCAATACCTGGAAAGTTACAAGTTCCCCACTTGCATTGCAGAGTGAATCTTGGAGAGCTTGTCGAAGACAAAGAAAGGAAAGAGATTAGACATAGCTGATAGTAAAAGACTATCAAAGGGGATGAAAAGATCCCCTTTTAGAAAAGGTGTCAATCTACAGTACAGTACTCCTTTTATTGGCATTTAGTTTTGGAAAGTCTGATTCTCAAGTAATATTTTCTTTCAATTTCAGTGGTCTTCCAGATGCATTATTTAGTGTACTTAATGGGATTTTTGCCTCTTCTATAGATTTTCATCTTTGCTGTTTGCATTTTTCACTGATACGAAACACACATGCACACAGACACAATATGCTGTATTGGGGACTATTTTATGTCAAAGAAATGAAAGAAACCCAACCCTTAAATTCTCCTAGGGAAGGATTAATTGTAGGCAACTACAAATGAATGTGAGTCTAAGAAGTGTTGGTCCTTTTCTTTGCAATATGTGTCTATTAGAACAAATAATACTTTTTTTGTTTGAAACAGTTTGAAACAGTCATTTAATTTTATGAAGCTAGGACCTCAGGTTTATCACAGTCTTTCTAAACCATTCTTTGCTTTTATATAAAGCTAAACTTTATTGGTTGCATGTCAGGTGAGATGAAGTTTATTAGCTGTAGTACAATCCAATGCATGGTATATGTTACAAATCAAGAGCCTATTCTTAGGTTTGATCACTAGAGGATTTGGGCTTCTCAGTTTTAATGTGGATTCTCTTTAAGAATTCACTGGGTCTCTTGTAAGTTGCAGTGTCTTTGAATAGTAGCTTACATTACTACAGTGAGGTTGAGCCAGCCTTAGTATTTCAAGCTTTGCAAGAACGGTTTCAAAAGCCTTCCTGAACTTGGAAAGTAGGAAATTTGATTCCCTTCCCATCCCACCCCCACCCTGGATAATTCTGTAAAGAAGACACAGTAAGAAGCATTGTGTCTTAAATAGTTTAATGGCCACACATTCTAGACATAAGATTGTTTGTTCAGATGCTGCACTTGGCAATGGTGCAACCAAGTGAAATGGTGTTGGGATGCTGAACAGCTTCCCTTACTTTCTGTAACTAGACATAAGAGAAAAATGGCTCGGATAGAAATCTCTGGGAAATATTCCATTCAGTACACAGATTCTTAAGCCTTGGCAAATCTTCTACCATGCTGTGCCAAAGGTGACTATGGATCTACCCTGATTCTTTTGAGAATCGCAGCCTAATTTGCTCTATTTATTGTACATGTTAAAGAAACACCCCAAAAGAAAAGGGGAAATGTCTAAATTACTTTATAGCTTTGCAGAGATGGGCCAGAGATTTGAGAGAGGATGAAACTTGTTTTGTGGATATACTTGAGAATGGCAAATAGATATAACTAGCTTGCCGAAATAACATTAATGTGTGTGTGAAATGGGATTTGGATCCAAATTCTTTTTCTTCTACCTCTCCATCCAAGGATATTTTCTCTGTCACTGAGCTTGTTTCTAACTTTGAAACACTTGGCACAATATCTGTTGGAAAACAAGGAGTAGATAAAGCCATTCCTTCATTCTGTCCCCACCCTTGCACTTATAAATAAGTGCCAATATCAATTCTCCACTAAAACAGTGTACTGATGTTATTTTGTATATGCTCAAGGCTCGGGCAGTATTCTTCAAATAGCCTTTCCCTCAGGCCTAGTTGCCATCTTGGGTGGGCCTTAGGATTCCTTTGTTTACACTTCCCTTTTTAAATTAGGGATAGTGATAAATTGGTGACAGGTGGCCCTTGACTTATGACTACAACTGGGACCAAAATTTCCATTGCTAAGAAGGCAGTTGTTAAATGAAGCCACACCCAATTTGATGACCGGTTTTGCCATCATTATTAAGTGAATCACTGCAGTAGATAAGTGAATCAGGTGGTCATTAAGCAAACCCAGCTTTCCCCATTGACTTTGCTTGTTGGAAGCTGGCTGGGAAGGTTACAAATGGTGATCACATGAGCCCAGGATACTGCAGCGTACAGACTGCCAAATGCCCTAATTCTGATCACGTGACTTACAGTTATAAGTTTGAAACCCGGCCATAAGTCACTTTTTTCAGTGTTGTTATACTTCAAAAGGTCACTAAACAAATGGTTGTAAGTCAAAGACTACCTGTATTTAGAAATTACACAACTCACAAAACGTCTGACTATCTACAATGATTAAAACATAAATCAAATACAACAAAGCTAAAAAAGCAATAATTGTATAAGAAAAAAAATCCTATTTACCAAAACACCAAATGGCAACTACAGGACATGTGCTGCCATTTCACTGTACAGTGATGGCATCTGCTGTAAACAAATTTCTAAACTCAGTCATTGTTTTAAACAAACATTCGGGATAAATTAGATGCTTCGTAACATGAGCACGCTGCCTGTTCTTGGCACAATATTTTATTGTCTATTTTTTTTTTAAATTTAATCCATTTATATGGTTGCCCAACTTGCAATAGCAATTTCGGGTATGCTAACAGAATTTAAAAACTAAGGATACAAAATAAACAATATAAAAAACACATAATGGCAGCCAAGGATAACATCAACCAACACAGTAAGTTGACAGCTCCTGACAGGTTCATCTAACTAATTATCCAAGCTTTTAAGGCTTTCTGAAAAGCCAGAAGGCCAGTTGAAACTCAATGCTGTGTTTGATTTAATAAAAAGGAATTAGACTCCCTCTGGTTTTTCTTCACCTTATTTCTAAGGTTGCTGTGCAATTTCTGTATGTTGCCATTTCTGCTAAGTCAGAAATGGGCATCTGGTGCTATATGCACCTTCCACACTTCTTTCCAATAATGTTTGGAGCTCCCTTTGCACGGAATCACAATGCATGTGATTACTAAATATGCCCTTACTTTGCATTTTTATCTATGGCACTTTTGCTTTAAACATTGTTCTCCTTTTCTTTATTGCCTTCTCCCTGCTTTAAATTTTTTAGCACTTGAAACTGTGAAAAGGCTGCTGAGCAATATCTTCAGGTATTAGCTATCTGCTTTGAGACCTGTTCTGAGAAAAGAATCCATTTTAACTTGACTGTAACTCTTCAGCCTTTCCAAAGGCTACAGCTGCCGTTGCAATATCTACAGAATACAAGATTCTGAAATAAATTCTTAATACCATTCTTTTACAACACAGACAGTTCCCCTGCCATCTATTTCATTGAAGAAGCTCATCCTCTTTACAGTCCAAATACAGCAAAGATTTGCTTTTTTTCTGTGTGTATGAACAATAATGGAAATTGGGAATTAAAAACAAAACAAAACACAGATTTGGAACTTTTATTGTGAAAGTGTGAGTTAAAACCCCAATCCCAGCCCTACTTGAAACAGATGAACACAGTAGATTTCAACGAGTTCTTCACACCGTTCTCCTGATTCTTCATAATGCTATAGGATAATGGCACAATAAAATAGATAAGGGAAATCTACATTTTGGGGTAGGGGTGGGGGGCATTTGCATCTGTTCCCTTTGATTAGCTCTACTATATGCTGCTTATATGTTCCTGTGCTCCATATTTTCCAGGGTAAAAAAGTTCCCCTTTTTACCTTGGAAAATATGATGATATGCTTACAGATAGTCCTCGACTTATGACAATTTGCTTAATGACCATTTGAAGTTACAATACTGAAAAAAGTGACTTCTGATCAGCAATTCCACTTATGACTGTTGTAGTTTCCCCACAGTGTCACGTGATCAGAATTTAGGTGCTGGGTAACCAGCATGCATATTCGACGGTTGCAGCATTCCGGGGTCACATGATTGCCATTTGCCACCTTCCTAGGTGGCTTCTGACAAGCAAAGTCAATGGGGGAAGCTGGATCCTCTTAAGAACTGTATGATCCACTTAACGACTGTGGCAAAAAAAGGTTGTAAAATCAGGGGTCACGTAATAACCACATCGCTTAGTGATGGAAGTTCAGTCTCAAATGTGGTTGTAAGTTGATGGTTACCTGTACAGCTATAAATAATGCACTATATGGACACAGAAATGAGTTAGGTTATTTACCTACACTGTACTTAATTTATAACTATTTATAACATTTATTTTTCTATCTTGGTTCAGTGAAAAATATTAGGCAATACAGTTCTTACACAGCAACAACAGGTCTTTCCTTACATGAGTTTCAATCTATACGTTTAACTATAATTCAATAAAAATCATGATGTTAGTTAATAGTTAACTTTTTTATACTTTTAATTTATAAAGTGCTTTAATTATTGTTGTTGCTCATATTGTTGATGAAATCATTACTTGGCATCCCACCAGTTTCCTCAACAATTCCTATGACTATCAAATATGACTTTTTAAAAGTTTGCCGCTGTTGTTCTTTTGTTGTTGTTGTTACGTAAACAGAAAATCAACTTCAACATATAATTATATGAATATTAACGTTTTTAATAATCATTGTCTCTTCTCCGCAGGTCAACTTTGTAGTGTGCCAACTGTTTGCCTTGCTGGCTGCTGTGTGGTTTCGAACTTACCTTCATTCAAGCAAAACTAGTCCGTTCATAAGGCATGTTGTTGCCACACTATTGGGCCTTTATCTTGCACTTTTTTGTTTTGGATGGTAAGTAACTCGATTTTTCATTTCAGTGGTTTTATTTCTTAGAGTTAGTATTAGAGTGCTGGATTTTATTCTCGAAACATTAGTTAGTGTATTCTCAAAAGAAAGGGATCGTGACAGGACCCATTTATTAAACCTGGATACAATGGGTGAAAATAGCTTTAGAGTCATTTCCATGTGTCTGAAATTCTAATTTAATTCTAATAGATAACAGTTTATCAACAAAGGAGCAGATCAGGCAGTGTTTTATTTCTCTCTATTACTTAAAACTGAATTGGCACTTGGATTAATAAGCCATTATCATAATATTTCCTTCCTAGGTATGCCTTACATTTTGTTATACAAAGTGGAATTTCGTACTATATCATGATCATTATAGGAGTGGAAAATATGCACAAGTGAGTATTGAGCCATTCATATATCCTTAAGTGAAGCATAGAGGGTGATATAATTTGCAGGTGAATGGGATTTTAGGTGAAACGTTATATATGTTATCCTAGTGCATTCCATATCTTTAATATACATTGTCTTATGAGTATTTTAGAATCGCTTCTGGTGCCTAGATTCACCGTCAGGTACCTTGTTTATGTAGAAAAGTATTGCCCACCTTGTCTGCTGTTTAAAGTGCCAGAAGCTTATCACACCTACTGTTTGCAGATAGAAACCCTGGAGGGATGCTGTAATTCTCTGTACTGAGTTGCTAACATGTTTTCATTGCTTCATCATCAGTGTTCTGACTTCCACATTCTTACTCCATCTAAGTACAAAAATCTGTAATAATGGAGATTGTAAAGAAATTTGAGTTTTCATTCATTAGTTTTAAAGAAAGAAAAAGGCATAGTACTTATGTGCATGCATAAACGGCATAATTTGATTCAGGTCTGGGAGTTTTCTGGTTGACTCTTCATTTCCAGTTGCATAGTACATGCTGCATATTGCTTCCTTGTCGTCTTAATCTGAATTACTATAATATCTATCATCGTGAACAATGTATGTTTATTATGTGTCTGATAAAGCAGAAATCAAGGCAAATCACAATTGCATTTGTAAGCTTTAGTTCTCAAATATGACTCTTCTTGAGTTATAGATGTTCAACCGGATGGAGGTCTATAGTTGTGCCATAGAATGTGTAACTATGTGATACAGTTATCATAATAAGTTGAAAAATATTGAACCTGGCCCATGTATACATTTTATTCCCATCTTGGCATAAAAAATGTGATATTTTTGTGAATTGTGGTAAAAATTAATTGTGCAACGCAGACTCACTTGGGAAGCCAATCCTTCATTGACTAGTGAAATTGTAAACAGTGGTTTAAACAATTAAGATTTTACGGGCTGTTAAAGGTCAGAAGAGCCTTCTCTAGACTTCTTCTGCCTTTTTTGTTCTGGATACGATAAGACTTCACCACCCGAAATTCCCGTTATTCTGGGCTGGTATTGAAAGAATTTTAATCCCAATATATTTGGAAAGCATCTTATGGGGAATTTGTGGCTTTTGGTAAAAATACTGACAATATTAGTTCATGTTCAGCTTTTATTAAGATGCTTCAGTGCTGGCATATAGAATTTATGTAGCAGAAAAAAAATCTAGTGATTTTTTTGTGTATTGTAATTATGGTAGCAGAATTGCTGGTTATAATAGCCTCATTTCTTCTGTATAATTAAGTACCAATTAAGTATAGTATAAAATCAACATTGTGTTTAGCATCATGTTACTACATGAATTGGTATTGTAGTGTGTAGGTTTTTGCCTCCTACAGTACTCTTGAATGTAAGCTATGTTGGTTCTGAAAAGCTGTTGTAAGCAATTCTGAGGCACATTTTCCTGAGGGACATAATGTCATGTGGGACATTATGGAGTCCTCAGGAAGAAGAAATGAAAACCACCAGTTCTCAAGACATTAGCAAAGTGAAATCAATATACCTGTATTGTAGCTCCTGGGTTATGTGGCAGCAAACAGATCTGAGAATGGGGCCCCCCATGTGCTATTGAATTCTTATCTCTTTTTTTAATCCTTCATTTTAATTTGTCAGAGAACCTGAATACAAACATCAGTGCTGAGATAAATTACTACCTTCATTAAACACTTTGTAAGAGGGATGGTCTAATAACCGACTGAATGATTATTGTAATTCAGAAAAAAAGCTCTTATGGAAAAGTTGACAGTTGTCTTCTTAGATTAAGAATTTTTGGTCTTCCTAATAATGTTACCATACTGTTGCTTTTTTGTTTGTAATTGGGAAACCTAGTTGCTTGTATTTCTTGCTCTATATGTCTAAAAAAAAAAGTGAAGAGTAATATTTGTCAATCAATCAGTCACGCTTATCATACTATATCTTCTGGATTTGTAGTTCCAGCTTGAAGAGCAGGTGTCAGCTGTGGCTAGGAAGGGCTGTGCAGAATTGGTGTGCCACTTGTGTCTTTTTCTAGATCGGGGGGCGGGGGGGGGCGGGCTTCAGACAGTCACTCATACCCTAGTCCTCTTGAGGCTTGACTACTGCAATGCTCTTTATGTGGGGCTGTCCTTGAAGACCATCTGGAAGCTTCAACTGGTCCAGAATGTGGTAGCATGAAAATAACGGGCATGGCTTGGTGTGCCTATATAACACCTCTGGTTACCAGTTTGCCTATAAAGCCCTACATGGCATAGGGTCTGGTTGCTTGAACCACTGCCTATCTCCCATAATATCTGCCTAACCAATTCAATCCTGAAGGGTTGGTGCTCTCTGAGCTTCTTTGATTAAACAATGCCATTGATCAGGACTCCAGAAGCACCCCTTCTCTGTAGCATAACCTGCCCTTTGGAACGATGCTGCCTCTTAAGACCTGGATGGCTCTCCCTCTGCTGCTGTTCAGAAGAGCAGTAAAGACCTGTATCTTCATTCTCCATTGGCAAGGGAGAGAGAGACCCCTCACTTCATTGCACTTGCCATCTTTTATTGATTTTATTCTAATTTCTTCATTTGATTGACGGGAGCTGCTCAAAGTCTTTGAGAGTTAGGCATCATGAATAAAAATTTAATACATTATTATAAATTTAAATTTACTGACAAAGAATTAAAGGGAGACTAATAAAGCAATTTCAAGCTGTTTAGCTCTCATCAGCTAGCCATACCCTCTGATGAGAGCTAAACAGCTTGAAATAGCTATACTAGTCCACCTTTAACTCTTTATCAGTAAATTTAAATTTAAGACAAATGATTTGTCGCGGAAGCGACTGCCTGCGAAGGCTCCTGGATTGGGACTGAAAGGCGAAAGCAGAAGCAATGTGCTCCGTCCCATATTTGGGTAGGCCAGGTTGCCCTGATAGACCGGTCTCACCGGAAAAACACAATGTATTATTATAGCTGCTGCTGCTGCTGTTATTATGGTTGGTTACACAGCCAGATGTTTAGTGTGGATTTGCCATTTTTAATCCACTTTATTGAGACCTTCCCAAGGACCTGGGATAGCAGGTGTGGATGTTTGATAGTATTAGAGGTATGGTCATGTGATGTAAGCTACTCCCAAGTACAGCTGATTTTTGCCACTGACTGATGGTGATTTTGTCAAATTATTTTTAATATATTAATAGTGTTTATAATCTCTTCTCATTTTCTATTCTATTCTTATTCTTTGTCGCGGAAGCGACTGCCTGCGAAGGCTCCTGGATTGGGGCTGAAAGGCGGAAGCAGAAGCAATGTGCTCCGTCCCATATTTGGGTAGGCCAGGTTGCCCTGATAGACCGGTCTCACCGGAAAAACACAATGTATTATTATAGCTGCTGCTGCTGCTGTTATTATGGTTGGTTACACAGCCAGATGTTTAGTGTGGATTTGCCATTTTTAATCCACTTTATTGAGACCTTCCCAAGGACCTGGGATAGCAGGTGTGGATGTTTGATAGTATTAGAGGTATGGTCATAGGATGTAAGCTACTCCCAAGTACAGCTGATTTTTGCCACTGACTGATGGTGATTTTGTCAAATTATTTTTAATATATTAATAGTGTTTATAATCTCTTCTCATTTTCTATTCTATTCTTATTCTATTCTTATTCTTATTTTCTAATTTGATTCTCATAACAATAACCCGTGAGATAGGTGGGGTGAAAAGAAAAATGCCTGCCCCCAAATCACCAGTGAGCTTTGTGGTTGTGTGGGATTTCAGCCTGTGTGTCTCAGACTAGAGCAGGCTTGCAGAACTTTAAAGGGAGGGAAAGGGCGACAAAGGAAGAGCAGTTCTGTGGCATTAGCATTGGCCCTGGCAGTGACTGTGGTGCTTGGAGGTGTTGGTGCTTGGCAGCATGTCTTTTGAGGTGTGAGGTGCTCTGTTTGACAAACTGCATATTGTGCAGGTCTGGACTGCAGCACCATCTTAACAGCACCTGAGGCTGTGTAGCACTTTGCATTCCTGAGTACTTAGGCAATGTAAATGATAATAGGATTGCACTGTTGTATAGCTAGTATTTCTTGGTTAGCAAGAGCTCACTTAGGGATATGAATGAATCCACTTTTTTTTACATATTCTATTTCTTCTTTCATACTGCTTTCTGAGAAGGAAAAATGAATTAATGAGTAATGTCAGGTGAAAGACCAGGTCCACAGGGGAAAATCCAATTAAACTGATGTATTGTTAATCATGCCTATTCTCCTGTGCGCTGCTACGAGAGTCCAAGTAATGGGTTAATCTCGGTCGGTTAAGTGAGGACTGAGTTATTTTTTTTCTTTTTGAAGCACGCCCTCTCAGTTCCGCTGAGAAGCCCGCCAGTTTCAAAACTCAGTCGGTAAGAACAGGACATGTTTTTATTATGCTCCTACCAACTGAATTTTTCCCTTGTCTTGTGCACTCTTGTAATTCGCGTTTTTTTGGGATAATTTGGGGAAGGGCTGGTCAGTTGGCACGCGAACGAGAACTGCCTCCCCACAAAGGAAATCTTGGAGTCCCTGCCCCAAGGGGCTATACTCCCAGGGAGAGAGAAAGAGAGAGAGGCACCTATAGGGGTCCCTGCCCTGCGGGGCTATACCAACGGCAGACTTTGCTCCCTTGACCTGGAGTTCCTGCCCCAAGGGGTGCTACTCTTGCCTGGCATTGTACGGAGCGGTTTTAAGCATTTCTCCGTTTGTCCGCCTTTCTGGTTTGGTGGTATGGTGAGTTACCACTGCACTGAGGCTGCGCGCAGCGAGGCGATGCTGGAGCTGATCCGGATGGCTGGTAAGGCCTTGGGGATCGCCGTTCCGAGGCACGTTCATGTGTGCGGTAGCTACCTTTTTTTCCTGGCCGCTTATCAGCTGTGCAGTGCGGCACTCGTTTCAGGCAGGGTCGCTTCCTTTCGGCCGCCCGCCCTTCCTTATGTTGCTGGGCAGATTATTTGGGAGACTCACTGGCCGTTTACGAGGTCTGATTGGTCGATCGGTATCACATGCTACCGAGGGCCAATGGGGAAGCTCCCACGTGCTGGTGGCCATTTTAAGGGGTATTACTCCACCTCGTGGCCATTGTCGGCAGTAGCGTTCCTGTTCGGAGGTACTTTTGCCAGCTCCAGAGTGTGTTACTGACTTGTTGCAAATTAATTCATATTATACAGCACTGGGGTGAGTGATTCACTGATCTGATTAGGATAGTATCAGTGGTTTCCAGCTTGAAGTTAAGGACTTGGATTGTTCCAGTCATTCTGTTGGCCCTCTGCCTGCCTTTTTTTCCTAATGGCAGACAAAGCTGGAGAGGGGGCAGGGGATCATTCATCCCTCCCTGAAGCTCACAAAAAGGCCTCTTCTTCTAAAAGCCATTCATCCAAAGGCAAGGGGAAAGCTGCTGAGTCCACGTCTTCTGCAGCTGCCCTTAAGGATGCAGAGCGCAGACTTAGGGCTTTGGAGAAACAATTCTAGAAGGCCCAGAAGCAAGCTGCTCTGTCTGACCAGCCACAGGCTACCCAACCATTGCCAGCGCTGCCTTTACCTACGCTATTGCTTCAGGTGCCTCAGTCTTCCGTTCCTTCTCCAAACTGGCCTGTCATTCCACAAGTGGTTTCTGGCACAGCCAATGTGAGGGATTGGTCTCCAGATCATCAATCAGGGGCACAGGCCATATCTGCTGGGGATGGTGGCTACACGATCAGCCAGGCCGCGGAGGTAGTTACTTCCCCAACCGCCTCACAGACTGTAACTAGAATGCCCCCTGTAGCTACCTTCACCGCTACAGTGGCGGGGCTCCGTCAAGGGGTAGATACATGGCAGCAGCTACCTCCCTCAGTGCAGGATATGATCGCCAATGCCTACTCTCAGGGCATTGCCATGGGGGCCCAACAGCACCCTGTCTATGCAACTGGTCAAGGGCCGCTGATAGAGACTTGGTCACAGGCAGCTGAGGTTCATTCCTGCCATTCTTCGGATGCTGAAGGGGCATCACTACGCGAAGGGGGTAGCGTGATAGATGAGGAACTGTCGGAGGAAGAAGGCCTTATTCAAGGCTATGGCTAATTTGGGGGTCCCTGCGCAGGCTCCTGACCAATCTGTAGGCCTTGACCCTACAGCCGGGTTGTTTTCGGAGCCAGAGAAAGAGATGGAGTTTTTGCCTGCTTCACAATTGTTTATCGACACCATCAAGAGGGCTTGGAGCCAACCTGCCGCTGCACCTGGTCCTACCTCTGCTGAGCGCCGGTTTTACGGGTTTGGCCCGGAGATTGACGATCTCCTGCAACTCCCGACGGTGGATGCACCTGTCGTGAACCTCGTCTCTTCAGCGGTGATGCCATCCGAAGTGGCTGAGGGCCTCAAACCGGATGACAGGAAGGCTGAGTCTCTCTTGAGGAAGTCTCATCAAGCGGCAGCTTGGTCAGTCAGAGCGGCCACGGCTGTGTCCTTCAATCGCACTTCCATCATGTGGATTCGAGAGATGCAGTCGCGACTAAGTGCTGAGGACTCCAGACTGCGTCAGGATCTTAACAAACTGTTGGCTGCAGCAGAGTTTTCAGCGGATGTGACGCTTACCTCGGCTAAATTTGCTTCCCGAGCCATGGCGTCGAGTGTCTCCTCGTGCCGAATGTTGTGGCTGCGCAACTGGCAGGCGGACGCACGTTCTAAGTGGTGCCTAGCAACAGCGCCCTTTTCCGGCACGTGGTTATTTGGCGAATCCCTGGATGCTATCCTCATGGAGGATAGAGACAAGCGCAAAGTTCTTGCCAGGGTTCACAGATGGGCGGATAGACGTTCCACACCATATTTCAGAAGACAGCCCTTTCGGCCTGAGCCTTCCTTTGGGGGTCCCCCACCCCAGAGGTCGTACTATCAGGGGTCAGACCGCCAGGACAGGTCTCAAGCCAGAGACAGAGGCCGCCCCTTTTCACAGTCCAGACAGCCCTTCAGGGGATCTGGATCCAGGGGTTTCAGGAAATATAAGTGACTCCTTCGGAGACCTTCCCATTGGGGGTCGGCTCCAGCATTTCGCCACCCAATGGGAGAGAACGTCTTCGGATGTTTGGGCCATACGAACTATCCGCTTCGGCCTCCAGTTAGAGTTTGTCACCTGCCCGCCCTCCCGATTCGTCTGGTGCTCCACCTCACCCGACCCCATCAAACGGACATTGATGGAAGCAGAGATCCACCATCTTCTGCAGATTGCGGCAATAGAGAAGGTACCTCTGGGGCCGGAAAGGTTGGGGTTTTACTCCATCCTATTTCTGGTTCCCAAGGCCTCGGGGGGTGGTGGAGAGCAATACTCAATTTGAGGCAGCTCAATTTGTACATAGCTTACAAGAGGTTCAAGATGCATTCCCTCAAATCCATCTTGGGGTGCATCAGACATCGAGATTGGCTCACCTCCATCGACCTGCAGGAGGTGTACCTCCATGTTCCCGTTTGCCCTTCCCACCGCAGGTTGTTGAGGTTCTATTTCAATTGGTCCCACTACCAGTACCGAGCGCTTCCGTTCGGCCTATCGTCGGCACCCCGGACATTCACCAAGCTGTTGGAGGTGGTAGCTGCTTCCCTTCGAGCTCGTCCAATTCGTCTTCAATGCTGTTTGGACGACATTCTCATCCAATCGTCAACACCCCAAAGGGCTCACACCAACCTCCGTCTCACAATCTGCACGTTGCAGGCCCACGGTTTTTCGGTGAACCTGGCCAAAAGCCATCTGACACCGACCACTTCTTTGCTCCACCTCGGCGCCATCATCGACACCGAGTCCTGCGAGGTGTTTCTGTCGCCAGACCGCAGGGACAGCATTCTCTCCATCTTAGAGACTATTCGTCAACGGCCTCGGGTTCCCGTTTCCGTTCTCTCCAAACTCCTGGGCAAACTAATATCTTGCATAGGCATTGTCCCCTGGGCGCGGTTTCACACTCGGCCGCTTCAGTGGAGCCTTCTCCCGTTTCAACGGAGGGGCACCAGCCATACCAACTCACTCGTCACAGTCACACCGGAGGTCCTCCGCTTCCTGGCTTGGTGGTCTTCTCCAGCCCTACTGAAAGGATGCTCCTTCCGGGAGCCCACCCGGGTGACCGTCACCACGGATGCCAGCTTGTTCAGGTGGGGTGCCCACATGCAGTCTCAATTGGCCCAGGGGCGTTGGTCTCTGGCAGATCTAGCCGATCCCAACATCAATCTGTTGGAACTGAGAGCGGTGGCATGGGCGCTACACAGTTTTTCGTCCGCTCTACAGGATCGTCATATCCTGGTTCAGACGGACAATGTAGCGGCACATTCGCACATCAATCGGCAGGGGGGCACGTGTTCCAGGCGCCTTATGCGGGAAGCAGAAGCCATCTGTCACTGGGCGGAGAGGCACACTCTGTCTCTGAAAGCAGAACACATCTCCGGCATTCGCAACCGTCAGGCGGACTGGTTGAGTCGGACAACCATCGACCCGACGGAATGGCGTCTCCATCCAACGCTATTCTGGGAGCTGTGTCAGCGGTTTGGTCAACCTCAGGTGGACTTGTTCGCCAACCCCACCAACACTCACCTGCCGAGATTCTACACCAGATTTCCAACCCCGGGAGCGGAAGGGGTCGATGCCCTCCACAGTCCCTGGCCTTCGGGTCTGTTGTATGCGTTTCCACTGCTCCCCCTCATTCCGCGAGTGCTTCGGAAGTTGATGGTGGAAGGGGCAGAAATTCTTCTTGTGGCTCCCCATTGGCCTCGCCGGCCTTGGTATGCGGACCTGGTGGACCTCTCAGTGACTCCCCTGTGGCGGATTCCAGATTCCTGCATCTCCCTCAGCCAGGGAGCTCTTCTCCACCCAGAGCCCCAGTGGCTCCATCTGACTGTCTGGCACTTGAGGGGGACCTACTGAGGGCGGATAGTTTGCTTGGGGATGTCATCACCACCATCCAGGCGTCTCGACGGGGATCGACGCGCCGCATCTATGATTCCACGTGGATGGCCTACTGTTTCTTCTGTCGTCAGTCAGGGTTCAACCCCCTGTCTCCGGTTCTCAAACAGGTCCTCATGTTTCTTCAGTCGGGACTCAGGAGGGGTCTGGCGGCTAACACCCTTCGCCGCCAGGTTGCTGCTTTGTCCACTGTCATCAAGGTGGAACACTTGCGCTCCCTATATCACCACCCTACCATTCGCAGTTTCCTTCGGGGGGCCACCAACCTGAGACCACCGGTTGTGCACTGCTACCCCTCCTGGGATCTTTCCTTGGTGCTGGACTCGCTCACCTCGGTACCGTTCGAGCCACTCCAGATGGTCTCTCTCCGGTTTCTATCCTTGAAAACGGCGTTCCTGGTCACGGTCACTTCGGCCAGAAGGGTTTCAGAGCTGGCTGCACTTTCGGTGAGGGAGGATTTGTGTCATTTCCATCCTGACAGAGTGGTCCTCCGTATGGATCCATCTTTTCTCCCGAAGGTGAATACTTGGTTTCATCGTGCCCAGGAGGTTGTTCTCCCGGATTTCTGCTCTAACCCCCGTCATCCACTGGAGCGCTGTTGGCATAAGCTTGATGTCAGGAGAGCCCTTCGCATTTATATAAAAAGGACTGCTTCCTTTCATCGTTCGGAAGCGCTCTTCGTGGCATTCCAACCAGCGTCCATGGGCCGTAAAGTGTCATCGCAGACTCTTAGCCGTTGGATCAAGGCTTGCATTGCCCGGGCCTATGAGACTCAGGCGAGACCGGTTCCAGCCCGGGTAAAGGCTCACTCTACTCGCAGTGCGGCCACTTCCGCAGCTTGGGCGACGCAAGCGTCGATAGAAGATATTTGTAAAGCTGCCACCTGGGCCACGCCGTCTTCTTTCGTAAAGAACTATAAACTGGACTCTTGCCTCCGCCAAGGCGGCCTTTGGCAGGAGGGTCCTTCAGAGGGTCTGTTCCACGGCATCATCCCTGGACCGGCCTTCTCCCTCCCTTGTTGCTTAGGCTTGGGTATATCCCATTACTTGGACTCTCGTAGCAGCGCACAGGAGAAGTTCCGTTGGCTTACCTGAACGGTCTTCTCTGTGCGCTGCGTAGAGATTCCAAACCCGCCCTGGCTGTTCGGTCCAGGGTGCCTTTGACTTTCTACACGTCCTCATCGTATTTCTTCGTTTTGAAACTGGCGGGCTTCTCAGCAGAAGTGAGAGGGCGTGCTTCAAAAAGAAAAAAAATAACAACTCAGTCCTCACTTAACTGACCGAGATTAACCCATTACTTGGACTCTCTATGCAGCGCACAGAGAAGACCGTTCAGGTAAGCCAACGGAACTTTACATAAATCTTCTCAACTAAGGGTTAGCACCTGTTTGGGGTTAGATAAGGGTCAGTGAAATTCAAGTGGGGGTTGGATTTAGTTCGCTTGTGGCTACATAGGGGTGCTAAGCTGAGCCCTCTTTTAACTCTGCCCCCAGATTCTGCCTCTCCTTCTCTACAAGTAACTTGCTTCTCCCTGCAAAACAACAACAACAACAACAACAAACAAAAAACAAAACCAAACCCAGAAATGTCATATTGACCAAGAGAAGGACTGTTACAACTTATTGCAGTCTGGACAGGCCCATTGAAACCAATGGGGCATATAAATTAGCCTAGTTTATGCCCAATTAATTTCAGTGGTTTTAGTTCTAAGTATGACTAAGTCTATATGCAACCCACAATAAATATGTTCATGAAATCTTCTAAATATATGTTGCTACTATTGCCTCCTGAGTTTTGTGTGTCAGTTATCTATTTTTGAAAAGTTGGTTACGATACGAAAATCTGCATAGAACAAAATAAGATCAAATTGGAAATATAATGTCAGTTCTACTTGGAGACCGCTTCTGGACTTTGTGCTTGAGGTGGAAAAAAAATGAAACTTTGATTTTGGGTTTTACTGATTAGATTGATTTGTCGTTATAGAAATAGCTAGTTTATACTATTATGGAAAAATAAAAAGTTGAGGTTCAATGTTAATGCTTTATTCTACTGCAACAGAGGGAGTCGGAAGTCAACTCGGAAGTCAACTCTCTTTTCCCCTCTCTTCTCTTTTCCCCTTCCCCTTCATGTCCTACTATTTGATTTTGTATTTTTGTATTTTTATTATATTCTATAAACTAATAAAATGTTAAAATGAAAGGAAATATAATTTCAGGTTGTTTGTATAATTGACTGGAGCAAATTATTCAATATTCCTTGGGAGATGATTGCATTATTAAATATAACAAACGTAGTAATTTATATTTTACCTTGTTCAAATATTATTTTCAGTTCAGCTGCCTTGTCTATCTTGTTTCAGATTTTTAAAGTAAGAAATTGACAGTGCTGACACAGGTTCTCAGTGTCTAAATTGAACCAATGTACTTTATGACCTTCAGCCAGCACCAGCATACAAGAAGAATAAATATAAACTTAAAACAACGGGATAAAGATATACTGAGTGTATCTATCTCTAAAATGTTCTAGTTGGTGGGATGCGGGTCAGTGTTTTGGCTTGCAAGATATGGTCTCCAGATTAGATAGTCTAGCTTGCATGCATGTGAGCATGCTTGGGGTAACCTGCACTTTGGTTGTGTTAAAACTGACCATTTCTGTCTTAGCAGCAGAGTAATGCTCTATATGATTTGGGTATAACTGAGGCTGATGCAGTAGATTCTACCTTCTATGTCTCACTAAAAAGTATTACTGTATGTGAAAAACTAGAAAACCAGTCATGATGAGTGGTGGAGATCAGTATCTCTGTGGTGATAACCAGATCCCTAGAAAACTGAATTTTGGAATGGAGAGAGTAAATGATAAAAGTGTGTAAAAGTACAGGTCCTGCATGAAAAAGTATTACAAGATAGATTATTCTCCCAAAAGAATGAAAGAAAACTAGACAAAGAAATAGGATGCAGAAGCCTTTTGGAAAAGGATGAAAAGGTATCATATTACAGAGTGACATAAAATAGTTTATTCAATATTATTGATTGGAAATATTTAATACAGAGCCAGTTTGGTGCAGTGATTACCAGGCTAGAAACTGAGAGACTGAGTTCTAGTAAGTCTCCTTAGCCACAAAACCACCTGGGTGACTTTGGGCCACTCTCTCTAAGTCCTAACAAGAAGGGAATGGAAACCCACTTCTGAAAAGCTTGCCAAGAAAAATGCAGACATTAATCCAGGCAGTTGGCAGGAGTCATGACAAACTTGAAAGTGCACGTGCATTTAAAATTCTTGTCCATTTTCTATTGTAAAGGTGGAAGAGTACTTGTTTCAGAATTGCACATATTTTTATTGGTTTGAAAAATTCTCACATTTTTCGCTGTAATACTATCGAAGACTACTACAATATCTTTTTGCTCGAAATCAAAAGAGTCATCAAACTATACGTACCACTAATAACCACCAAAACCAAGAAAAACAAATTACCCAAAAAAATAAGGAAGCTTCAATCCAAAAAAAAATCTCTTTGGCGAAAAAACAAAACTGGCTACGTTGCTAACTTTAAAAGCCGCTACAAAAATCTATGCCACCAAATAAAGACTGAATGCACCAATTATCACATTAATCAAGAAGAAAACCTTCTACGCACGAAATCCACCCGCGCCTTCTATAACTTTGTAAACAACCAACTC
>QLTV01001698.1:1975345-2036083 GCA_003457575.1 Thermophis baileyi
CAGAAAATACGACTTCAGCAACAGAGTGATCAATGCCTGGAATTCACTACCTGACTCTGTGGTTTCTTCCCCAAACCCAAAATTCTTTAACCTTAGACTGTCTACTGTCGACCTCACCCCATTCCTAAGAGGTCTGTAAGGGGCGTGCATAAGCGCACCAGCGTGCCTACCGTCCCTGTCCTACTGTCCTATTGTCCTCATCTATCTGTATTCACCTTGATTATGTTTATGTTTATACCTATACCTGCTATCTTGTACATGTTTGACAAACAAACAAATAAAATAAATAAATAAATAAATTCCCTTTCAGAAGCAAAAAAAATAAAAGTCAAAGAAATTTAAGTATGAGGAAGGGAAGGGGAGGAGAGGAGGGGAGGGGAGGGCAGGGGAGGAGAGGAGAGGAGAGGAGAGGAGAGGAAAGAAGGAAAGGAAAGGAAAGGAAAGAAGAAGGAAAGGAAAGGAAAAAAGGAAAAGAGGAGAGGAAAGGAGAGGAAAGGAAAGAAGGAAAGGAAAGGAAAGAAGGAGGGGAGGGGAGGGAAGGGAATGAAATTCTAATTATACCAACACCATTTATTACAGAGTCTCTCATTATCAGTCTAGCCTTCCATATCACGCTTGCTTCCAGCATGTTTGTACATGCCTTCCTGCACTGCCTTTTGTTCTTTAAACATTTCTCTTTTTTTTTTTAAGGTTTCATCAACTGATCCAATCAAAACTTTCTAGTGTTTTTCTTCCTCTCAACCCATTAATTCTTCAATGTATTTTGCAATTTTACCCTCAATTATTTGTGCTATATGACCAAACCACCTCAAATAAATTTTTCATACTAGTCACTTTTTATTTAATACACTTTCATTCAATACCTATTCTTTGTAGAACCACTCTCTTCATTAGCTACAAAAATTTCATTAAATTCCCAACATACCGTACTTTTGTGTTTGTCCTGATGAATCATCAACTAAAATGACAGACCATACATCCATTACATTCCTTAATATTTCTTCACCCATTCCCTGTTTTTAGTAAACATTCCATTAAAGATAAAGGTTTCACCTGTCCAGTCATGTCCAACTCTAGGGTGTGGTACTCATCTCTGTTTCTTAGCAGAGGAAGCCAACCAGCATTGTCCAAAGACACTTCTGCGGTCATGTGGTCAGCATGACCATATGCTGAGCCACATGGAATGCTGTTACCTTCCCACCAAAGTGGTACCTATTAATCTACTTGCATTTGCATGCTTTCAAATTGCTAGGTGGGCAGGAGCTGGGGCAAGTAACAGGAGCTCATCCCATCGTGTGTCACTTAGGTCTTGAACCCAAGCTATCAGCTTTCCAGCTGACAAGCTCAGCATCTTTAACCACTGAACCATTGTACCTCCAAACATTCCATTAACAACATATAAAAATTCATCTAGTTTTTTGCAAATAATGTATATTTTCTAGTCATTCACTCCATTTTGCTCTTGGTTTTTTAATTTTCAAATTCACATATCTCATTGCCTTACACTTTCTACCCAACGTTTTCTGCAAATCACTTTGTTATTGGTCAACAACATGGCATCACCTGTATTTAAAATAGATAGGACATTTTCATACTTTCCATTTGTGTAACTGCTCTTTCCAGCCCAGACTGATTGGAGATAGTGTGACTAATTCCAGTGAGACTTTTATCTACAAGGGAGGCAAAAGTGCTTCAAGTTCTTAGACTTAGAGCGTGGCAACTGATCCTCTTGCTATGCTGTTGAGTGCTGAGCTGGTCTCTAATACCTTCTAATAATATAAAAATTGAGTGAACCTGTTCCAGAATTGGGTAAATGCTCAGGTTAGTCATTTGACTCAATCAACCAGGTGACTCAACTACCACTTATTGTTGTACTGTCTACTACACTGCTTCCTGCAATTGGGTGACTTCAGTCTCTTCATTTCGTGCCTGATAAATAAGTCAGATGTCCAGAAAAATTCAAAGTATTCATCATTCAAAAAGATTGAAATGTATGTATCCTTTAAAATTGTGATTTTTCTCAGATCATTCATTCTTGGGTGAGATTTATACTTGGACTTTTGACAAAGCTGCCAAATGGCCATTCTAAATCTAGAAAATAATCCTGTTCTGGATAGTTATGCCAATGTTTTGCTTAAATTTACATCTGCCTTTGGTGACTCGGCCAGAATGGCAATATCTATTGATGAAATTACACTTATAAAGTATGGACATTTATTGTTGATTTCCATTTTTTTTTTTGGCTTGGAATGGAGTGTAATAAACTGGTTTCATTTAACTAAGTTAAAAAGAGAGTAGCTAATGAATTGTGAGATGAGTTGGTTTTAGAGGATACGCCAAACATTAAAAAAATTAAACCAGTCCTTGAGTGTAGATGGAAGACTAGAAGAATTTTATTTTTATTTATGAAATTTATCCAGTGCCTCAGTCTTGATGAACTCTAGACGAAGTACACATTCAAATTATAATAAGGCAGTAATACAATAAACTAAAGCAAATATTAACAGTGATAAAACAGTTATAAAAACACTCTGACATACATGCCTTGAGTCCCAAAGCTGTGTTGGAAAGACCAGATCTTTATAGATTTCTGCAAGGCCATGGAGCTACCTTTGCCTCATGTGGCAAGTTGTTCCAGAGTAGGAGAGCCTCCATGGAGAATACCCACCATTGTCCTCCAGCTTTTGGGATTTTACACTAGCTGAATTTTTTTGGGTAGTCCATAGAAAACAAATCACTGTAATCAGTGTAAAAAATGACAAAAGCACAAAAGCACAAAACAAAAGATTGTCTTCAAGGAGGAATCAGTCCCGATGGATTCCCTAGCCTTCAAGCATGCTCTCCCTGAGAAGCAAAACCCCATCAAAAATCAATATTGATAATCCCTTGAAATCAGAAGACTTTTGAATCAGCAGTCCTTCCATCTTGCTTGGGATGAGTCTGAATCTGTTTCTCCTCATTCAGACTGTCTCCAGGCATTGAGTTTTAACTGCCTTATATCCCATTTGACCTAGGGTGGAGATGTGCAATTGAATATCATTAGCATATCAAATGTATTTGACCTGGAACCAATAACCCTCCTAGCAACTCCCTGGTGATGTTAAACAGAATTGGGAAGAAGAATGAGCCCTTCATTCCATACAATACCCATTCTAGAACATACTATGGCATTCTAGAACATACTATGGTTGACAACAATGAAGGCTGTTGAGAGGTTCAGCAGCACCATAGTAGTGTGTTTCTGTCATCCAAGCTTCTCCAGCCATCAATCATGAATGTGATTGGTGCAGTTACTGTTTCATATACAGATCTGAATCTAGATTGTAAATCCAAATAATCTTACAACCCTTTATTATCTTTTACACTCTTTCTCAACAACCTTCCTCCAAAAAAGGGAGGCTTGAGATGGAAGAGTAGTTGTCTAGTACTGTTGGATCTATGGCTGGCTTCTTGAAGACTAGATGAATCAGTTCCTTCTTCAAAGTGGTTGGAACATCTCCCTCTTTCAAAGTGGCATTGACTACCATCTGGAACTATCTCATTGGCTTGTGGAACAAGTTCCATTATTATTTAAGGGAAATATTAGGATTCAGTTTTTTGTAAATGATTTAATTTGGCAAGTAAATGAGAATTCGATGAGAAATAATTTTTTGTGGCTTTCCCCCCCTTACTGTTCAGTTTCTATAGTGGCTTTTAATTCACTTGTGCTGTGCAATATTTTGATTGCAAATGAATTATAGTTTATATGTATGCTTTTTAAACAAGAGTTCTGTGAGATAAATCAGACTCTAAATAGACAGGATTAAGGCATTTAGGGAAAAAGTGGAAACCTACATTTCTGTTCATACTAATCATGGCATATGAAGTTATTTGTGAAATGAAATTGGGGATTATTTGTGAAAGTTGCTCAGTGTGTAATGAACAGACCTGACACTTCTTGGAAATATTGATTCCTTAACTGAGATAATCTTGTTGAGAAGGCTTCATGTGTTTAGAGACGCACTCACATGATACTTGCTGAGATAAAAGTTGTAGATAGTTGTTAAAATATTGTTTTGCGTGATACATTATGCTTGGGGCTAGCTTAACAAAACAAGTGTGAGTCATCCAGCTAATACAGTTCCTACAAATATGGTACTGGAATAGAATTGCTCTAGCATGAATCTTCAGGAGTTCTCAGCTATGGAAGAAAGGAAAAATGTGTGTAATATGAAATAAAAACATGACATTTAATGAATATAACCTCTAGAAAACTTCCTAAAATTTGGTTTAGACACTAATAACTAATTCTAACCTTTTAAAATATCTTAGATTTGAACACTGATATTTTATATGCATTTCTTGAAGTATTAATTGACTAAGATTTTAGTCAGCCCAAGACTAACTTAGCTCTGCAGAGTTTTGAGATGAATTGTGATTTCCCAAATGAGGCTAAGAGAGGTTCAAAATAGCTATCATAACTGATGCATTTATTTTGCGAATGTTGTAATTATGTGCTGTTCAAAACATCAAAAACTTTTGAACTTTTAATTAAAGTGTAGAATAAAATAAGTTATACATTTTGTTTTAACTAATTTGAGACTATAAGTTTTTTAAAATTATTATTTTTATTTATAATTAATTTTAGCAGTAATTTTTACAGAAATTTAAAAATAGATAAAAATTAATGAAAACTAAGAAAAATATAAAAAAGAAAAAAGTTCAGGGAGCAAAAGATGGTATGGGGAAAGGAAGGAAAAAATATGTAAAGGGAAAAGTAGGGGAAATATAGGTAAAGAAATGACTTCCCCTTTCAGCAGGACCAAGTACAAACAATTTGAGTAACTTTTTACCTTTTCCAACATTAAAATTTCAGCCCATATCTCATCTTTTATCTTTTAGCAAATAAAAGCTCATGATTCAATCTTAATAAGCAAAATTAAGAGTTACCAGAAATAGCAATCTATATCAATAACCTTAAACAAGAAAATCAATTTCATATTTCTTTCCTTTACACAGTAATTTATCATTTTTTATAACAATTCAAAACCTCCACCCTCTTTTTCCCATATCTTATATCTATATACAAATAAACCCTCATCATTCCAAGTTAATCAGAAAAGATTCCTTTAAGAGCTACCAGAAACAATAGCATATTGAAATTTAATCTCATCAAATATCTCACAAATTAATTTGTTATCTCTTCATCCCCTCTCAGAAATTCCTTCGCAAGTTTAACACTTTCCTTCCATTTCAATACAGCTAGTTCTTGATTTACAACCATTCATTTAGCGACTGTTCAAAGTTACAACAGCAGTGAAAAAAGTGACTTACACCAGTCCTTCACTTACAACTTTTGCAGCATTTCCACAGTCAGGTGATCAAAATGTGGGTGCTTGGAAACCAGCATGTATTTAGGATGGTTGCAGCATCCCAGGGCCATGTGATCACCATTTGTGATCTTCCCAGTTGGCTCCCAACAAGCAAAGTCAATAGAGGAAGCTGGATTTGCTTAACGACTGTGTGATACACTTAACAACTGCAGTGATACACTTAACAACCATGGCAAAAAAGGCTGGGTAAAATTGGGTGAGACTCAGTTAACACTTTTGCTTAACAATGGAAATTCTGATCCACATTGTGGTCATAAGTTGAGGTCTACCTGTACTATAAAGTTGTTTATCACTTTCTCTAAAAATACAACAAAAATTCTCTTCCTGTATCTTATCTAATAACAAATCTTTAAAGCCTCATTATTCAGTTATGGTATTGAAAAAAACCACTCAAAGCTGCTAAGAAAAGAAAATCATACACATTTTAACCTTGGTTAAAAAAGTCAACTTTATAAATTTGCTTTTCACTTTTAAAAGTCTGGGTATTTATTCTTTTACAGTAGTGTCCCAGGAGCTGATTTCTTTTCATTCTTTCTTTATCTTTTCTCAGGAACTCCTTTGTGGGTATAACACATCTCTTTTGTAAGTGCCAAGTGAGAAAGTTGTCCAACTCACTCTTCTGACTCATTATTTGTGTGTCCTTTTAAGCTATAAAACTTCCAGCAGTTTCATTTGTAAAGCCTGTACAGCATCTTTGTCAATATCATTCTTGTATCCTGTCAATTTTAAATCCATATCCAAAACAGCCTGATTTTCTCTTCTGTGTCCTCTTTTGAACCCATTTTCAAAGGACAATCTGAACAGAAAGTTCTGAGTAAATTATTGATAAATATCCTTGAATTCTTCCAGAGTTGGCATAGTTTTCTCTATTTTGTATTAGTGGGTCTTCTTTCATTATAATCTTAAATTCTTTCTTGTTTCCTCTAGTAACCAGCTTTCAAAGTCTCCCCTTACCATGTTTTTCTCTAATCTGCAATATTTTCCTAGAGAAATATTTTTTTTTACTTAAATTCAAAATCTTCATGTATTTTTAATAGGGTTTTAAAAGCAAAGGAATTATTCTAATTATTTCATAATCTTATTTCCAGTTAATCTGGCCCCTTAATCCATTTAAAAAACTTTCTAAAATTAATGTTCTAGTTACTGTTGTGCTACTTATTTACAAATAACAAAGTTTTTCTTTAAGTTCTGAAATTTAATGAAACCTCTTCCACTGAGGATTGGAAGAAATCACCCTATGTAATAAAATTTATCCTTCTGAAGGTTCTTAATATCAAAAAATCAATCAATCAATGTCTCTTTGAAATCTGGCTTGGTCAGACCTGACTCTTCCAGCTCCCAGTGCTCTAAAACCCTCCAAAACCGCTGTTTTATGATATTGTTATGGGGAGCATCTATGAAGCATTATGAGTGATCCCTGGTCCCCTCCGTAATCAGGAAAGGATTCTGGGGAGCTGATTCATTCACTGGCTTCTCTTTCCCACACAGTTGTCAGCTCCATTTGCGCAATGACATATTCAGTTCACCATGCGTCCCTGGAAGACTGACTAATTTGAGACTGCAGTGATATTTTCAAGCAATTGTTTTAAGAGCTGTGGCATGATTGTAGCATTATTGATATAAAAAATAATACCAGCTCACCCTTGTTGAACTCTACATCTCCTAACCCGAAATAATTCCAGTTCTGAGTTTAGTTTTGTTTCAGCCACTGCTGGTATGCAGTGTGATCCTCGATGGGAATGTCTCCTGTCCTATTTTACTCATTATTGTTATATTTTTGGCTTCAAATCTTCAAAAGAGTTCAGGGAATGAAAGTTTGGCTCCAATTACCAAAACAGTATAAATTACTGCTGTGCCAATCCCTCACAAAACCAAGAAGAACATTTCCAAAGGTAATAATGAAATGCTCTTTATTTGCAGAAATGGCTCTGCATTTCCTAAATGTATCGGCTCTTTTCCATTCTTTTTCCCCCACAGAGAGAGAGTGAGTTCATTCTCTTTTTTCTTTTGGTTTCTCTCTCTTTTCCCACCTCTTCTTTCCCAGTTGCATTTTGTGACAGCATACACTGAGCAAACTTGCAAAAAGCCAGCAGTGCTTGGAAACCGGCTTTAAAATTCATGTCTAATAATAAAACTGGTTTTTTACAAGGTAACTTGAAATATTTTTCATGTGGGGAATATGATTACAGGAGCCATGATTTTTCCTTACCCAGAAATAAATAACTTAAAAATGTTTGAAGATGTTCAGATAATGTGAAATGGTCCTTAAAATGTACAAAAAGAATGTCGACCAGAGGACATCAAAGAGAAATAAAATGTAATGATAAGAGTTTATATTCTGTTCATATCTTTAAAACAAAATAGGAAGAACTACTTTAATATTGATGGCACTAACTGATTCAGTTCCTTCAGAAAGCATATTTAGAGGTAGTGTTCTAAGTACATTCTCTGCATTTCCTGTGTTACAGCCAATGATCTGTTTGGCTGCTTTCTTTAATGTTACAAAAGCTTTCAAAGTATGAGCCAGTTGTTTTATGTGCTGCCATCCTGAGGCCAAATTGTGGACATCTTGGAACACATGGAAATGAAAGATGAGAACAGGCTGGGATGGAATGAAGAGCCCATCCATCGCATGTGTAAACATAGAACGACATCTGATCTTTTTTCAATGAGATAATTCAATATAACTATTTGCACAAATATGTTGTTCTCTGAAACCTCAGTAGCATCACTAATGAAGTGGGCTTCAGTCTATACAAGTTTATAAGATGTTAGTTAACCTTCATATGTCACAGGATTGATTATGATTTGATTTTTCCTATGCATCAATGATACCCCCCCCCAAAGTAAAATTGACTGGCTGTTTTCTAATGTGTCAAATTCTCTTTACCTTCTCAGCTGTTTATTGCTCAGAGATGCCCCACCCTAAAGTTGAGATAACAGTTAAAGAGAGATTACACACACACACACACACATACACACACACACACGTGCATGTGCATGTACGTATACATACATATTAATTATTAATTATTAATTAATTATTTTGGAGAGCAGAATCTCTGACAGATCCTTGCTATGACAAAGATGCTCTGATCAGCCACAAAATTATATTTTGGAGTTATGGGGGCAATGTCTGTTACTTTTCAAAAGTTGATTTGGTTTCATTCTTTTCTTTTAACCAACTTGCTGGTGGCTTTGTGTTCCCAGAGAGGACAGAACTAACAGAAGGCCTTCAGTATGGCAAAATAGCATTCTTCCCTTTAATGACAAAAAAGAAAAGGTTCTGGCAGACAATCCGTCCCTATGAACTGGCATGCAAAAGACTATGTCATTGTTCTGTTTTTGCTGCTGTTATTTGTCAAGATCTCAAATGTATGTGGTTAAACTGTCATAGACCCATATTGCATTACTTGCAGTGGAATATATGTGGAATATAGCAATAGACAGCAAGGGATATTCTGATGCAGTTCCTATTGAAAGCAAGATGCCGTGCTTGGGAGACAATGAGGGTACTAAATTTTTTCAGCTTGGTTGATCGTGAGTCCTGGCTTTTGATTTAATGCTGAACTCCTTATGGAAATCATTTCTTGTTTGCTTCTGAGAAGCCAGTTGTTAAAAAGAAATAACCATTTGGGAGAAAAGATTGACTGAACTGCAGGGAAACAGTGTGGCAAAGAAGAGGCAGAATAGAAAGGAAAACCAAGGAGAAGAGAGATTGCGGACTGTAGCTGCTGATTGTTTGCTAGCTGCTGCTAATCAATAGGCAGCTCAAGAGGACATATAGAGTATGAAACCAGTTTTCAGATTGCAAGGTCAATGAATGAATGAATGAATGAATGAATGAATGAATGAATGAATGTCCAGAGTAGTCAGGAGGTCATGGGGAATACCTCTTTTTCTGTCCCATTCTCTCCCCCCCCCCCCAATCTTCTTTCACTCCAGATTAGTTCTTGTCCAGAGAGGCAGCAGCAAACTAACTAGGAAGATTGGTATGGAAATTTGGCTAGGGAATTTGCAGGGAAAACTTTTCAAGCAACAGGAACAGCAAAGGAAGCATGATTGTGACCCGCAGAGGACATGTAATGATTGTCTTTCTACCTGAAGAGGAGTCAGACCAGGGGTGGGTTCCTCCCGGTTAGGACTGGATTGCCCAAACCGTTAGCGACCCGCTGGTGACGTCACGGATCCGGTTCGGTCGGTGCCGGTCCGTGGGCACCGCCATCTTTTTTTGGGAATTTTTAGTGATTTTTTTACTGTTTGGAAGGTTTTTCCTGTTCTGCCGCTTGAAAGAGGACCCTCCCTCCCGCCCCTGGGTTTATACTGACCTTTATTCCTTCGCCCGAAGCACAGCTGATCAGCTCCTCAGCTGTGTTTTGGGCTGATTGAAGCTACTGAGCATGTGCGGAAGCCAAATTGCCTGAGGGAACGCGTGCGCGCGCGGAGGGAACACGTGCACGCCCGCGCGAGTGGAGGGAGCGCGCACGCGCAAAACATTGCAATGTGAACTGGTGGGGAAGGTAAGTGGAACTCACCCCTGAGTCAGACTATACCTTCTCCAAGGGCAACCTTGTTTCCTTGTTGAAGGAGAAAGTGGAGGGAGTAGAAGAGAAAGTTGCTACGCTGAAGTGGATCAGGGAAGATGAGATACTGATTTTAATGCTGGAAAAAATCCTGGCAGACCCTCACCCTGTTTTATGGGAGTCAACAAGCTGTCAGCCACTTGAAAATAATGACGCAGACCCAATGCTGGTACCTGCTGATTGAGAGAACAAGGACTCAGATGCTGATGGGAGATTGTCAAGCGCTAAAATAAACAATCAGCTAAGTAGGGCTGAGGAGTGCAATCTCAGTGGAGAGGAAGGAGTGTCAGCTTCTCTAGGGAAGGCTACATACATTGTAGGCTATCTAAGGCTCCCCTTCCTTGTGGGAAACTTACTTTCTGCTAGTAAACCAGTATTCTTCAGTGCTCTCATTCTTGGTTTCTCCTCATTCCTTGCCTTACAAATACTGTAGATCTTTATCTTATAAAGCCCAGACTGGACATCTGCATCCACACTGTTGGATCTGCTTTTCTTGGTTGTATTTAAATTACAGCTGAGTTACAGACAAGAGGTACTTTCTCTGCATAGCATTCTCTAATTAAGTTACATCATTCAGCTCTAGCAATACTGTCAACTGATTTATGGCCAGGATAATAAGTTCACCGGAAACTTGCTAATTGCTTCTGTTTTCCCGCCTCTCAGACTAGTGCAGGAGGCATGCTTATCGTTGAGATAATTTGGATAGGCATGCTACAATTAACAGGAGCCAACATGCTTTTTGCCTCAAGTTTAGTATCCTTCCAATCTGTGATTCTCTTCCTATGTTACTCCACCTTTCTTTTGTCCTTTTTTTTTTTTTTTAAAGTGATGATGTAAGGTATTTCATAATACTAAATGGATGGGAAAAGAATATTCTTTATAACAGCTAACGAGTATTTTCTAATTTGGGGTTTTAATACTGGCTTGCATGGCTATTCATTTTCATGATAAATACACTTTTAAGATAGGCACAGTTCTGTCAACAAAGGATGTTCTTGCTTTCCTTTTTTTCTTTCCGTTTCATTCTTAAACAATCTGGACTGGGATGATTTCTCAAATGTATAATCACTGAGGGACAGCTATTCATGCTATTGTTTTATTGCTGAAATAGTTCACTATAAACAAGGATTGTAATTAATGCAGCTTATTAATAACTATTATAAGCATTATATTGGTACTGCAAGTTGACTTTTTATGGAAAGCACATATGTCCATATTAATTTTCATAATAGAATCTCTAATAAAGAAATTCTAATAATTGTGTAAAGTTCTGTGCACCCAATTATTATGCATACAGGAAGTCCACTAGGTGATGCGGTCGTAAAGCATGATGTCACATGACTATCATTTAGTGACAGTAATCCCAGCAGTCCTGGTGGTTGTTGAAACCCAGAGATTAGAGTCCTAGGCAAGCAAGCCAGCAGACGAGAGCTTAGATGGGTAGGTGAATGCCGCCAGTGGGAACTACTGAGTGTGGGTGGGCTGTAAGGATTGTGGATGGGCTGGCAGAGGCCTTTATGGAGCATGGGCAGGTAAGGTTGTGCTACGGAGGATGACAGCCCTGGGATCCCATACCATGTAATGCAACTGCTCTGGAGAAAAACCAACATCCACTCTTTCATCCAGACCAAATAGCAAGCTGCAAAATACAATTTCAAATCAGGTAAACCCAATCTTCCTCTTTTCCTTCGCATCTTGTGACACCTTAGATTTAATTTGTGGGTTTTTTTCCTTGCCGTAGAAACAAATTTAAATAAATCATTTTGCCACTCTTTAAATGATGTATCAGTTTGAAACAAAAGCATCACTCTTGGCAAAACATTCAATTTTATCACAGACATTCTTCACAATGACAATTGTAATTTTTTTAAAAATCTCACCTTTATTATTCTGTTTCCTTGACTCAGATGCCTAGGGAAATGGCCAGTCTTGTTCAGTGCCTTCAGAAAGACTAATAGAACATCCAAATCTCCAGGGAACATGTTGTTCCATAAGGCAAGTGTGGCCACTGAGGAAGGCATGATTCCAGGGTCCAATAAGATCACACTGTTTGATAGAAAGGACATAGAGCTTGTCTTCTCTATTGATATAGATCTCTGGCGGAGCAGAGACTATGGGAGAAAAGTAGTCTCAGAAATAGCCTGGTCCTATGATATGTAGAGCTTTATAAACAGCTGTGGTGGCACAGTGGTTAGAAAGCAGTATTGCAGGCTGACTCTGCCCACAGCCAGCAGTTCAATCCTCACTGGTTCAAGGTTGACTCAGCTTTCCATCCTTCCGAGGTGGGTAAAATGAGGACCCAGATTGTTGGGGGCAATATGCTGACTCTGTGAACCGCTTAGAGAGGGCTGTAAAGAACTATACGGTATATAAATCTAAGTGCTATTGCTATATTTAATGACTGTACATCAGGATGGGCAACCCATGTACTGTTGTTACTCCATCATCCAATTTGTGGTCGCTCAGATTGTGCTGCCAAAATGTCATGTTAAATCTCATTGATGCAATTTGAGGCTATTTTATCTGTTAGCTGGAAGGTTAGGGATAGGCAATGGAGCAGTTTGCCTCATAGAAATCTACTTTTATTTTAAACTTAATCTACCCTCAATAAACCTAGGGGGGGAAAAACCTGGGGAAAAAATTGAGGTTGTCAAAACGTTGTGCAACTATTTTCTAGACGTTCAGAGGTCAAAATGCAACCCCTAACCTCTCACATATTATTTTTATCTACAGCATTAGAGACAGTGGTGAAATACAATTTTTTTTACTACCGGTTCTGTGGCTTGGTGGGCGTGGTGGGCGCTTGGTGGCCCTGGCAGGGGAAGGATACTGCAAACTCTCCATTTCCTCCCGATCAGCTGGGACTCGGGAGGCAGAGAATAGATGGGGGCGGGGCAGGATACTGCAAAATCCCCATTTCCACCCCACTCTTGGGTCAGCCAGAGGTGGTATTTGACAGTTCTCCAAACTACTCAAAATTTCCGCTACTGGTTCTCCGAACTACTCAAAATTTCCGCTACCGGTTCTCCAGAACCTGTCAGAACCTGCTGGATTTCACCCCTGATTAGAGGTCAATTTATTAACAATTATCATTACTTATTAACAATTCCTATTAGAGTAGCTTAAAGAAAAACAGAAACACTTAATGACATTATAACAAGGAAAGTTTGTGAAGCTATAAAAAAATTAAAATAAGGAAAACGCCTGGACTAGATGGTGTACCAGCTTATTATAAACATTTTAACGATGAGTTACTACAACCATTGCTACACAAGATGAACTCTATTTTAAAGGCTGGAAAGATACAGGACAGTTGGATAGAGGCCAGTATATCATTAATACCTAAAGAAGGTCAAGATTTGACCTCATCAAAAAATTATTACCCAGTATCATTACTAAAGAATGAGTCACTGTAACAGAACCTCTGTGTCTCAGCTGGTCTCAGGCCGGACCTGGTAGGAACAAAGGGAGCCAGGACACGCACTCAAACGTGGCAAAACTCAGCTTTAATCCCCATAAACAGGCCAGAGTCTCAGAACGCGATGAGTAGGCAATCCCTTGTAAATCAGCGCTGGGAGCGTCCGCCTCCCAGTGCCTTTTCAAGTCTCTGGACCCCACCCCATGTCCATCTCGCTGCCCATGGCCACCGGTAACCACCATCCGGCGGCCGGCGGCGTTGGGGCTATACATATCCGTCCGCCACGGTAGCTGCCTAGGCCGACACCCATTTGGCGGCAACGGTTCTCACCGGCCAGAACGACCCGCCAGGTGGCACGTGGCCGCTGTGGAAGACTGCCGGGACCGATCAGCTGGGCGGCGTGTGTTCGGCAGTTTGGCGCCGTCAGATGTCGGGCCACCGCCGAGCCACCGCCTCGGTCGTTGCTCCTGCTGCATCCCCCCCAGGTATGGCGAGCCCCGGGCCGGGGCTGGACACTGTGTGCATGTGTGTTCAAAGATTTAAAGCTGGTTGGTTAAAGTTCCAATTAGTGTTTACAATATTTTGATAACAAAAAAAAAGTGTCACCACTCTCAGGCAATAAAGCTGGTACTACACACACATTGCATGTTGTGTGTTTACCAAGAATGCCAAAATTGAAATCTCATTAGAACAGTTTTTTCAATCTTACAAATAAATATTGCCTGATAATAGCAGTTCCTTTTCCTTTTTCATGTTACTCGGTAGATTTCACAAATTAATATTTTCATGTCTTTATAAAACTGTATGCACTTTAAAAGATTTACCTATTTGTTGATTCTTTTTTTGCACTGTCAAATCATATGAGTCCCAGTTTACACTAATAAAGTAGAACATGACACAGTGCAGAAAAATAAGATAATTAAAACTGCAATCATCCCAGAAAACATAGATAAGTCAGTGATGGCAAACCTTTTGGGCTTGGCATGTCACAAATTTGGAAAATGCCTCACTTGACTCAACTGGTGTGTCTCTCCCCACACCACAAAAAAAGGAAAAACAATTCTTTATCTCCCCTTCCCCATCTAGGCCACCCTGAGACTGGACCTGAATTAGAGGCCCGGTGCTCAACTTCAGGCCCAGCACTACCACTGGTACTTAATAAGGCCGCTTTGTGCTGTTCCTCAAGGCGCATGAGCCTTGGGCAACTCCACAAGTGCCCCCGTGCCCCAGCACTCCCTAGGATCTGCTTCACACTGCTTACCTTCAGGAGGTGTTCTGTTTCTGATGACTACCTGAGACTGCTCCAGGTCACATGAAGCCTTCGTTCTTGAAGCAGCTTCGAAGAATGTTCTTCCATGACATCAGCAGTCTCTGAAAAACATGCAAAAGCATACCCCATTCTTGTGTGACTTGTGGAGGCTGCATAAGAGCACACCCCATTCTCCTGCCGCCTCTGAAAATTGTACAAGAATGGGGCATGCTTTCAAGAGTTGCTGCTGTTGGGTTTGGTGAACGCTGGTGTGACGTCCAAAAAATATGGCATGTCATAATAGGTTTGCCATCAGTGCCTAGTAGGTATAACAAGTAGGCTACTATTAACACAAGTAGTCTTAAATGGCAAAGTGCATATGGAACAGTTCAGTTTTTACTGCTTTGTAGATTGCTGTTAAAGTACGGTATATAGAAATAAAAATCAATCAATCAAACAAACATACCATTCTAGCCTCTGAGGAAGGTGGTAGTGGTACTCTCATTCTTGGTTTCTCCTCATTCCTTGCCTTGCAAATAGATCTTTATCTTATAAAGCCCAGACTGGACATCTGCATCCATGCTACTTTTTTGCATCTGCGTTTTTCTCTTTCATATAAGGATTAGATAAGCTCATCTCCTGAGATGAGTTCACTGGACAGGATGGTCCTGTCTGGAGAAGGTGGTCCTGAAGCCAAACCATGCAGGGCTTTCAAGGTTGGAACTAACACTTTAACCTACTTGAAAGCCTACTAGCAACCAGTGCAATATTAATGTAATGTGATTGAAGTTGATCTTTCTCACCACTATGTGTGCAGCTGCATTTGTATTCATTGTAGTTTTCTGAGTAGTCCTCAGAGTTAATCATATAGAACTGGTTGCAGAAGTCTATCCTGGTAGTGATGAGGGCATAAATTAATGTCACCATGTCACCTCAGGGCTGATATGGCTACAGCTGACATAGAAGTTGAAGTTAGGCAAAGGTCCTCCTGGTTGCAGACTCCAGATAGCAATAACCATAAGTCCAGGAGGAAATCTCAGTCACAGAGATTTAAGGAGGAAAGCCACCCATCCACTGTTGCAACTATTACAGAAAACCAAGTCATTTGGGGGCAAATAACTCCATTTTGTTAGGATTTCATTTCAGCTTATTTCTTCTACCTGGCCCCTGGCTACCTGGCTTTCAGGCCCCGAGATTAAGACTTTCATGGCATCTCCAGCTTGACCCAGAGTGTAATATACAGTATCATTAGCATGCTGATGGCAACTCACCAATGATGCCCATTAGCAATAGGTTCATTGAGAGCCACTTTGGTGTAGCAGTTAATGTCCTTGACTAGAGACTATGAATCCTACCTGTTCTTTTGGTATAAAAGCTGGCTGGATAACTTTAGACCAAATATTCACTCTCAGTGAATATTTCACTTCACTGCTCCACCTGACAATTGTTGTGGAGAAAATAGTAGACGGGTATTATGTTCACTGCCTAGAATTGTACAAATTAAGGTAGGATATGTATAAATTAAAGATGTAAAATGTACAGTATATACAGAAGCGTAGGAAGAAAACCAGGGGTGGCCTTCAAATTTTTTAGCAAGGGGTTCTCTGCCCGGTTGCTGGGTGGGCGTGGCCATGGGCATGGCCTAGTCTGCCTCCTGCACCACGCCCGGGGGTGTGTTTTCAGGGCTCCGGAGGCCCTCTGGAGGCCGGAAACAGGCCCGTTTCCGGCCTTCCCGAACTTCCAGTAGGCCCGTTTTTCGCCCTCCACGAGCCTCAGGGCGCGCCCTGCACTTACCTGCATCCAAAATGGGCCGCGTGGGGAGTCCTGAGAGGGGTGGGGTGGGCGGGGCCAGCCAGGAGTGGGATTTGGGGGTTCTCTGAACTGCACAGAATCTTAGCTAGAGGTTCTCCCGAACCCCCAGCAGCCACCCCTGAAGAAAACGATCATGCCTTGTGGGACTCTCCATGGAAAACTTTTTCCCTATTGATCTGACTTTTCTGCTCAGGAAAGGGGACAATTAATGTAAAATAGAGGTTCCTAACTTTCATCACCAGTCTTGATCAATGATACCAACTCAAGAAGGTCAGGAAGAGTGCGCTCCCTTCATCCAGGTCCTGACAAGTCATCTAGGCCAATATTGCATGCCTGAGCCTTACCCCTGATTGAAAAGGATACAGATAAACTTTTTTTGGTGGGCATTTTGCAGTTGAAGCCACACCATGAACGACTTTCTCTAAAAGGGTGAGGTTGGAGGCAGGGTGGTAGTGGTCCAAATAATTCAATCCAGGGAAGTCTTCTTCATAAGAAGACACACCAACACCTTAAAATCATCAGGCATATTTCCTTTCCCCAAACAGGCATTGATCATTTGCTGGACCCAAGCACTCACACCTTCCTGAGCTATCTGAGGAGGGCCATGGATCTAGACAGCAGATGATAGAGCCATGCTGGAGAGCGCCCTGGCACTTCCATCAGAGCCCACAAGCTGAACAGCATTCCAGATAACAATGTAAGACGCTGCCCAGCCACACCTCAAGACTCCAGCCACTAGAACTTTGCAGATATCAGCTTTACAGGTAGTCCTTGACTTAAAACCACAATTGGGACCAGAATTTTGATTGCTAAGCAGTGTGATCATTAAGCAAGCCATCACATGACCGAGCCCAATTTTTATAACCATTTACCATGGTTGTTAAGCAAATCATCATAGTGAGTCACATGGCCATTAAATAAGGCAGTTGTTAAGTGAATCCAGCTTCCCCAATTGACTTTGCTTGTCAGAAGCTGTCTGGGAAAGTCGCAAATCACAATCGTGTTCGCAAGATGTTGCAGATGTCATATATGTGAGCTGGATGCCAAGCGCCCAAATTGCAATTTGACCGTGGGGGTGTTATGATGGTTGTAACTTTGAGGATAGGCCATATGTTACTTTTTCCAAGGCTATCATAATTTCAAACTGTCATTAAATAGTTGCAAATCAAGGAGTACCTGTATCAGCAAAATGTACAAAAGCATCCAAGCACAGTTCCTGCTTATCCTTCCCAAGAAGGGTCCAATTAACTATAGACAAAGTTATCCTTATGACTGTAGTATAGGCTGAAATATGAGCTCTTTGTTTAGTCCTAATTTTTGTGATACTCATTGCTGGAGAAAAATCAGGTGAAGAAGGTGGAAATTTGTTGTCCATATGTTTAATTATAATGACACATTCCATATACCCCAAGCCTTAATACATTACATTATTCTTGTAATTTATCTGCCAAGAATATAAAAAGGGGGGGTGGGTTGTATCAGAGTAATACAAAATAGTAGAAATGGCTTCTTTCCATTTTGGTTTAATTATACGGAATGTGAATTTGAGTGATGAATGTCTTAATTTTTTGGCAGAATAATTGGTTAAAATAAAGTGGTGCATTATGATTAATTTTAGTTGCACGGTTCTGTTTTATTGAAATTGCTTCAGGTTGTGTGATATCATTTGAAATGTGCTTTTGCTATTCACATGCAAAATTTTATAAAATACATAGTCCAATATGTGCGTGAGAGCACTATTTTTAAATGAGCTGTGCTTATTTGTTCTAGTCTGTGGCATGCTGAGTCCCGAGTTGACAGTAATGTGCATTAGAGTGCTTAATATCTAAATCTTAGACATTTCAGTCTGTATATGAGATTGCAGCTGTGGATTAAAATAACATCTAATTGCACTTATGTATCTTCACGCTTCTCTATTTATTTGCCTTGCAAATATGTTATGCAGTGTATGTGTAGAAGAAATTTCTACTTTATGAATTATTTTAATAACAGAGACCAGAATACTCATCAATACAAGCATAGAGTGAGTTAATTTAAATACTGGAGCTTCAACAGCAAATCTAAAAATGGACCTTATGTGGGTTTCTGTAAACAAAGTATACATGTAATCCATGAGGTCAGATATAGTAATGTAATGAAGGTGAAAGTAGAAAGACAGTGATTTTATTAATAATATAGAGGCACGATTGCATGTTAGAATAATAGTTATCATCCAGTATTTCTATTTCTGTTATCTTCCCTTGTCCTTGGTTCACATAGCTTTCTTTGATTGCAAGTATCCCTTTTTATTGTCAACATTCCTTTCCTTTCTGAGCACTTTTGTGCTTGTGCTAGCATTTTTATTGCTTCTCTAAGGGATCTAGGGAAAGCAACTGCATAATAGGGAACTGATCTGCTTTGCCTAGCGAACTCCATTTTGTTTTTACTTCAAATCTCTCTCTCTCTCTCAGACACGTGAACCCCTGTTGATTTTAGTCAAGTAAAGCATATTTCAATAAATAACGGCACACAGAATTTATTATGAAGTAACTTCAAACTGCAAGGATTTAGGTTTCTCACAATTGAAAGTGGTGACTGATAATAAGTTAACGTATTTGTTTTCGGATTTGATGCAGGGACCTTTTTTCAAAGTGTGGTGACTACATTTTGAGGTCAATACTAGAGCTTTTTAGGAGGATTTTGTTTTTGCTAGTAGAGTAGTTTTGAATATCACTGATTTTGGTTGTTTAAATATATTCTATCTGTTATGTACTAACTGTCAGTACATGGTTTCACCCAGGTCCAGCGTTTGAGCAGGAAAATGCTCAAACGCTATTGGCTGTTCTGTCTGACAGCTCTCTATAAAAGAGCAAGCTGTCAGACCATTCTTTGCTGGTTGTCTTGAGTAGTGCTGAATAAAGAGCTGTTCTGAAGTCTGTCTCCTGTGATCATTCCCACTACTTAACAGTGGCGACGAGGGCTTGGGACTAGGAGAACGAAGACGAGCCTCTCAAGCGCAGCAACCAGCCAGGCAGACCTTTTCATTCTGTCTTCATCTACCGCGATGTCTGCTTTCCACCTGCCGGCACCATTCGATCCTTCCCGTGAGAAGTGGGACTCGTACATGCGGCGTTTTGAGTGCTTCCTCGAAGCCAATGACTTGTTGGGTCTGACCGATAACTGCAAAAGAGCTTTATTTTTAAGTCACTGCAGCCCCGAGGTGTTTGACACCGCGGAGTCGTTGTCAGACCCAACCCCAGTGCACACCGTACCGTGGCACGTCCTTCAGGCAACTCTGAAGACACATTATGCGCCCACCCCGTCCAAGGTCGTCCAGCGCTACGAGTTCAGGCAGCGGATGGAGCAGGAGGGTGAGATGATAAACCAGTACATCGCTGCCCTCCATAAGGCTTCCGGCCACTGCGAATTCCGTGACCTGGACGACATCCTACTGGACCAGCTTATCTGTGGCGTGCAGGACATCCGCCTGCAGCACCGGCTCCTGGCTAAACCTAACCTCACCCTGGCTGCCACTTTGGATGAGGCCAGGGCTGCAGAGTCCTCGACCAAGGCCACGGAGTCCCTACATCGCTTCGCCGCCGCCAAGAAGGAGTCCAAGCCTCCTTCGGCTGTGCACCAGGGTGACCTCGACGAGCCTGACAGCAGCGATGACGACGTCTGCTGCACTGACCGCAAGCACCTGCCTGCCGCTAAGGACTCCCTCCCTGTGTGTGCCAGCTGTGGGGGCGACATCCGAGGGCATTGTGCCATTTCCAGGATGCTGTCTGCCAACGGTGCGAGAAAAGAGGGCATTTGGCGCGAGTTTGCCGTGCCATTTTTCCCGCCAAAGACGCGCATGCGCAGGACTCTGCCCACGGCGAGCTGTCAAACCGATCCCAGTGCGAATTTCAAAGACCGCGCCAAAAAGCCTCCGCGCAACAACCCGACACCAACCAAACGCGGGTTGCCAGAGCCAGCTGCCACAGTAAAAAGAAGCTGATGGTCACTGTCTCCATCGACGGAGCCCCCATTACCATGGAAATCGACACCGGCTCAGTGGTCTCAATCGTGGCATGGCAGACACTGAAGCTCGCCCTCCCGAGTCTCTGGTCTACCCGCCTGCAGAAGACCTCCATTCGTCTCTCCGACTACCAGGAGAACCGAATCCCTGTCATCGGTCAAGGCCAGTTCTGCGTAAAGTTTAACGCATTCAAGGGGGCTCTCCAGCTCATTGTAGTCAATGGCAGCCTTCCAAGCCTCCTCGGCCTGGACTGGTTCGACGCACTCGGACTGGGAGTCACCGGCATCAACGCCATTGGGAACTCGGGCTTTGATGACCTGTTCGACGAGTTTCAGGACGTCTTCAGTGAAGGCTTGGGCAAGTATGTGGGGACTCCGATCTCTTTCAACCTTGACCCTAACATAGCCCCCATACGGCTTAAGCCCAGGCAGGTCCCTCTTCCTTTACGGCCAAAAATCGACAAGGAGCTAGACAAGCTCATACAGCATGGAATACTAGAACCAGTCGACCATGCAAAATGGGAGACTTCCATAGTCACCCCCGTTAAAGGGGATGGCAGCATCAGGATTTGCGCCGACTATAAATGCACCTTGAATAAGGCTTTGCAACAGAGCGCCTATCCTGTGCAGATTATGCACTATCTACTACACTCCCTGGGGCCTGGTCGCCTATTCGCTAAACTAGATCTTGTGCAGGTGTACCAGCAGCTGCCAGTAGATGGCGCTACCGCAGAGGCACAGACCATTGTGACTCACAGGGGAGCTTTTAAATGTCACAGGCTGCAGTTTGGGGTTAGCGGGGCCCCGGGGTTGTTCCAGAGTGTAATGGAATGCCTGTTGCAGAACATCCCCGGGGTCGTGCCCTACTTTGATGATGTCCTCATCTCTGCCTGTGACCAGGACCAGTTCCGCTGTCGAGTCAGAATGGTTCTGTCAAAACTGCGCGCTGCAGGGCTTAAAGCCAAATGCAGCAAGTGCTTGCTTGGGGTGCCAGACGTAGAATTCTTAGGCTACCGAGTTAATGCAGAAGGGATCCACCCCATGGAGAGCAAGCTCAGGGCCATCCACGAGGCCCCAGTCCCCAGGAACCAAGCCGAGCTCCAAGCCTTCCTTAGACTCCTCAATTTCTACAGTCTGTTCCTGAAAGGCAAAGCCACCATTGCAGAACCACTCCACAGACTGCTCGCCAAGAACACCCCTTGGGTGTGGGGCCCCAAGGAAGCCGCAGCTTTCAAAGCTGTCAAACGACTGCTAACTAGTGACAGTTTCCTCATCCAATATAACTCCACCCTGCTATTGGTCCTTGTTTGTGACGCTTCTCCTGTGGGGGTCGGCGCCGTTCTTAGCCACAGGCTTCCCAATGGCACTGAGGCACCTGTGGCTTACTACTCTAGAACTCTGTCCAGTGCAGAGAGAAACTATAGCCAACTGGACAGGGAAGCCTTGGCTGCCATGGCAGGCGTGAAAAAATTTCACGAATACTTGTTTGGGAGGGATTTTGTTCCGGTTACGGACCACAAGCCTCTTTTGGGGTTGCTCGCTGGGGACCACCCCACTCCGGTTGCGCTGTCACTCTGTTTTGCCCGCTAGGCCATTTTCCTATCCGCCTACTCGTATTGCCTGGTGCATCGGCCAGGTCGAGACATGGGCAACATGGACGCTTTGAGCAGGTGCCTGTTGCCCGATCTACTGACAGACATTGCCCCGGATGCCCCCGTCCTCCTAATTGACTTGGCGGAGGTGGTTAGACACACGGCCAAGGACCCCTCACTCAAAACTGTTTTCAGCTGGGTGTGGAGGGGATGGCCGAAAGACCCGATCAGACCTGACCTGGCAGACTCTGGACTGGTCACCTCTGCCAAGGTGGCTAGGCACACGGCTAAGGACCCCTCACTCAAAACTGTTTTGAGCTGGGTGTGGAGGGGATGGCCGAAGGACCCGGTCAGACCTGACCTTAAACCATATGAGCAGAGGCAGCATGAACTGTCCAAGCAAGGGGGCTGCCTCCTCTGGGGCTATCGAGTGGTCATTCCAACCAGCCTGCGAGCTGGAATATTACGGACATTACATGAAGGCCATCCGGGGATTGTCCGGATGAAAGCCTTGGCTAGAGGGTATGTTTGGTGGCCCAATATGGATGCAGAAATCCAAAATTGGGTCGGGTTATGCAAACCCTGTCAAGAGTCTAGGCCAGCTCCGCCCAAGGCCCCGGTCCACGATTGGGAACAACTCAAGAGCTCCTGGTCTCGGCTGCACGCCAATTTTGCAGGCCCCTGCCATGGGCAGATGTTCTTAATAATTGTCGATGCCTATTCAAAATGGCTCGAAATCTTCCCCATGGGCTCGACCACTGCTGAGGCTGTCATCAAGGTCCTCAGACACCTCTTCACAACCCATGGTATACCGGACGTCCTTGTGATGGACAATGGGCCCCAATTTACGACCACCAACTTCAAGGGGTACCTGGCAGAATTAGGGATCTGCCATGCCCTGTCATCGCCGTTTCATTCGGCCACGAATGGATTGGCTGAACGCTTCATGCGATCAGCAAAGGAAGCGCTGGGCAGATTGGGGCCAGGAGACTGGCAGGCCAGAATTGATAAATTCCTCCTAACCCAACACATTACCCCTAGTGCAATAAATGGCCGCAGCCCGGCTGAGCTCCTCATGGGTCGCAGGCTCCGATCCATCCTGGACCGCCTGCACCCAAATTATTCTAAAAAAGAAAAAGCCGACCTCACACAAACAACCAGGGTTTTCGCAAAGGAAGACATAGTATACACCCGCAATTACGCCGAGGGGTCCCTGTGGCTACCTGGGGTTGTAGAAAAGATAATAGGTCCCATGTCCTATGAGGTCTGTCTACAAGACAGCCGCCTTTGGAAAAGGTACATAGACCAACTGCGCAAGCGGGTAGAAGGGGAATTAAAAAGCCCGCAAAGTGTAAACGAATTTGTTCCTCCCCTAGCTAACTCAAGACCGAGGGTGACAGATGACCTGTGAAGCAGAAGTCCAGCGGCGTTCCCCAATCGAACCGGTTCCCTTAGCCGAGGAGGCCACGCCCGATAAGTTCCAGGAGCTTCCATGCTCAGACCCGGGAGCGACAGCAGACCTGTCTGCACAGGCCGCTGTCTCGCCAACAACTGAGCTGCGCAGGTCAGGGAGGATTCCCAAACGCCCCACCTACCTGCGTGACTACGTCTGTCGGACTGCTCCATCTAAGAGGGGAGGGGTGTTATGTACTAACTGTCAGTACATGGTTTCACCCAGGTCCAGCGTTTGAGCAGGAAAATGCTCAAACGCTATTGGCTGTTCTGTCTGACAGCTCTCTATAAAAGAGCAAGCTGTCAGACCCTTGTTTGCTGGTTGTCTTGAGTAGTGCTGAATAAAGAGCTGTTCTGAAGTCTGTCTCCTGTGATCATTCCCACTACTTAACACTATCCTACTTCTTCTTTTTTTCCTGCAGGAGCTTAACTTTAAGTCCTATCTCAGTAGCAAAAGGTAGTGGCAAATATCCCCTTAGCGTGTTAAAAGATTTTGCTAGATTTTACCTTAGAGTGGACACTTGTTCATATATTACATTTTTACTTTGATTTTCCTTCAGGGTAATGCACATGGGGAACTCCCCTTGTTTTTTATCCTCACAACTTAGAACCACACTGTGGTGTAGTAGTAGGACTGAGAGGTAGTGAACGATCTAGTCACCCAGTTTGCTCATGGCCAAAACAGGTTGGGGTGTCTTTTGGCTCTAGTTCAGAGCAGGCTATTTTGGAGCTCTTCATACATCTTCTGAAACAGAGTAGCTCTTAGCCCTAAGACATCAAATTTTTTACAGACCTTTCCTTACTCATCTGATTATATTTGCGATCTTCTAATAAGCTCCTTCTAAAAGGAAAGCATACTGCTACGATAACCTCAACCTGGAGGACTGGTCATAAGTTTCATTTTCAGCTGTTATAACTTTAAATGGTTTCTAAATGAGTAGCCGAGGTGGCGCAGTGGTTAGAGTGCAGTACTGCAGGCTACTTCAGCTGACTGCTATCTGCAGTTCGGCGGTTCAAATCTCACCGGCTCAAGGTTGACTCAGCCTTCCATCCTTCCGAGGTGGGTAAAATGAGGACCCAGATTGTTGGGGGCAATATGCTGACTCTGTGAACCGCTTAGAGAGGACTGTAAAGCACTATGAAGCGGTATATAAGTCTAAGTGCTATTGCTATAGTCAGTAAGTGAGGACTATCTATAATTTGAGCCTTCTTGAAGTTAAACCTTAGTTTGATTCAAAGCTGAACTAATACCCAATTTTCTAAATTTGTACAGTGACATAAGAATATTACACTTGCTTTAGTTCTGCACAGAAAAAAAATACAAAAAAAAAAAAATTGAACATAGCTAGACGTTGTACAGGTACTCCTTGACTTACGACCATAATTGAGCCCAACATTTCTGTTGTTAAGTGAGGCATTTGTTAAATGAATTTTGCCCCATTTTATGACCTTTCTTGCCTCAGTTGTTAAGTGAATCACTGCAGTTGATAGGTTAGTAACCTGGTTGTTAAGTGAATCTGGCTTTCTCATTGACTTTGCTTGTCAGAAAGTCGCAAACATGATCACATGATCTTGGGACACAGCAACAGTCATAGATATGAACCAGTTGTCAAGCATCTGAATTTTGATCACATGATCATAGGGATGCTGGAAAAGTCGTAACTGTGAAAAACGGTCATAAGTCACTTTTTTTCATTGCAAAGTTGTAACTTTGAACGGTCACTGAATGAGCTGTTGTAAGTCGAGCACTACCTGTATATCTCTTCAGAAAACAACCGCTTTTCCAAAACGATGGTTCTTTTGCTTAATTTAGAGGCTGCTGGACAGATGGTCAGCCTCCATTCTTGACCAGCCTTCCTCCTGGCTTGTCTTCTGATTCTGTACATTATTAGTCTCACTCATGGAGATGGATTGACTGTCTGGCATGAGGCTGGTAGCTGTGAAGGTCAGAATTTGGAGCCTGCTCAGTGACAACAGCAATCTTTTAGTTAGTGAGATGAGGAAAATGGATGACCAATGGGGGCTTTTGCTCCCTCCACTTTAATTAAATGATTTGTGCTTCTCTTTCCCATTTCTGACAATACCTCTGGGGAAGTACAGCAGAACTAACTGCTGAGGAATAAGATGTATATGGCCTGAATGTGCAAGTGTATGTGGGAAATGTCAGTTGATTTCTGTACAGTTAAAACAACTTAAATGGGTGGTTATTCAGCCATTATAATTTGGTCATGGTAATAAAATATCATAAAAGGCATGTATTCTAGTGCAAAATGCTTTAAAAGTACATCGGAGAAGGAAGGATATGGACAAAAAGGTTGTCCTTTGTTCAGCAAATGCAACAGTTTGCTAGAAAAGTTGATAAATGCTATTTAATGCAGAATTAAGGTTCGCTGTCTGCATATTAGAAAAAGAGAAATTTATCTTTTTTAATTTGCTGAAAGACGGTATTTGTATGGATCTTTTTGGATTATATGGATTAATAAGATCTCTATAAAACCATTATTTTATAGAAGTTTCAAATATGCAGATTGGAGCTCTGAATGCTTATTTGGGTGTAAGACTCAGTGAAATTTAAAATAGTACTATGACTTACAGGCACAGCCACAGCCACATTTTAAATCTTATTGAGAGGTGATTCAGAGTCCTTACTTGTATAGGTAGTCCTCATCTTATAACCACAACTGAGCCCAAAATTTATGTTGTTAAGCGAGACATTTGTTAAGTGAATTTTGCCCCATTTTACGACTTTTCTTGCCACAGTTGTTAAGTGAATCATTGCAGTTGCTAAGTTAGTAACATGGTTGTGAAGTGAATCTGGCTTCCCCATTGACTTTGCCTGTCAGAAGGTCGCAAAAGGTGATCACATCACCCCAGGACACTGCAGCCGTCATAAATATGAGTCAGTTGCTAAGGGGCTGAATTTTGATCACATGACCATGCTGCAACGGTCGTGTTAAAAACAGTCATAAGTCAATTTTTTCAGTGCCATTGTAACTTCAAACGGTCACTAAATAAACTGTTGTAAGTTGAGGACTACCTGTATTGATTGTTACTGCCATGGGGCAAATTGTACAGGATGTCATTTCCACACTGTATGTCATTCCAGAATGTTCTCTGAGCTTTCAGACTGTAGTAAGAAAGCCTCATGGTGGCAGCTGAGCTCTTGGCTTTCTGATTTCTAGATCCAGTGTATGTATAATGTATAATATCTTTAAATTTTAAAATAGTGTGCTGTAATGACAGATCTATGCAGAATTTGTAACAGGTGGCAAAATACTGAGCAATTTGTGAAAGCATTTTTTAACCATTACTAGGTTAACTTTTTTCACAGTGCAGTGCCACTTTTTTTGCAAAGCAGCTTTACTTAAATGAAAATAAAGGTGCTTTTCCAAAGGGCAACTGGACTTTTTTGATTTGTTTTTTCCTTGAAAAGGTTTTGCTTCTCATCCAAAAAGCTTCTTCAGTTCAATGTTTTCAAAGAAAGAAAAAAAAATGTCCAGTTGCCTTTTGGAAAAGCACCTTTGGGACAACCATGGTCTAGATCAGGGCTGTCAAACTCCCTGCCCGCGGGCCGGATGTGTCATGTGCTGGCCATGCCCACCCCCATCCCCATTTTAGCAAAGGGGGGAAAGTCCCAATATGTCATGTGACGACGCCGTGACGATGTGAGTTTGACACCCCTGGTCTAGATGATTGAGAATCTCTCTCTATATATATAAAAAAACGTGCTTAAAAATACAAGAATTGTAATGTAGATTCTGTTGTAGCTAAATGGGGAGAGTTTAAAAATAACAGTGATTGGCTTGTGGTTCAAAGGCTTTGAGGATATTGAAAAAGTTTGGTCTTTAACCACCATTGTGTGAATATACCACAACTCTTTTGTCTGTTTGTTTGTAACCTTCAGTTGGGCAAAACGGGAAGGTATAAGGCAACAATAATTGAACCAAAGTAACTTAAATGAGCTATAAATTACGGAATTCCAGGACCCATGACTCTATTGGGAATTATGTTTGGAAAGGTTGTGGCCACTTCAGCACCACTACATCTTCTGGCTATGCTTCCCAGAAACCTGTAGGTTGTAGGGCAAGGGGGCAAATGGGAAGGCCATATCCCCGGTCTCTTCCCCGCCTCCCTGTGGCCCCTGCATCTAATTGGCTGATGGCAAGGCACAATTGACAAGTGGCGATTGGCCGCTTTGGATCAGAGGCTGAAACTTGAACACTCTTAATGGCTGATGAGGGAGCAATTCAGATGCCTGCTGCCGAGATATGGCTGGCTGGGGTGGGTGGGGCTGGCAGTCAATGAATGTGCCTCTTCCTCCCTGGAGGGAGGGGGCCCTTGCTGCGCTGGTTTAAGGAACAGGGCTGCAATTTTCTTTGTGTTCCATGGCTTCTTTTGTTCGCCCTTCACTTAGCAAAATATCAGAATGTTCTGTGGGTCAGCTTCAAGTCCCTGCCAGCTTCCCACGAAGCAACTCAGTGGGGAAGCCAGCAAAAAGTTGGAAATTGCTCCAATCGGGCTTTTGAGTGCATGGCAATAAGGCCAAGGGCTTATTTCAGGGTTCCAAAAATCTAAGACAGGGTCTTATTTTTGGGGAAACACGGTGTGTGTGTGTGTGTATGTGTGTATATATGTGTGTGTGTGTGTGTATGTATGTATGTGTGTGTGTATGTATATGTGTGTGTGTGTGTGTGTGTGTTTGTATATTATAGATATGTATATATATATGTAGGTCTATGGTTATTCGGGTTTTCTCCCACGTGAAGTTGGAGATGTGCTCCTAGAAGCACAAGGCCGAAGACACAAGCCTGATAACCTGATAACTGATGACGAATGAGACTTCGTCGAAATGTCGCAACCACATCTGCAACTTCACGCGGGAGGAAACCCGAATAACCATAGACCGACATACATACATACATACACACACACACACAGACACACACACACACACACATCTATCTATTATCTATCTATCTATCTATCTATCTATCTATCTATCTATCTATCTATCTATCTATCTATCTATCTATCTATCTATCTATCTATCTATCTATCATCAATCCATAAATAAATGGAGTAGAAATGTGAACCAGTTGACAGTGTGAGCAAAATACTGTGCTTGTGATATGTGTCTTAGACTACATTATCCTTTCGAACAATTACCCTAAAAACAATTTAAACTTATGTTAATACCTTATAGGTTCTGTGAGCGATAATCCAATGACTTTTTTTTCTTTTCCAGATATTGTTTTGTTTTTGCTTTGGGATACCTCACTGTGTGCCAAATTTCTAGAGTTTATATATTTGACTATGGACAATATTCTGCTGATTTTTCAGGGTAAGAACAACAATTTTCAGTACTCAAAATTATTTTTGTAGCTAGATGTAGTTAAGTTTGAATTAAGTATAATTTACCTGAGACTTCATAGATGTCTGGATTTTTTTTAAAAAATCAGAATGTATGCATGTTACATGTTTGTTTATTGCAACAGAAGAGTATGAGGTAATATAACTTAGGGATGTGACTTAACATGGAAAAATGTGTATACATATATATGGTAAAGGCTGCCCTATCACAATTTTCTATCTAGCTCCTTCATAACTATATAGTTCAGAATAGAACTATATCTGAAATAGGATGTTTGTGAAAATGATTTCTCTGTGGGCTAAAAGTCCATCCAGCTGATCTAGCTGATGCTGGATGGACAGGAGAAATTCCGATCAAACCACTTGTGTCATCTCCTGATTAAAATGTACAGGCAGTTCTTGACTTATGACCACAGTTGAAAATAGAAATTTGGTCGTAAGTCATTGTGGTCCTAAGTTGAGTCACCACATGACCGACTCAATTTTACAATGTTTTTATGATGGCCATAAAGCATGTCATCGTGATCATTAAATGAATTGCATATGTCTGAATCCAGCTTATCCAATGGGTGTTGCTAGAAAATGGCCAAAAATTCACATAACGCTATCTCATATGACTGCAGAATGCTGCAACCAGTCATAAATGTGAGCTGGTTGCCAAGCACCTAAAATACAATGATGTAACTATGGGGATAGTGTGGCAGTGATAATTCTGAGGATGGGTGGTAAGTAACTTTTTTCAAGTTAGTCAAATCTTCAAATATTTGTTAAGCGATCGGACATAAGTCCAGGACTACCTGTACCTTATTGCATCTGACAAAAAACCTGTATATGTCTCTAGAAACATCCAGTACAATCGTGAGCATTGAGAGATTTCCTTTCTGCAGTTCCTTTTCCCTTCCTTCCCCGACTCTCCTTTTTAAAAGTTTGGATTTGTATTTGAGTTCACAAATTAATCTTTTTTTTGTACTGGGGAAGTGTATGAAAGCTAATAAATCTTGCCTGTTTTCCTACGATTCTCTTGGAACAAGACACCAAAGTTACTTTTAGAAGAAATCATTTATATTGCAAGACGGTGTCTTCATTTCTCTACTTTTGAGTTATGTAATTGGAAAACAGCATTCTCTGGGTACTGGTGAATTTCTGTTATATTGCTTTCTCTGGTGTTACCATTACGTATGTGTCTAAAAAAAAAATCTTCTGTGTGATGTAGAAATGGCAAAGTACTCCTTGCAGACTGGTGGTTCAATTTTTCAAGGTTGATTATGTTCTAATATTTATGGAGCAAATGTATGTGCAATTGAAATAAAATTAGATTTTAGTGGTCCGTTATTTACACGGGCCAGTGTTATTTTTTTCTGTTACCTCTCTGTCTGCTTAATGATATTGCATTATTCTGGTTTGATTAGCAAATTTGGTGAAAATCTTTAGATTTTAATCTAAAACGTGTCAAAGGGAGGCAGCAATAGTGGGGAATGATGCATATGCATGTAGCTGACTGCTTACATAATGAGAATAAGCATGTCTGAAAGTCAAGCTTGTGCATGTTTCTCTTTCTCCTCTCCTTTTTGTGCCTGAAGGAAAGAACTTAAAATGTCCTGTTTTTAATTTGTGATTAATTTTGTCCTCAAATCAGGATATCCCCATTTGAAACATCATTTGACATTTTGTGGACTTAATCAAATAATGCTTTGTGACAAAGGAAGGATGGAAGCTTCTTCCTTTATGGAGGGAGGAATAATTGAGCTGAAATGTGTTCATTTTCTGAACAGGCTCTGTGACTTCTCAACCAAATCAGCTATAAACCTTTTGAAAATATATCATTTCCTGTCAGTGTAAATGCCATTGGTTTCTTTGTTTCTCTCTGCCTGAGCCTACCAATGAAGAATTCTTTTGAGTGGCAAAATATTTAAAAAAATAATTCATGAATATTCTCTCTCATTCAGCCTTATCTTGCCATAGAGAAGTACTATTTTATAAAAAAAAAACTAAATTTCCTGTCCTTTCTCCATCTTTGTTACAGCCCAATGATGATAATTACTCAGAAAATTACAAGTTTGGCGTATGAAATTCATGATGGTAAGAATTGGGGGTGAGAAAAGACTTCCTTCTTTAAATTTTTAACACAAATTGGGGAGGAGAATTTTTTCTTTAAATTTGTGGGTAGAACAATGTGTTCTGGCCAGCTATTCTTTTAACTTTCAATCTTGAAAAACCCTTTTATTTTCTATCCATATACTGGATATTCAATCAGTTGAATATATGAAATTTTCCTTCTTATAAAGCCAGTGGAATTTTATTGACAAAATTAGTATTTGTGATGATTTCATTAAACCAATATTTCTTTTATTTAGTTCTTGCTGTCTTGTATAATTATTTTTAAATGGGCAAATTGTATTGCTGTATATTTTTATTTATTAAATCAATAATGTCAACTTTTTTTTCAGATTTAACACAAGGAAGTTTACATCTTAAAATCTCCATAGAATACAAAAGCACCATAGATGAAAATTAAACTAAACCACAAGTTGGAAAAATAAGTAGTAAAAATTGTATAGAGTTATGAAAATACTTACAAGTCTAAATAAATAATGATAATTAGGTGTTTAGTTTAGAGAACTGAAGATCTAAAAAGAGAATGCTTTTAAACCAGAAAAGTCAGTTGGTTTTATTTATAAATAAACAGAGATAATGGCTGCATTAGAATATAGCATTAATCATGGTTCAGCATTAAGTGGGTAGGTTGCTGTAAGCCTCATGCTTGCATCCTCCCTCCCTTTCTGAAATATTAGAGGCAGCAATGGGCAGTCTTCCAAGTTGCATTAACATTAAACTAGCGATTTTTTTATAGTAGATGTATCCTTTTTTTTTTTTTAGCTCATGCAGAAGCATTAAGAATTTGGGAGTCTTTAATGAACAGCAGGAAGTTGCTGTGCTCTCATGAAATCTGAATCATTTCATTCAAATAATTTTTCAGTTCTCCACAGCCCTATAATAGTGTAGTCTCTTGCCACTTAAAGCTGTCCATTACTGCAAAAATCTGGACAATCATTAGATAGCAGCAGAGAGTTAGGATTTTCATGACTCTTTGCTCCCAGTTAGCAGTCATCTGATTATATGGAGCCATGTACATTGGTTCTACTCACTGTTTTAAACCAATCTCAGTTTACATTTCCAGTTGTGTGCTTTCTTTCTCCTTCTGTTCAATGGTGTCTGATTCTTGGAAACTGCCTGGACAAGTCCCTGTAGTTTTCTTGGCAAAGTTTTTTTTTAAGTGGCTTGCCATTGCCTCTTTCCTAGGGCTGAGAGAAAGTGACTGGCCCAAAGTCACCCAGCTGGCTTTGCTTAAGGTGGGACTAGGACTCAGCCTCTGTTTCTAACTTGAGGCCTTAACCACTACACCAAACTGGTTGTCAAGCTATATTACAACATGCTTAAAATTACATATGATTAGTTGAGGTGGGACAGAAACATATACTAGGAGTTTGACATTGTTTTGTTTCAGTTAATTACTTAAGACTAAATCATAATCTTTCTGATCCAAAGGTATAAGAAATAGCACTTTTGCATGATATGCTAAACCATGTTTTGATTTGGCCTAGCTTGTCATCTGAAAACAGATTGTGGAAGTGATCACAGTTAAGACTGAGTCTTAGCTATGAACTGTAGCCATGGCATGTTTTGATTAGCTTGCTTGATCTGAACATGAAAACAAGGAATAATGGCAATCTTTTCATTAAATAGCATTTAGACCTTGAAAGAAAATAGCCTGATGATTCAGTGGCTTCTGCCCATGCACAGAACGGCCTTTTCCCCCTAAAGTGAATCAAAATTGTGAATCATCTCAATCATCTGGATGTAATAATCTGATTAGGAAATCTGGACTGATAACTCTATTCTAATCTATGCCCATCCTAGCTTAATCACAAAGAGGATTAGAACGCTGGCAAAGTGTCCTCTCAAATCCCTGCTAGCATCAGTTGCTCTTATTGTTTGGCCTCAGATTGCAATTACTTCCCTTCATGACTATCCTGCAAAAAAAAAAAAAAAAAAGAGGGAGAGAACGAACTGTCACAGCTCAAATGTGTCTGCGGTTCTTGCAGCAGCCCCAATGGGTTACCCTTTTCTTTCTTGCTCATGCGCAGGAATGTTCCGAAAGGAGGAAGAACTGTCGCCATCACAGCGATGCTTAGCCGTGAGGTAAGTGCTTCTCTGTTTTAATGTCAACGGCTGCCTCAGATTCCATCTGTCAGTCTTTTAGCAGCTTTTCAAGAGACAGATGCATTTGGATTCCGTGCATTTGGGTGCTTTCCATCTTTTTTTACAATAATATGAAGAAAGCCATCGTAAGCCCAAACTAAACAAAGCAGCATAAAGGCAAACTAAATAACTACTTGGTGTGCTACAAGTAGTTGTCGACTTACGACCACAACTGAGACCAGAATTTTAGTTGTTAAGCAAGGCAGTTGTTAAACTGATCACTGCCGTTGTTAAGTGAATCACATGGTCATTAAGCAAATCTAGTTTCCCTTGACTCCGCTTGTTGTGAGCAGGGCTGGGAAGGTTGCAAATGTCAATAACATAACCTTGGGACACTGCAAGCATCATAAATACATGCCATTTTGATCATGCGACTGGGGATGCTTCAACAGTTCTAAGATCAAGGACCAGTTGTAAATCACTTTTTTCAGGCTGCTGTAACTTCAAATGGTCACTAAACCAATGGTTGTAAGTCGAGGACTACCTGTATTAACGCTGAAGAAAGATCAATTTGCATTTCATTGTTGGAGTGTGACTCCCATGTCCTTGTTTTATTGAAGTAAATTTCTAGTAGCATGCTACTGAATTAGTCTGACTTCCTGGATTTTCTCCAGTAATGAGAAATCAGATTGCCTAATGAATTACGTACCATACTGTGCCTATTACCGTTCGGAGTATAAGACGCACCCCGCCCAAAAGAATGTGAAAACTTCTGTGAGTGTTATACACTGAATGTAGCCCCAGCCAGCCACCCCCACCCTTTGGCCTCTGCCTCCCAGCAATTTGCCTCCTTGCAGCAAACAATTATCGGCTTCCCGACCATCAGCTGATTCAGGCTGCAGGCAGGTGGCAATAGGCTATGGCAATCCCTGCAGCCTGAAACTATTAGCTGCTTGTGCTAAAACTGAAAGTGAAACTAAAACTGCAAGGAGGCAAATTGCTGGCAGGTAGAGGCAGAGGCAGATTTTTATTTTCTTGTGCTAATCAGGCTGTGCTGAAACTGGCTGTTTGTTGTTTGCTGCAAGGAGGTAAGTCAATAACTATAAATGCCTATAGAATATTCAAATTATTAGACTTATTTTTTAAAGACTGCTTTATTATTGTTCTAGACAACTTAACAAAATGAAGAAACTTTTTAAAATAAATGCTTGATCTGAAGAGGAAGTATAATCTGAAATGTAACAGTGTCCTGTTTTAGTATTAAGATAAGGCAGATGAGTTAAACCCTGCCTTAGTAATGTTTGGAGTAGATCTATTTAAATAACTGGGAGGAGTTAGTGTGACTACATTTAAGAAAACTTTCTGCCATTAATATACTGCTATAATGTACATTTCTCCAATTCTTTGCTATTTCTATGGGTCAGGCACACATGCACAGAAATACACAGCAAACAGTGTGCATCATCTGTGCTGTTTGCTGGGAGGCAGAGGCAGATTTTTTCCCCTTGTTTTCCTCCCCAAAAGCTAGGTGCGTCTTATACTTCGGAGCATCTTATACTCCGAAAAATACGGTATATCCAAGGAGGAAAAACTGTGGGCTCTCCAGAGTGATGAACCATAACTACCATTGGCTAAAACTGATGAGATTGTTTAATTCAGCAATCTTTATTAGGGCTTCAAATTTTCCATTCCTGCTTGATCTTTTGACTAGTACAGGATCCTTTATAGACAACTAATCAACTAGTTTTGAATCCCAACTTTTTTATCTATGAAGTTTTCTGTCAGCTAGACAGTTCATCTATAACCAATCACTGTATGGTATTAATATTATTTTGTAGCAGAGTTCTTGTTGCTAAAATAGAGATAAAATCTCACCAGTTACTTGTCTTTGAATTACAGACGCGTGCCAAGTCTACTGGAATATTTAAGTTACAACTGTAATTTCATGGGTATCCTGGCAGGCCCATTATGCTCTTATAAAGACTATATTACTTTCATTGAAGGCAGTTCATATCAACTGACACAGTCGGAAGCAAATGGGAAAGAAGAAATAAAATATGAACAAACAGACCCCTCCCCAAATGTAAGATCTATTGTTATTGTGATGGTGCTGTTGTGTTTGCATGGGAAGTCTAGTTTGCATTCTGCATTTTTCACAGGCATAACTCTCAAGCTGTATCTGGATCATTTTCATAATTTAGTTCTCTCTTCAATAATCAAGCACTGAGTTCATCTAAAGGTCAATATTCTCCATAGATACTTAATTTTGGACCTTGTGGGCTGTGGAAAGCTTGGGACTTGTGTTTATCTCATCCCACGTACTGCCATCAAAACTATCAGTAAAAAATCAATGCAAGTTGCTTTTATTTCTCTAACTTTTGCTGGTATTTGATTTCCATACAATAAGCACTGCATTAACTTTGTAGACTTTTCATTCCTGTGGTAGTGTTTCTAAGACTTTCTAAGACATCTTAGATATCCCATTGAACTGTAACTAAATTTTAAAACAAGAACCAAAAGATATTTACAGAGTTTAATTTAAAAATCACAGTCGGATATAAAATATAAGCGATAGATGTCATGCTTATTTGTTCTTCATTTAATTATTAATTAAAAGTGCTGCACATCATTTCAGATTCAAAGGCAGAAATGTGATTTGAAGTGCACATGGATGCTTATGTAGACCTTCTTCAAGACCTTGAATTTTTTTTCTGGGCTCAGATGGCTGCCTTCTTCAACTACCCACAGGAGAAAAAAAATAACACCTTGAATTATTTCCATCATTTGAAATAGAAATAGAAATAACAGAGTTGGAAGGGACCTTGGAGGTCTTCTAGTCCAACCCCCTGCTTAGGGAGGAAACCCTACACCACTTCAGACAAATGGTTATCCAACATCTTAAAAACGTTCAGTGTTGGAGCACCCACAACTTCTGGAGGCAAGTTGTTCCACTGATTAATTGTTCTAACCGTCAGGAAATTTCTCCTTAGTTCTAAGTTGCTTCTCTCCTTGATTAGTTTCCACCCATTGCTTCTTGTCCTGCCTTCGGGTGCTTTGGAGAATAGCTTGACTCCCTCTTCTTTGTGGCAGCCCCTCAAATATTGGAACACTGCTATCATGTCTCCCCTGGTCCTTCCCTTCGCTAGACTATCCATGCCCAGTTCCTGCAAGAGTTGTTCATATGTATTATTTTGCTCTTTCTAGAGGCTAAACATCTTTTTTACATTGTGGCGACCAAAACTGAATGCAGTATTGCAGTATTCCAAGTGTGGCCTTACCAAGGCATTATAAAGTGGCATTAACACTTCACGTGATCTTGATTCTATCCCTCTGTTTATGCAGCTGAGAACTGTGTTGGCTTTTTTGGCAGCTGCTGCACACTGCTGGCTCATATTTAAATGGTTGTCCACTAGGACTCCAAGATCCCTCTCACAGTTACTACTATTTGAAATATTCTATATACTCCAAATCACACTTTTCTCTTGAAATCTGAAACCTTAATTAACCATATGTTTAATTAAATATATACAGGTAGACCTCAACTTATGACTAGTCACTTAGCCACCATTTGAAGTTGTGATGGACCGTCCAGAAGATACTAACAACCTGGATTCAAAGTTCTGATGGAAGGAACCCCCTGTGGTCACGTGATCACATTTCGGGCGCCTGGCCACTGACCTGCATTTAAGGCCATTTAGAAGATCCCATGATCATGTGACTACAATTTATGACATTTCTTCCTGGAAACTGATGTTTACTTCCAGTTTCCAGAAAAAAAAAAAGCCACTGCAGACAGTGGGTTCATTTAACGACTGTGGATTTGTGGAACGACCACTGTGATTCACTTAATAACCACCACAAGGAAATATGGTAAAATTGGGTCAGTCTCATGATGACTCAGTTAACAATCAGCACAACTTATAAATTGTGTAAATTCCAGGCTCAATTATGATTGTAAATCGGGAACTATCTGTATTTAAATCAAAAGCTTGTCTCCTCTGACTTTCTCCCCTCCAATTAGTATTTATAAATTTGACTTAGTTTTTCTTAGCTGAAGTCTTTGCTCAGCTTTGCTTTAATACATACCTTCAATTAGGATTTTTCTCTGAAAAGAGGCTTTTACCTCCCTTAAAAGAGCCATGCTGAAGATTCTGGATTTAGCCTTGGATGCTTCCTTACAAGACGAGAGTATAACTACTTCTTTAGACATAGTTTAAAAATAAATAAATAAATAAATAAATAAATACATACATACATACATACATACATACATACATACATACATACATACATACATACATAAATAAATAAAACAAGCATCCTTTAATCCCCTTCTTTTGGGTTTTTTTTCCCTCTCCCCTTTCTAGGTTCTCATAGCGCTGTGCGACTTGTTCTCAAGTCCACATGTATGCTTTCCAGCATTCTCCCTTCTTCCTTCTCTCAAATTCTTTAATACCCATTATTGGCCATTTCTGAAGACTAGTCCGGCCTATTTATTTTCTGTTAGCTGCATACTTCGGTTAGTAATATCAGGCATCATTGAGGGATTCCCCTTCCATTATTTTTTAGTCAAGGATGAAGAGAAGTTGTTTTATAGTGATGTGCAAACACTGGTTTAGTAATCGCTGATAAGTATAAATGCCAGTTGTATTAATTTTCAGAACCATAAACCACTAAACGTTCTGCAATGTTAGCTATTGTAAACACTTCCTCATACGCTGTAAGGTTTGTGATGGTTACAGGCATTAGATGCACTTCTGCGTCATTGCTTTAAGCTGAAATATACGATCATTTTATAGAACAAATAACTAATCATAACATTGAATATCTCTGTACATTAAACAAAAATGTATTTTCTCAAGGAACAGCAATTAATCAAAAGCAGTTTTATATAGCACCATTTCATTTTAAACAAGAATGTCATGCATGTGGACATGTAATATGAATGTGGGGAAATAAATATAGTTTGTAATGTCTTAAAACCTATAATCTTGTAATTCCGGGACTTGTGTCCAAAACATTAAGTTTAACCACGTGACAAGTTTTTTTTTTAAATGTCTTCTGTTGCAAGCCCTTATAATGCTAAATCCAACCCAGTCTCTGCTATTTTAAGAAGCTTTATTTTAACAATTATTTATAATTATATAAAAAAAAACTTAATGAAATATGTGGCACTGCACTTTGTAATGAAAGGAAAATAATGCAATTCTACTTTGCATTCTCATTCTCCCAGAGCTATCGTATACTTATAGTATTTGAAAGCAAGCATCGTTATTTTTCATAATGTTCTCTAATAATTGTCATAAAAATGCATTCTTAGTTTAGATTTCAATGGAAAATCAAACAGACATTTTATTTGTAGTTTAAATGAAAACTTCAGTCCATGTTAAGATTCTTATGGCATAAAAATTGTAACCTCATTTTAGCATATATATTATCATTTAAGTGTTCAGTAAAAAGTTCTTTGTGCAGCTATAGGTTGGTTTATCAGAATGCTCTCTGTGAAGACACAAAATTTTATATTTTGAGTCAGAAAAGGTATTGAAAAAATATGATTTATTTATGATGTATTCAAGTACAGATAGTCCTTGACTTATGAGCATAACAGAGCCCAAAATTTCTGTTGCTAAATGAGATAGTTGTTAAGTGAGTTTTGCCCATTTTACAACCTTTCTTACCACAGTTGCTAAATAGAATAGAATAGAATAAAAGAGTTGGAAGGGACCTTGGAGGTCTTCTAGTCCAGGGGTCACCAACCTTTTGGACCTCAGGGACCACTAAATTCATAATTTTAAATCCCGCGGACCACTAATATGGTCTGCCTAATGACCGGCTGGGTGGGCGTGGGTAGGTGGTCATGTGACTGGGTGGGCGTGGCCAACTCAATGTCACTCACGTCAAGGGGCGCCTCACTGGCCTCTACTCACCCCTCCCCTCCCCACCTGCCCGCCTGGGCTCCTTAGGGCCCCAACAGGAAGCAGTTGTTGGAGCTAAGCAGCCACCATGAGAAAGAGTTGGCAAAACAGCTGGCTCAGTTCAAATTGGATCTGGCTGAGAAGGAGGCTCAGCAGAAGCACTTCACTGAGGACTACGAGCATAGGCTTTCCAAGCAGAGAGAAGATCTGCGGGAGTGCAAGGCCAGGTGCCAGCGCCTGGAGGCTCAGCAGGCTGAGATGGTCAACCAGTTCCAGGCCATGATGCTGTCCCACTGGAACGAGGCCCTCCCGCTCTTTGCCACCAGTGGCACTTCCCTCCAGTCTTCGCCCAAAGCCCCGCACCAGGAGGCTGAAGTAGACCCCAAGTTGGAATTTCTGCCCCCCCTCCGGCCAGCACAAAAAGACCCTGAAGGGGGAGACTCTCTGCAAGCAACACAAGCGTTCATTGCACATATCCAGGCCGTAGTTTGAGGACCCCAGATTTAGTGCAATATAAAAAATGCAAATAATTTTTCTGCGGACCACCAAAAAATTTTCGCGGACCACCAGTGGTCCACGGACCACCAGTTGGTGACCACTGTTCTAGTCCAACCCCCTGCTCAGGCAGGAAACCCTATACCATTTCAGACAAATGGTTGTCCAATCTCTTCTTAAAAACTTCCAGTGTTGGAGAATTCACAACTTCTGGAGGTTGAAATGAATCACTACAGTTGTTAAATTAGTAACACGGTTGTTAAGTGAATCTGGATTCCCTATTGACTTTGCTTGACAGAAGATTGCAAAAGGTGATCACGTGACCCTGGGACACTGAAATCGTCATAAATATGAGTCAGTTGCCAAGTGTCTGAATTCTGATCATGTGTCCATAGGGATGATGCAATGGTTGTAAGTCACTTATTTCAGTGTCGTTTTAACTTTGAACGGTCACTAAATGAACTGTTGTAAGTCGAAGACTATCTGTATTACAATCAAAATTAATTGATATTTTGAAGCAGATAACAGTTTATTTTAGCATAATGGGGGTAACTGCACAAATCTTCTGGTATCTGACTTGAATGATAAAGGAAATTTATTTCCCCCCCCCCAAAAGTTGCAGTTTACATGTTCTGATGCAATCAAATTTACTTGTAATTAAATAACTCTTCACTGAATGATCAGTGCACTTATTCCAAATAAAGGATGCACAGAATTGCAATATTCTACAGTTGCAGAACTGAAACACTATTTTTATTTTATTTTAATGAATTGGTACAACCACCCTTTTCTTAAACACTTACAGAATAGGGTGGCTGATAGAATTTAAGATGTGGATGCAAAATAATCATAGATAAAACAACAAAAGCCAAAATGTTTTGGATGCTGTTTTTCTGCACGTTGTTTTAATAAGATGGTCTCTTTATAGCTGTTTTGTTAAAGTTTAGATAAGGATTTTCATTTTTTATTTCATAGGGTTCTATTTTTCTTCATATATTCAAAGAATTTTTCTGATAAAACATTGAAAATTTTTAAATGCTTTTTTTAAAACTTGCAATCCCTCTCCCATTTGGTTGATCCTGATTTGGGGCAATAAAAATATATTTCCCTCTTTCCTTCATTCCTTGGGAAAGTTTGCATCTTTCCCAACAGAGAGAGGATTTAAACAACAATAACAAGAAGAAGAATAATTTCCAAACTGATGTAGTAATGCATCCCATTGATGTTGAGTCACAAAATGTCACTATATTCTGCTGTGCACCAGACTGTCCATGGCATTAAGATTCTACTTTCACCTTTCCTACAGCCAATATTCAAACAAATTGGTTGGCTGCTTTCTTACTTGTATTAAAAGTGAAGATGATGGTATGTTGGTTTTACTTATTGGCAAATACCAGTTTCCACTCACAGAAGCCAAAATGTAGAATTTTAGAACGTCATTCTCAGTTCCGACTTCAAATATAAAAATTGTTTTTGATTCCTAATATAAACAAATAATGATAAATGGGTGATGTTTACTTTCTCTCTGTAAAGACTTATTAGAAAATGCTGATGTATAAATAAGTGCATCTATCAGTGAGGATCTATAAATAACACTACTTTAAAATGTGATTTAATTGCTCAGGACAGGTAAGTTCCCCCCCCCCCCATTGTATTGCTTATCTGCTTAACATATTTTGTGGTTTATGCCGCCTTAGCTTTCTGACATCAAACAAAACTGTGTGTGCTCTTGACCCTTCACCTATTCCCAATGTTGTTAAGAGAAACCTGGCTGTCCTTCATAGCGTATTATGTGCTTTGGGGAAACCCTTTGAATGGTGCGGCTCTTGACTTTCTGCATTTTCCCTTCGCAAATTGCAGTTTTATATAGTTATATAAAAGTTTCACTTCTGCTTTGTGTTGCTGAAATGCTTGTGTAAAATAGGGGGTTGGTTTTTTTTGCTGGATTCTCATACTGGTTTAAAAAACAAAGAATACACGAAGACATTTTTAGATTAAGTTTAAATTTCTTGCACCATGAGGATCAGCAAATGGGAAGCTCTAGTTGAAAGAACGGTGTCCTGCCTAATCTAATAAGCTTCCCTTTTTTTTTTGTTTGAATTTCATTTCCGTAACATAAAATTAACGAATGCCCCTTTTCCTTTTGTTAGGTGCATGATACAAGTTTAAAATAACATTGTCTATTTGCTAATTGCATGTTAACTGAACACTAGCCAACATTTTAAAGTGACTTATTTCATATCTCATTCCTATTATACCTTTTTACAAGCTATCATTTGTTGGTGCTCAAAGTTGGTGTCAACTGTCTGAAATTATTGTCTATCTTCGTAAGTTTCTTCTTCTTACAGCTTTCAGCTACTCTTATATTCCCATGTTCCTATGGAACAAATCCCCTTTGCTTCTGGCTTCATATAAATATTTTTGGCTCTTGATTCTTTGCAGTTTAATCATCAGTATTTAATGAATCCAAGCACAACAAACTTTATTACACTTGAAAGATTTTACTGAACTAATGACATTTTCTGAGGAGGCGACCAACCATTGAAATGGTTTAATTAAAACATTATTTAATTAATTCAGTCATTAATAGCCTGAGTTAAAGTCCATTGGGCTGAGGGTTAGTTACCGTATTTCAGCTGATTTCAGTGGGATGCAAAATTGAGGCACCTGATGTAAGCACTTCACTTAACTAATTTCTAAAAGAAGAAATGCTGTAAAGCAGATACCACATGGTACAATAGCCTTCCCCAACTTGCTGCCCTCCAGATCTATTGAACTTACAACCCCTACAATCCCAAACTAGGAAAATGAATTATGAGAATTGTAGTCAACATATTTGGAGAGTGCATTACATTGGGAATGGCTGCTTTTACTATAAATAATAAGGTTATTGCTTCATTTATTTAGCCTATGATAGCAGCTAACAACTTAAGTGGAAGTTCATGAATTAGAACTAGGGCTAGGCAATACTTTAGATCTCAGCAGTCATGAATTTACTTTCAACATTAAACAAGACAAAAAAAAAACCCTTTCCATATAAATAGTTTATTACTAAATATCGACATACGTAGTTGAAATAATGGTATATCAGAAATAAGGTATTTGATACATTATCATGTTCATCACTATTATTCATCTTATTTATAAAGAAAATGAAATAACTACTTGCCCAGTACCTTACGGATGAGTTCAGCAGGGATTAAAAACAGGTTTCTTGTGTCCTGTTGCCAATTATACTGTATATACCCTTCATTTTTCTAATCTAAAGATAACAGTACTTGACACAGAAAAGAAAAAGAGAGTAGACCTCTTACATTCAATTAAAAATGAAAATGAGCCAACTGCAAATGTACGTTATTTATTTATTTTACAATGTTTAATGGTCCCCTCCCCCAAGTTCTGGGTAGGGTACAAGAAAGTCAAAATGAAAATATAAGACGCAGCACAATCAATTAAAATAATGGCATCAGTAAACAGTACAGAAACGTGATCACAGTTGCCCATAAATAAATCATCTGAAGGGCCAAATGGATGCTGGGACAAACTCTTTTGGCTTGTTTGGGAAATGCTGGCAGTGTTGGGAACATCCGTCTCTCTTGGGGAAGAGTATTCCACAGAAAGGGAGCTGCTACAGAGAAAGTGTGTGCCAGTCCACATCTCATGTGCCTCACAGAGGAGATTTGCAATAGACCCTCTGTAAAAGGCCAGATTTAAGGACAGGCAGATTTAACTCTGGTAAATACAACCCAATGCGGTGCCTTAAAGCACTTGAATGACCAGCCCTTTTGATTGGGTCTGGAAATCTAACAGCCATTGCAGCATTTTAAAGATACGGATTATTCTCACATGTCAGGAGTATCTTGTTAGAAGTATGACTGTATGTTTTGTGCTAGCTGTAGCTTTTACTGATGATCCAAGTCTTGCCCCCGGGGGGAGCTTATTTCACAATATGAGGACCACCACAGAAAACCCATTTCTAGGTTGGGAACCCTCAGAATCCTAACTAAAATGAGCAAATACATATTAATTCTACCAGAAAGTGAACTACTTCCATATTTTAAAAGGGTAGTCTATCTAGAGCTCTCTTTTCTGGAGCAGAATATAAATTCAATGAATGAAAAGATACATGGATATCAGTTTTGAGTTTCTCGTGGGAACAGCAGTTAGAGTTACCAAAGTAAGCTATTTTCCCATCAATAAGTAGAATTTTTCTATGAACAATTGTTCTTAAATTGAAACATTGTAGACAACCTTTTATCATTTTATGAGGTTGCTCTTCTAAATTATCTCCTCCAGGAAGTAAATGTCTTTTTAGAGCAGGCAGGTGTATATTTTATGTATGATATGATACAGCATACTAAATATAATGATAGATTTTTCTATAATAATTTTAAATTTCTAACAAATTGATTGGCATAGTGATTCAACAATGTAATCTGCAAAATTATTGTATGTGGGTGTGAGGGTTATATACATGGACATGTATTAGCTTACTGTACTGCTATAGTTATTATTTATAGCTGTTTGCTGATCCAATATTTTAGTTGAGCAAAAGATATTGGATCTATTAACCTTGTATAGAGGCAAGAACTTCTTGAAGTGGAATATATATTTAGAATTTGAGGGAGGGGGGTGATGTTATGCCATCAAAAATTACAGTGGAGGAATTACAGAAAATGGCTTTGCTTTGTTAAACATATCAAAACAAACATTGAGAAAATATACATTCTATACAGCCTGCTGATGAAACTTACCGTATTTTTCGGAGTATAAGACTCACCGGAGTATAAGACGCACCTTAGTTTTTGGGGAGGAAAATGGGGGGGAAATCTGCCTACCAGGTATTCATCTGGCTAGCGTCCTTAGTCTGGTCAGCTTCAGCATATTATTTTATCCCCTGGTTAGGGCTTAAAAAAAACCTTAGGAGGGAGTAGCAATGAAAAAAGCCTGCAAAGACTTAGGGCTGGAAAAAACCTTCGGAGGGAGTAGCAATGAAAAAAACAGGTAAAGGGAAGATCGCTTAGCTAGCAAAGCGCGGAAGATCGCTTCACTGTTAGCACCAAGATCGCTTCACTGTTAGCACCTCGTTAGGGCTGGAAAAAAACCTTCGAAAAAGCTACATTCGGAGTATAAGATGCACCCAAATTTTTAGCTTCTTTTAGGGGGGGGAAAGGTGCGTCTTATACTCCGAAAAATACGGTATCTTCTACATGAACCTTGCTTCATTTTAAAATTGTATCCCATTGTGGAATTACCTAAAATGCTGCTTGCATTTTTGTTACCATGAGTTACTGTCTCATAAATTAAGGCTCACAATCCTGACTTCTCATAAATTAACTCATAAAGTATATTTTGGGATCAATTATTAATCTTGAATCATCTCTCTGATAAAACATTTAACTACCGTATTTTTCAGACTATAAGACGCTCCAGACTATAAGACGCACCTAGCTTTTGGGGAGGAAAACAAGAAAAAAAATCTGCTCTGCCTCTGCCTCCCAGCAATTTGCCTCCTTGCAGCAAACAGCCTGGTCAGCTTCAGCACAGCCTGGTTTAGCACGAGCAGCTGATTGGCGGTTGGATCTGCCTCCCGGAATACCGCCAATCAGCTGTTCCAGGCTGCGGGGATCGCCGCCGCCCATTGCTGCCCATCGTCACTGCCACCTATCGCCGCCTCCGAGCACCCAGTTTTCGGCCTCCACGCGTCCCGTTTTCAGCCTCCGCGCGCCTCATTTTTGGCCTCCACTTGTCCCATTTTCGGCCCTCCACTTGTCCCATTTTCGGCCCGTTCCAGGGTTCCCTGCCACCGCCTAACCCCGCCGCCTGGAATGGGCTGAAAATGGGATGCACGGAGGCTGAAAATAGGGCGCATGGAAGGCGAAAACGGGACACATGGAGGCCGAAAACGGTGTGGGTGGAGGCCAAAAACGGGACGTGCAGAGGCTGAAAATGGGGCACGCAGAGGCTGAAAACGGGGTGCGTGGAGGGGGGAGATAGGCGGCAGTGGCGATGGGCAGTGGTGATCCCTGCAGCCTGGAACAGCTGATAGGCGGTATTCTGGGAGGCAGATCCAACCGCCAATCAGCTGCTTATGCTAAATCAGGCTGTGCTGAAGCTGACCTTGCTGTTTGCTGCAAGGAGGCAAATTGCTGGAAGGCAGAGGCCGAAGGGTGGGGGCTGGCGGGTGGGTGGAGCTTTGGCAAGATTCGCTCTATAAGACGCACAGACATTTCCACCCACTTTGCGGGGGGAAGTGCGTCTTATAGACCAAAAAATACAGTAATTTCTAGAAATAAAACAGCTTTTGTTCAAAATATATTGTTAACCCCTCCAAATAAAATTTTCTTCTTTTCTTAAAATTTTCTTTAATTACCCATTTATAAATCCTTTCAGTTACATATTCGTTTTGTATATTTGCAGTTGGACCTTTTATTTTCTTTGCTAGATTTACCAGTAAAAATGGAATAGCATATATAATAATTGTTTCTGTTTAAACACTGCAATTCTTAATATTTTAGACCTAGAAATAAAAAGCCTTAATAACAAGATAAAGTATGTTTTTGATTAATATCCCTTACAGTTTAAATGGGGGTTGAGTGGGTGAAGGCAAATAACAATTTAATAACATAGAATTTAAATGCTGACATATACAGTACTATTTGATATCCTATTTAGTTCAAATGTATCACACTCTAAAATACTATTTCATTTCCCTCTGTGATTAGTAATTTTAGATAGGATATATTAATGATTGACCTTTCTGATGTCATTATTGTCTTCCTATAATTTGTGTTAGGTGTTATAGTAAACAAAGTTTATGATTGTGTGAAATTTTGAAAGAAGCAAATGCAGGAAATGAGAATGTACATCTGTGGGTTAATTTTTAAGAAAGAGAGAGAGAAAAGCAAAGCCTTAGCCTTGTCATAAAGCAATTTCTTTTTTTTTTTTTTTTTAAAGTAATGCATTTTGATGAGAACTTTTTTCAGAGGCAGAGAGGTGGGGTTTTCTTTCCAAACTATGTCTTCTTATATTGCCTCTGAAAAAGATTCTCTACTGAAGTTTATTTGGCTTCTTAGACTAAGGGTTCTCATTATTTCAATAAATACCATTTTCAGGTTTTTCTCCCCCCACCCTTCTTGATATTTGTTGTCTTTTGTTTCTTCCTTAAATTGCTTTTTTTGCATATAGCCAAGCCGAATAAACTTCTCTTAATATATTTAATATATTAATATATTTAATATATTAATATATTTCAAATACATATAGACAGCATATTGCAAGCTGCTAGTTAAAACAAATTAAGATTGCAATTTCATGTGTACATATTTAGCATTAAACCAGACTAAGCAATTGAGATTTATTTTTGACAAGACATGCATAAATTTGCATCATGTTTTTTGCACAGGACAAGGAGATAAAATCATATACAGTAATTAACCAAATCACAACCTACATAGGTATGCAGAAATATCAACAATAGCAAAATGAATTAGTGTAGCAAGAGTAAAAAAATAATAACAACCAGGGTCAAGATGCTAATAAAATTCCAGAAAGCTACACATCACCTGCATATTGGAGTAAAAGTTATAGTTTTAGCATACTTACATTCAGTTGTAAGAAATATTTTTTAAATCACTACTATATTTACCAAGTTGCACATCATGTAGATTGATGTACTATATCTATAGGCCATTCTTGTTTCTTAATTTTATTCTGCGGTTATATTGATAGAATGCTAATTTATGGTCACATAATTCCAAATTACATGAGTTAAAATGATTATCTATTGCTGATATGTAGTGGGCTATAAAATATTTTCATATCAGAAAGTAGCTCAGAACTTTTTTTAAAGGTATAAAATAGTCTTGTAAAAGGTTGAAGAATATAATCTCTGGTTGCGTGTTACATAGCTGTTTGTTTTGTGATATGATTAAGGAATATGCAAAACTAATCAGTTCAATAACAGAATGCCCCATTCCCTAATAGGGGAGTGCTATGCATCCCTAATACCGTGTTTCTTCGAAAATAAGACCCTGTCTTATATTTTTTTGAACCCTGAAATAAGCGCTTGGCCTTATTGCCATGCACTCAAAAGCCCGATTGGGCTTATTATCAGGGGATGTCTTATTTTGGGGGAAACAGGGTATGTACAAGAAATCCAAAATGGCTTTTAAAAACAGAGACTCCTACATTAAGACTAGAAATAATAGTAATAATTTTAAAAAACCCAAACAAAAAACCCTTCCATTAATCATGGCAGTTAGGAATTTCCATTTTTTTTTTGTTAGCCAGGATTTTAGATATATGCTTATCTAGAAGAGAGCTAAGGAAGCTATATTATTTCTATCGGCACACACAGTTGAGTGCCATGTCTTCAGAAACATCAGGCCTTGGATTCCTCCGTTTCTCCTGGTCTCTTTCTTTTGACACTCTTGCAAGTCAATAGATGTTCTTTTCTTTTTAGCCAAGTAGCCAACCCTCCCTGTCTTAATTTGATATTGGAAAGGTAGGGTTTAAAGCAGAGGTGGGGAACGATGGCCCCTTTATGACTTGTGGACTTCAACTGCCAGAATTCCTGAGGCAGCATGGCTGGCTCAGGAATTCTGCGAGTTGAAGTCCACAAGTCATAAAAGGGCCATTGTTCCCCATCCCTGAAAGTCTATTTTATTTTAATCATGCAAGAGCAACATGCTTCATATATTAAATCAGTCATAAATAATTCGATTTAAAAGGTTTCTATATAAGAGGTGCTCACAATGTCTTATATCTTGCATGTTTCAGATAGCTGTGGCGCAGAAACTTGTAGTGTGTGGACTATCCTTATTATTTCATATGACTGTTAGCAAAACTTTCCCTGTAGAATACAACATTGATGACCAATTCAGAGCAACAGCATCTTTTCCTACAAAGATTATCTACCTATACCTGTCACTAATGGCTGCCAGGCCGAAGTATTATTTTGCATGGACTTTGGGTAAGTTTGGGGGGAAGGGAGGGGGAGAGTGTTCCTTTTACAAGTTTTATAACAGAATGCTGAAAGAATATGTTTAATAGAGTGCCCTCTTGTGGGCCAAGGAAGAACTATGTTCAAAGGAATTCTTTTAGAAGCACTAGTTTTTTAATGGCGAATAAAGTGTTTTATTAGGTGTTTTGAGCTCAGATTTAAACATAAAAGTATGATTTGTGATAGTGTGGTAGCTAAGCAGAATGTCTTAGGAAAGATTGCTCATGATACACAATATCATTCATTCTTTATTTTGATTGCTTGGGAGCCTTTGATGGAAATGATGATTTCCATCTTAATCCAGGTGTAAATAAATAAATAATCCCCAATTATTAATTGTTAATGAAATATTAAAAGTTGTGTTTGTTTTGTTTAAATTTGCACCAAATTGTTTTGATAATCTTAATTTATATGCCTTTAAATAGATGAAGGAAATTCTTTATATCTGACTTTGAAATCCATTTTTAAAATTTAAATCCAGTTTGTGGAATGGCAAATGAGTCAAAGGCTATAATGGATCATACTTAATTTCAACACTGGTAGTAATAATGATCCTGCTGTTTTTCTCAGTTATCTGTACTTTAATTTGATACAAAAACATAGAAAACATAGAAAGAAACAAAAAACTACGCTACTGTACTATTGGATAAACATTGATGATTATGTATTTAAAATTTTAAAGGGTATTTTCTGTTTTTAAAAATCCAGTGGTCATATGAATCATATGATTTATCACTTTCAATTATCGTAACTTCTAGGAAAAGAATTCCTTTAATAGTTTTACAATTTATTTTTAATGTGAAATATTGCCAACATCCAGACTGTACTGAGAAGTCTATAAAATATGTAAGTGTGGATTCTAATCTGGCTTCAGATTTAGGAAAAGAAACAGTTATATTGTTTTTAAAACATTCAATTTGAAATGTACTTTTTCATAATTTGTGTTATATATTGTAGAAATAGGGAGAAATTGAGTTTTGCTAGTATTTGGTGTTTAGTAATAGCTTCAACAGTAGTTGCAAAATATACTTTTTAAAAGTTCTTTGTGAAAAGCAATGCTACCATTTATAATATTTTTATAGCTTTCTACAATTCTTACTTTTCCTTGCAGCAGAGGCAATTAATAATGCAGCTGGATTTGGCTTTAGAGGTTACGATAAAAATGGAGTCCCACACTGGGATTTGATTTCAAATCTACGAATTCTGCATATAGAGGTTAGTTCAAAACTTTCCAAATGGGGATATTATTTACATGTGTATAGTACTACTTTGTTGCAAAGTGTTACCCTGATGAAATGAGCTTAATATGAGTAAGAATTTCATTATCCTTATTGCAATGATGTACAGGTAGTCCTTGACTTACAACAGTTTGTTTAGTGACCGTTCAAATTACAACAGCACTGAAAAAAGTGATATGACCATTTTTCATAGTTACAACCATTGCTCCATGCTCACGTGAACAAAACTCAGATGCCTGCCAACTGACTCATATTTATGATGGTTGCAATATCCTGTGGTCATGTGATCACCTTTTGCGACCTTCTGACAAGCAAAGTCAATGGGGAAGCCAAATTCATTTAATAACCATGTACTAACTTAACAACTGCAATGATTCACTTAACAACTGTGGGTCAAAATTCACTTAACAATTGTCTCACTTAAATTTTTCAATTATGATCCTAAGTCAATGACTACCTGTATTATTTCCACTCCCATATGGGAGTCTCAGTATGTCTCTCAATACAGATGCTAGAAAATATAAGCAGAAGGATCTTATTGTATTAAAGTTGTGTTACTGGTTTCTCATAAGCATCTGGACACTATTAAAATAGAGATAAACTAGATAGGTCTTTGGTTTGAGCCAATTCGGCTCTTTTACATTCTTTTACATTTACATTTTAAGCTCAATTGTGATCATAAGTTGAGGATTACCTGTATTAAAAAAAAAAAAAGACCAGGAGGTCATTATACCTCCTTGTCATCAACTCACCTTTCCTTCCTTCCTTCCTTCCTTCCTTCCTTCCTTCCTTCCTTCCTTCCTTCCTTCCTTCCTTCCTTCCTTCCTTCCTTCCTTCCTTCCTTCCTTCCTTCCTTCCTTCCTTCCTTTCTTCCTTGATTTAGGTACTACCCATTCTCCTCACAGAGGGACTCTGGGTTGTGTACAAATCGAAATAAATAATACAAATAATACTTCTTATTTTTCTACTCCAGTAGAGGAAGTTGACTTTTCTTCCTTTTCTTTTCTTTTATGAATAGAATGAGTAACATTTATATATAGAACATCTCTATATTAAGGCATAGTTGCATTAATCTGTTCCAACAAAATTGCAGAATTTTCTGGCACATTAAAACTGACTACATTTTGCTTTGTTTCCTTTAAAAAAAAAATTGTATGGCCAATTCTCTGTGGTTTTAAATTTCACTTGCTCAACAAGAATACTGTATAAGCAAGCACCATATGTTTACTGAAATTAATGGAGATAAGAAAACTCTCCCTTTTACTATATGTGGACACTATTATTGTTTTTGTACGAGACAAGAAACCCCTTCCCTATGATAAACTGCTTCTAATCTGTTTGGAGACAGATGTTATAATTAATGTAAAGACTTATCAGAATAATTTATGCTACAGAATTTATGCTGTATAATCATTGTTTTTGCCAGAATTATATGACTTGAAAATACAAATTTGCCCCCTCCAACAACAGAACCTCATAAAAGCAAAATCTCACAGAAATCAGGTTATGTACTTCAGAAGTACACTTTTCAAAATAATGTGTGGTTCATTTTTTTTAAAAGAAACACTTAAATGCCTTGTGAAGATAGAAGTTATTTACAAATAAAATTTTAAAAACTGAAACACCTATAGCCTCTTGAAAATATTTATTTGATTTATTACTCTATAGTATGAAACCACCGAACCTGACCTACATAAGTACGTTCACTGATTAATGGCCAAGATCGTGCCCTACCACCAGTCACCTTCTCTAGCCTTTATTTATTGTTTTCTCAACTGTAATATTTCACCTTTCTACACGAGGCAAGATTTCAGACCTAACATATTACCTATAATTACAAACTATATTATATAGAGTATATAACATACTATTTGAATGTTATTGGAAAGAATGCAATACATGTTTGATTCATAGCCTGATAAAGATATAAAACGTAGCTATGTACATAGCTATAGAGATAACCTTCTCTATTATTACTGCATCCTCCCTGGAACGGTGGAGAGTTGTTAGAAAGAAATAACTAAAAAAAATTATCTGCCGTAATAAATTGGGGCTTGATTTAAAATGGGAAATGTCCAGTTGCTGAAATTCTTGTTACCAAGTCCTTTTCATATTAGTAAATCTTGCTAAAGAATACTCTATAAGAATATTGTTTTAAAAAACTGATTTAAGGTGGCTGCCAAAGACCCTAAAATATTTATTTATTAATTAAATTATTATGCTGCCCATCTCACTGGGATACAGAGTTTATATTTGCTGAAATAATATAATCTATTCATGTTACAGTTTTCAACAAGTTTCAAGATGTTTCTTGATAATTGGAATATACAGACAGCACTTTGGCTCAAAAGGTACATTGATTGATTGATTGATTGATGGATGTACATCCCATTGTAATCAAAATTACTCTCAGAAACATATATATTATTCTCTTGCTGATAATTCAATATTACGAAGCTGTCCCAAAGATTTGGGGATTATCGTGTTGCTAATAATAAAGGTTTAGCCTGAATCTATTCTGTTTGCTTATCCATTATCCTTTTCCTTTGCTTCAGGAAGACTAATTTCAAAGGCTGGTATATGGTTATAAATCAGAGTTGGAATCTATAGAAATCCCTCAGAATCTAGGTCCCTTTGGGTGCCAGTTCCCTAATGACAAAGTTGCTAGAATGGGTGTAACAGTGTGCCATTTTCAAGAAGTACATTTTTCCAGATTCCTTGGTTTTGGAAGTTCTGCATTGGAATAATGGTCTTAGACCCTAAATGTATAGTAGAAAAGTTTTGTTTTCCTTCCAGCATTCTGCAGTTTCTTGTACTCAAGAATCTATTGGTGGTCAAGGAACCTTCCTAACAATGTGGGGTAGATATATGGGTTTGACTGGGGCAAGTCTCCTACCAGCAGTCTCAGCATCTCATTCTATCTTGGTCATCAGGACCACCTTACTTTCTAGGGTGGCATTTTGGCAGTGCACAAATGGGGATAAATTCTTAATTTTGCTTATCATCTAGGATATTGTTTAGTCATGGTGATACAGTTTACTACCGATTGCTATTCTCTTAGAATTATATCTACATGCTATTATTATTGTGAGCTTTAACTGGGCAAAACAGTGCATTATAGGACATCAGTTTCTGAACCAAGACACCTCAGATGGGCCATCTTAGAGAATGTGTCCAAAATAGGAGGAGGAAGCATGCATNTATATATATATACACACACACACACACACACACACACACACACACACACACATATATACTGTTCCTACTCCGTACCCCCCCCCCTGTGTTTTCCCAGGTCTGTGCAACACCTATTAAGCAACACCATTCCCAAGCACCCACCCTCAAGCAGCATGTCTGCATATACCCACACATACTTCCCAAACCATGCAGTACCTCTTGCTCACACCACATACCATTCCTGACAAACACTTCTGCACACTCCTTTGCTCCCTGCCCCACTCCACTCCCTTTTGGCCTTGTACTTGCAAGTTTTTGATGGCCTCCACACTGACTTTCTCCCTGCAAGCTTCCCACAAGCACAGTAAATGGAGAAGGGGGCAGGAATTGGAGGGAGGGAGGAAGGCAGGCAGGCAGGCAGGCAGGCAGGAAGGAAGGAAGGAAGGAAGGAAGGAAGATTTCTGATGCTCCTTGTCAGCTTCTCACAAAGAAACTGAATGGGGAAGCTGGCAGGAAGTCAATAGTTGCTTCCACTCCCAATGCTGCTTTGCCCACCCGTAGTCATTCTGTTTCTCTGTTTAGGTGAGCAAATATTTCTGAAAAGATGACACATTGGGGCATGGATTGTCTAGTTAACTTTAAATATTTCCAATAATTTTTATTTTATGGAAAAATCACTTCTTAAAAGTGATTTTATAACCTGAATGATAACTCAGTCTGTTTTCATAATAATTTGTAAAATTGGTAGGATTGATTGTCTTGCATGCTGTTTGGAACTTTCAAGGATTTTTTTTTTTAATGTTATTTCTGGCAGGCCTTGGTATTGCAAAATTGCACTTCTTGCCTTTCTACATAATGCTTTATCTTTTTTTTTTTTACTTTCAGAGTATGCTATGAACGAGCCTCTTTCAGTCCAACAATACAAACCTTTATCTTATCAGCCATTTGGCATGGGGTATATCCTGGATATTATTTAACTTTCTTAACAGGGGTACTAATGACACTTGCAGCACGAACAGTAAGTATCCCTTATATATCAGTTAAAGTGTAGTTGTGCTCTTTTTTTGAATTAGATGTATGAATTCAAAACTTACTTAGTGTTTATTTTTAAATTTTTAGATTAGTTCTTTATAAAAAACAATTGCTTTATAATAAAAAGACTTTTGAAAATCATTAAATTGCTTTATGGCATTACAGGTAGTCCTGGACCTATGACCACAATTGAGCCCAAAATTTATGTTGTTAAGGGAGATATTTGTTAAGTGAGTTTTGCCCCATTTTACGACCTTTCTTGCTACAGTTGCTAAGTGAATCACTGCAGTTGATAAGTTAGTAATATAATTTGTTAAGTGAATCTGGCTTCCCTATTACTTTGCTTGTCAAAATGTTGCAAAAGATCATAGCATGATCTTGAGACACAGCAGCGGTCATAAGTATGAATTAATTGCCAAGCATCTGGATTTTGATCACATGATCATGAGGATGCTACAAAAGTCGTAAGTGTGAAAAACAGTTCACAAGTCACTTTTTTCAGTGCTGTTATAACTTTGAATGGTCCCTAAATGAACTGTTGTAAGTTGAGGACTACCTGTATTTGATTATTTACAGATTCAATTTATATGGCTGTCACAGATGTAACTCTAGCAGTTAATATCAAGTTAAACAAAGATATCAAATGAACTAACAACACTTTGTGCCTAAAACTCTTCATGCATCTATCTGATTAATTCCTTAATAAAGATATTTAATATCTTACACATAGACCAGTAAGACTGGGACTGTCTGGATTTTGAAGGCTATGCTATTCCACAGGGCAGGCATAATGACAGAAAAGAGACTGTTTGCAAATATGATGGTAATAATAAACAAACAATTTTCCAACCAAATTTCTTACACTTTCAACTAAGTTTCAACTGGGCCATTCCATGTCAAGTGGTCTGTGGCTCCCAGGTCGACCATGATGGATTTTGATGAAATTTGGTGTGAACATGCACACACGTCCCCAATGAACATTGGTAAAGTGTTATGTTTGCCGATGCAATACTTGCGGAGATAAAGTCATTTGTATGACCCCATACCGCAGCCTTCGACAGTATGACTCTGAGATTTCAGCAACTTTGAGACATAATATCTCCGGCAATATTTTGTTGAGAGAAACAAAACTTGGCCATCTTGTACAACTTGTTGTGCTCTATTAAACAAAATAATAAAAACATTCTCATGAGCGATCTCCATCTAGATAATTTGGAGCAAAGTTGGCCAAAAATGACTGTGGTGCGAAAAAAGGATAAAGTTTGGCTTCTTATATCTCTGGAAGGAAAGGTATGAGAAACGTGAAACTTTGTGCATAATACCTTAGCAACACAAGGTTTTCAAATATAAAATTTCATTCTCCTACTGCTCTCCAATAGTTCACAAATTGAGTGTAAAGTTGACGGTTTTTGTAAAAATGCCAAAAATAGGGTATTTTCAGCCCGCTTTTAGAAAAAAAGGATCTCCTGGAAACTCTGTTATATCATTCTCATTAGAAAGAGCATGTTTCAAACACCCTAAAAAAGTAGAGTTGGTGTTTCATCGTGGACGTATAAAGCACTTCTTTCTTCCTTCGGAACGTATACGGTATATATTTAATTCTGTGAATGTTTCACCATGTGATTTTGTTTCACCAAATCACCATGCAACGGAGTTGGCGGCATGACTAAATGTTTGGCTGCTCAAGCCAGCCTCCAGCGACCATCAACCAACCAAATACTGACACTGACAGATCTGTTCAACTTTTGTGACAGAAACATTCACGGAATTAAATATATATATGTTCCGAAGGAAGAAATTGAGGAAAGCAGGATGCTGCAAGAAGAAAGATGGAAAGTTAGCAGCACAATAGCTGGCACAAGAGGTCATCACCAGTTTGTGCCAGTTGATTCAAATTCAATTTCTGTCAGCAAAGTTTCAAATGACACGATTAACTTTGTGGCCAAACTGTCCAATATCGTCGATCCGAATTTAAAATTGGCCGACCTATTTCCCAGTTGTTATGTTGCCTGCATTTATGACAAACAATGGTGGGTAGGCAACATCGTGGAAATTTCGATCGAACAAAATGATGCGTTGGTAACATTTATGCATCCGCGAGGCCCTGCTCATTCATTCTATTGGCCTGAAAGACAAGATGTTTGTTGGGTTCCAGAACCACATCTTATTTGCGTGCTTCCAGTGCCTTCAGTCACGTCGTCAGATCGACAGTATCAATTCCCAGAAGCAACGCTAAAGAATGTGGTGCATAAATTCAATAATACATAATAATACATAATACGTTGGAATTTGGCAGTTTATACGAATAGTATGGACTTTGGCTTGGGAACCATATAAGATACCCACTTTAGGCTTGGGAACCTAGGATAAGCTGCCCAATTGGCAGCTTGGGAATGGGACAGATACCCACACAAGGCTTTGGAACCTCAAGGAAGAAACCAAACTACAGGCTTGGGATCCTGAACCAAGAACCCCACCTGTGGCTGGTATTGCATGGCTAATAGGCATGCCCCCTATGGCAATGGGGTTGCTGGATCAGGTGCCTGAACTGGTAGTGACAATGTCACCATGGACCAATGCAATATACTGTATTTTTCGGACTATAAGATGCACCGCTGTATAAGACGCACCTAGATTTCGAAGAGGCAAGTAAGAAATAAGCTGCCCAATTGTCGGCTTGGGAACCGGACAGATACCCACACAAGGCTTTGGAACCTCAAGGAAGAAATCAAACTACAGGCTTGGGATACTGAACAAAGAAACCCACCCGTGGCTGGTATTGCATGGCTATCAGGCGTGCCCCATATGGCGATGGGGTTGCTGGGTCAGGTGCCTGAACTGGTAGTGACAATGTCACCATGGAGCAATGCAATATAATAGTAGTAAGGATGTCTATATAAAACAAACAAGACAAAACAATAATAGAATGCATGTGACGCTGCCATAGCAACGTCCTCCACTTTGTCCCTATTTTTAGGGCTTTATACGTCCACAATGAAACACCAACTCTACTTTTTTAGGGGGTTTGAAACATGCTCTTTCTAATGAGAATGATTTAACAGAGTTTCCAGAAGGTCTTTTTTTGTAAAATCGGGCTGAAAATACCCTATTTTTGGCATTTTTACAAAAACCGTCAACTTTACACTCAATTTGTGAACTATTGGAAAGCAGTAGGAGAATGAAATTTTATATTTGAAAACCTTGTGTTGCTAAAGTATTATGCATATTATGAAATATAATATGAAAGTTTCACGTTTCTCATACCTTTCCTTCCAGAGATATAAGAAGCCAAACTTTATCCTTTTTTCACACCACAGTCATTTTTGGCCAACTTTGCTCCAAATTATCTAGATGGAGATCGCTCATGAGAATGTTTTTATTATTTTGTTTAATAGAGCACAACAAGTTGTACAAGATGGCCAAGTTTTGTTTCTCTCAACAAAATATTGCCGGAAGATATTATGTCTCAAAGTTGCTGAAATCAGAGTCATACTGTCGAAGGCTGAGGTATGGGGTGATACAAATGACTTTATCTCCGCAAGTATTGCATCGGCAAACGTAACACTTTACCAATGTTCATTGGGGACGTGTGTGCATGTTCATACCAAATTTCATCAAAATCCGTGATGGTCGACCTGGGCACTGTCCTGAAATCAGACCACTTGACATGGCATGACCCAACTTTTCATAGGTGTTTATTGGTCTGTCTGTTTTATTTTGTTTCTGCATTATTTTATTTAAAAAACCTCATCTACAAATGGTAACACATATTTTAAGCATACTTGTTTAAGAAATTATTTTCTTAAGTATTAGTTCTCAAACCCCATATTTAAAAGGTATAGTAATTTTTTTTGAGCTGAAAATTCAGCACAGATTTCAGAGAACTATAAAATCTCAAGATTAGTTATGTTTTAATCATATTGTACAGGAAGGATCTATCAGGTCAGTTTGTATTGAAATTTACAAAAGGTGTGTCTCTCAAGTAACCAATTGAGGTAATGTTGTCTATTTTTTTTATTTAACTGCCTTTAGATATAGCTTTTTCTAAGATCTATATAGATATTACCTGTTCTATAAAAATGTTTATTTACTAATTAAACATCTCTCTCTTTAAATTTAGATTAGAAAGAACATTAGAAATTATTTTCTTGATTCTCCAGCCATTAAATTATGTTATGATATCATGACATGGATCGCAACTCAAATAGCAATAAGTTACACAGTTGTGCCATTTGTACTTCTCTCTATAAAACCCTCCTATGTATTTTACAGGTAAGCTGATCCTTTATCCTTTTTAAAAATGCCACTTTGAATGGAAAGGAAGTTATTTACATGTGCTGACAGTTGAGAAAGCAATACTGTAATCCATTTTTCAATTTCATATGGCTAGAATGTTATGTGATGTTTGGTGCCTGATTGAGATTTAGGAAATTAACACAGAATCACAGATTTCCTTTAAACAAAATGAATGCACAAAGAAAATGTTTTGTTCGTCATGGTAGCGGAAGACACTGGAAAAACAGAAAAAAACACTAGAGGAATAAGTACTTTCAAAAAGTCTATAAGGAGTTTCCAGTCAGCAAATTCAGTCCTCTCAGCCACATATTTTCCCACTGTTCCATTTGTATATTTTAACCACATGATGGTGTTTCTGGCATTAGAAAATGGCCAGGCTTTCTCAGTATGGAAAAATTGACAGGGGAGAAGGATAATAAGCTATTTATTTTCTACAATCTGAGATAGCCAAATAATCTCATATATTTTTACACACACACACACACACACACACACACACACACACACACACACACACACACACACACACACACACTCACCTCTCCCCCCCGTTCACACACACACACACTCTGCATTGTACTGCTGGTTTTCTGACAAGTAGATAAATATAGAAGTGTTGAAACATTATCATATAATGATCAAAACTCTTTATTTCTGTCTCTTTGCTTAGTTCCTGGTATTTCTCCCTCCATATTGCCTGCATTTTAGTGTTGATGTTTCCAATGACAAGAACTCAAAAAGGGAATAAAGAGCAAGAAAGCATCCAGCCTTCATGGTCCAAACAGCAAGAAGAAGGAAAAGAAAAAAGAATTACGGGACATAATAGTTATTCTGTGGCAAATAGCTTCAATCAAAGAAGAGACATCACATCCAGAAATACAGCAACAAAACAATGATTACAGATGCTATAGATGCTATATTTTATATTTTCAAGACCATTTATAGCACCTTTTAAAAGGGGGTTGTATTTGTCTGAAAAGATGGTTAGAAAAGAATGCTATATCTCTAGGGAATATACTAGTAAGATGAAAGCAAAGCTAATTAACCACTCCTGTGCCATGTTCCTATGGATCACGCCTTATATGGAAATATTACAATTATTTCAGTGGGCACTCAGGACCAACAGCGTATGTCATCGGCGTGCCCCTATGCTGAATGTACATTGTAAATCCCTAGGCACTATGGGGTTGGGAAACCGTTGTGTCAATCTGGAATACCAGAAGGAAAAAATCTTGCATTGCCTTAAACCCTCTATCTACTGAAAAGTAATGTTTCTAAATAGTATTTTCATGTTTAGTATAATATATTTAAAGTATAATTCAAAAGTAAGCTTTGGATTCTGAGGGACAAAACGAGAAATGGAAGCAGGAAACCCCACTGCCTGAAGTCAAAAGAAGAAGGAACTGCAATAAGCATCTCACTATCTGGAGGGTATATCAGGTTTGTACAGTAGGGAATGGAAAGCATTGCTAATGCTAAACCATAGTTGACTTCTCTGATTAAAAACAGTGGTTAAAGGAAAGCCCTCTGAAAACTTTTTTTAAAAATATGAAAAGTCATCCTTTCTAGAGCCAAATGTTTTAATTTAATTTTGCTCTTTAGGATAAGTAAGCTTTGCAGCAACCTTCACAAAATGTGCACGGAATTCCTATTAAAGCTGCAACTTTCCAATAACAATTCTCCTTCTAATCCTACAGAAATCATTTTACAGGGGGGCACTAGTAAAGATGGATCAGATATAGAATTAGTGTGAAAAGGTGCTTAAGATGGCCACTTTATCTTATGGTTATAATTCAGTTTATATTAAACAAAAAGTCAAATTGTTTAAATTGGTACTGTCTAGTTGAACACCATAAACCCTGTAACACCAGAATACCTGTGGTTTAGAAAAAAAATTAAAGCGGGATGTAATATATGGGGACCATAGTGTAATAATATTTGATAAAACTTTCCCAACCAATTCTTTTGTTTCATAATTTTACCTTGAAAATATATCAAGAGAATTGATAAATTATTAATTGCTTTCTGATGAAAATTTACAATTGGTAAAGAAATGATGTGCTAAAGGGCTATAACTTTCATTTGCTTGTTTGTCTATCTGTTAGATTTTTTACTGAATGGAAAAGATGTTATCTTTAAAATACACAGAAAGTGACCCACGATAAGAAATGAAAAATGGCATTTGGTTATTATTAAAATAAGCTGATTTTTCATTCCTATTTTGTTTTAAAACCTAAATGTTATATACCACATGTCCAAATATTTAATGAACCCACAAAGAGAGAAATAGATCCTGGCTATTGTCAGGAACCTTGGAAAGAAATGATAGACACATTTCAGCAGAAATGTCAAGTTATCGTAAATTTCATCTTCCAATCTGTCTTTCAATGACAAATAAGAGTAGGCCAGTGATGGCGAACTTTTTTTTCCTTGGGTGCCAAAAGCATGTGCCGGGTGCTATCGCGCATGCGCACATGCCCACACCCATAATTCAATGCCCCCCCCGCGTCCCACCCCCCTGCGCATGCATG
>QLTV01001698.1:2038636-2048826 GCA_003457575.1 Thermophis baileyi
GGGTGTGGCCAACCCGATGTCACCCACTCCCAGTCACATGACCCCCCCAGCCACACCTACCCAGGTTTTGTGGCCCCCTGTGTTTTGTTTTCTCTGGGAAATAGGTATCTCCCTCTCGCTCCCTCTCTCATATCTCCCTCCCTCCCTCCCTCCCTCCTTCTCTCTCACACAATTACTCAGTTTCAGAATTTACAAGGAAACTCACTTCCGGTGTATGAAAAAGCAGCTATTTATTTTACTCATGGAAGTCAGTGGAAACCACTGAAAACTTGAAAAACCTGCTTTGTCCACTTTTGACCTACTCCTATGTGTCTAGTCACGTTTAATCTTTTGGGAATGAATAACAAGTTCCACAGGGATAGTGAAGATGAAGGATCAAGAGTTCTTTTCATTTTCTGGCTTATCTTAATAAATGAAAGCAAGGCCAAGCTTGCTGCTGCAAAGCAGCCATCTGACCTCAAGCCCTGAAAAGGAAACATGAAATCCATTCTGTAGTTTGCAGTTTCCCCTACCTATCAATTGACTATAACCTTAGTATTTGGATTCATGAAATGTATGAGCTTCGTACTTGTATAATATTTACATTAATATAATTTGCAAAATATGCTCTGCACTCTTTAACATTCTCTTATCAGAGTACGATCTAAATATTTTGCCAAATTCTTTCCTCTGGCACAAACAATTGAACTCACTTATTAACTTAATTATTTATAACATTGTGCATAGTTACATGGAAGCAGGTATCTGAATATAATCTGATTTACTTCAGAATAAATAGACAAAAAAAACCCTGTTTTATTCCTTCCTCTGTGATAGAAGATGAACGTAGTTAAATCTTTCTTACGGTCATAGACCAGCAAAACATAGTTATACCGAATTTCCTGGAAGTATAGTTAGAATATATCCAATCAGTACTGAGGATCTTAATCCAACTAGAGTTGTAACAAGCAAAGTTATGGGATGAAATGACACTAACTTATTTTTGTAGGCTTGAAACCAGGGGTTGTTGTTGTTAGTTGCGAAGTCGTGTCCAACCCATCGCGACCCCATGGACAACGTTCCTCCAGGCCTTCCTGCTCTCTACCATCCTCTGGAATCCATTTAAGCTCACGCCTACTGCTTCAGTGACTCCATCTAGCCACCTCATTCTCTGTTGTCCCCTTCTTCTTTTGCCCTCAATCTTTCCCAGCATTAGGCTCTTCTCCAGTGAGTCCTTCTCATTAGGTGGCCAAAGTATTTGAGTTTCATCTTCAGGATCTGGCCGTCTAAAGAGCAGTCAGGGTTGATCTCCTCTGGGACTGACGGGTTTGATCGCCTTGCAGTCCTAGGAACTCGCAGGAGTCTTCTCCAGCACCAGGGAGTGGAAGACAAAAACCAGGGAGTAGAAGACAATATATATATATATATAGTTTTAAAGTTAATTCCAGATAGAGAGTTCTTTGTAAATAAAGTGAACTTGACATGCGTCACAGTAAGTGCTCTCAGCTCCTGAAGAAACTGATGATAAAAGATTTTGTAAGTTTTGACACCTTTTAGAAATCTGATACTTGCAAGTTCCTTGAAAGGTACTGGTTATTTTCCCAAAAGATATTTATCTTTCATTATTTATTATTTGAGAACTTAAGTAGTCCTCGACATACAACAGTTCGTTTAGTGACTGATCAAAATTACAACAGCACTGAAAAAAGTGACTTATTACCATTTTTCACACTTATGATGGTTGCAGCATCCCCGTGATCACGTGATCAAAATTTGGATGCTTGGCAACCGGTTCATATTTATGATGGTTGCAGTGTCCTGGGGTCATGTGATCACCTTTTGCGACCTTCTGACAAGCCAAGTCAATGGGGAAACCAGATTCACTTAACTGGGTTACTAAGTTAACAACTGCAATGATTCACTTAACAATTATGGCAAGAAAAGTCGTAAAATGGAGCAAAACTCAATGTCTCGCATAGCAACATAAATTTTGGTCTCAATTGTGGTCGTAAGTCAAGGACTACCTGTAGTTGAGTTTTTATCCTTGCCCACAAGGGAAATTCCTTTTTTTTCCAGACTCACATTTTGGAAACTATTATTAGAGCTATGCAAAGCACTAGCACTACAGAACATATTAGTTATGATGGAACACCTTTTGCTGATGCATCAGAGGAGCTGTGTCCTGTACAAAGTTCACGGAGCTGCTTTGAAACCTGTCCCTAGTTGTTTCCATAGAGAGGGAGAGAGAGAGAGAGAGAGAGAGAGAGAGAGAGGGAGACAAAGCACATCCACTGGGACCCCCAAGGAAGCTATGTGGCTGCTTTAGTACTATATGGTACTTCCAACAGAGGTGCTTCATTTGCACAAACATGCTTTGAAGTCAGTAGTTTAAATGCTCAACCTTAACTATAGCATAAAGTGTTTTACATAAACTGGGGGCCAGCCTATGAAAACCCTCTCTTAGTTCCTTGAGGTTCTACCACCAAATTCTGTGGCATAATGGCTGATTTTCAGCAGTGCAGTTTTTGAAAATACAGAGCAGAAACAAAAGGACTCTGGGATGCAAACTTCTTCAAACCCCCAAACCCAAAACCACATTACAAAAATGTGCCCATTTTGCAATTAAAAATTAACAACATGACTTTGTTAGAGGATATTAGATGGAAATAACATTTTTGCCTCGAAAAGGTCTTCCAGTTAGAAGACTCCAATGCAGAAAAATATCTAACCCTTGACTTTAGAAAAAGATCACTATGGATACTGGTTCACCCAGTGGTGTTCTACACACACATTAGAACAACCTGCTGTGTGAAAGGAAAAATTAAATGAAAGTTTTGCAAGGCAAAACATTTTATTTTAGCCAAAGTTTAATTATGAACTATGCTTGTATATCCTCCCATAGTAATTCCTATGTGTTCCTGAAAACCTCTGCTAGGAAACCAATCTAAAAGGCCTGGGACGTAGAGTAGCAAGCAAGGAAGTTCTGGGTGTGCAAATTTTCATAAACCTGGATATTTGTAATAATTGTAATAATTATTTTTCTATAGTATGTAATTTCCATTCTGGGCCAACTTGAAAATACTGGAAACTTGTATTGCCCTTTGTCTTTAACAGGTTTCAATCTTATTGTCACACCAGTTTTCTTCTTTCTTTTTTTAAATATTTTTTCTTTGGCATTGATTCAAGTGGAGTCCCTGGGATCGTTGTCTAGTTCACTGTAGCAATTTGATGGGCAGCTCCACTCATGTTGGCTTTTCTGTTTCCATTGCACATACTAGTAAAATCTGTCCCTCTATGGCAGAAGTCTCAAACATTGCTTAGAACAGTGCATATCATAATTGCATCCGAACTCATCAGGTTTTGTAAGAGAACTGATTCACTACATTTGTTTTTCTTTTCAGTTTTGTCCTGCTATATATAATTTCATGTCCTTTGGCTTTTCGTGATTATTGATTCTGTCTAGTTTTCTGCTACCTATGATCTTAACAATGGCAAAAAGATACAGTAGTATATAAAAATACTATTGAAACCAAACCTCAAATATATTTGCTAGCTCTGCAAAAATATTCTACAGGTACTGAATAGAAACCAGCAACATCATGGACATAACACAGTCACTAAAGTTAATATAAATGTTAATCAGTGCAAAAATATGAATGTGGCATTCAGTTCACATTTGGATATACATTAAAGGGACTTTTCTTAGTTGAATGTGGAAACAGTTATGTATTTTTCCCCTCCAGTATCTGCTTTTTAAGAGGAAAATATGCTTCAGAAGTGGATAGTTGCAGTATTTCCTCAAATTGCCTTCCCCAATTCAAAATATAAAGACCTTAACCATGGGTTTCATTTTTATTATTCCAATCTCTCTATATTTTTTAAAAATTGTTATTTTTGAAAGATCCATACAATTAGGTCTTGGTGTATGGTAATTTAAGATACCACTGTGTTAGTTTACACTGTGATGTGATATTTTAATAATTACTTATTTCTAGTTTTGTCTTGGAGATGCTACAATTATGTAGCATACTGCTATGTTTTAAAGGTGTTTTTAACTTACCTATAAATGTTTTTCTAATTTGCAAATTTCAAATCTGATTAAACAATAGCAAAAAAAAGGTCTTGTTTTCTCTATATCATGATTGTTAATTGTTACGTTAATTTAAATATAACGCCTTACAAATAAGCTGTAATGTCTAACTGATAAGTCACTAGAAAATAGCAAGAAATCTCTTAATTTCTATATTGCAGAAATACAGGTGACCTTTGCAGCATCCCCATGATCATGTGATCAAAATTCAGATGCTTGGCAACTGGTTCATATTTATGACTGTTGCTATGTCCTAGGGTCATGTGATCATTTTTTGTGACCTTCTGACAAGCAAAGTCAATGGGGAAGCCAGATTCACTTAAAACCAGCTAACTTATCAACTGCAGTGATTCACTTAACAACTGAGGCAAGAAAGGTCATAAAATGGGACTTAACAAATGTGTCACTTAACAACAGAAAGTTTGGGCTCAATTGCGGTCATAGGTCGAGGACTACCTGTATATAATGAATGGTGCCCCCAAACTAAAATTTTGAGATGTGATTTCCATAAAAATAGTTGTGAAATACAAATTGATAATTGATATTTGGGATTTAATAAATAATACATTAGTCTGGTTCCAACTGAGACACCAAATTTACAGTTCTAAGTATTACGGTATATCCTGATCTGTGGATGAAAAAGAATATATTGTGAAAAATGTTAGCATTTAAGGCTGATGGTGGTTCCCTACAAATTGTCATTTCAAATTTAATGCTCTCTTTCCAGAATAATCCAAATGGGAAGGGGTAATTTTATGCTTGATAATGGCAAATAACAAAGCTGCACAACAGATATTCAAGATGTTTCGGTGAAATCATTAAAAAAAATAGGGTTGAAAACTGAAAACTTGGCTCAAGCACTTTTAATGAAAAGAAATATATACATATTTCTCTTGATAAAGATTTACAAAGTAATGCATGGTGATTTGTTTTTATGAGGTCAGCATCATTGGGCATGCACTTGATGATTGAACCTACAATCTTGTTTCCTCAGCCTTGATTTTCATGATGTGTAGATCCCATTGTAATGCTGTTGGCACATGCTCTTTCCTCAAGATAAGTGGTAGAGGTAAGAGCCCCAGCTGCAATTTCTGAAGGGGACCCCAGATAACAGGTTCTTTTGCTCCTTGGGATGTTCTTCTACACCTAAGTTAAAATTTGGGAAGCTGTAATGACCCACTATTCCCATTCTTAGCTATGACAACATGGATTGATTTTAGACTGATTGCAACTCTCTGCTGAGCTTGCATTTAGTTGTACAGCTAAATTGCAAGATGGAGAAAGATTCGGGGCATCTTGCTAACGTTTTGTCTGGATTATTAAATTGCTGAAGTGAACACATTGTTGTGCCTTATTATCTGTTCACTGGGCTTCTCCAAAGCACCTGAGGGCAGGACAAGAAGTAACGGATGGAAACCTATCAAGGAGAGATCCAAGACAAGACTGAATGGCTGTGGGTATTGCCTCCTAAAGACTATGTCGACTGTCCATCCTTGGTTCGGGGGGGGGAATTGTCCCTCTCAGAACGGGCTCGCAATTTGGGTGTCCTCCTAGACTCACAGCTAAAATTAGAACAACATTTGGTAGCTGTAGCAAAGGGGGACCTTTGCACAGGTTCGCCTGGTGCACCAATTGCGACCCTACTTGGATCAAGAGGCTCTCCTCACAGTCACCCATGCCCTTGTCACCTCACGGTTAGATTATTGCAACGCGCTCTACATGGGGCTACCCTTGAAGAGTGTTTGGAGACTACAATTGGTCCAGAATGCGGCTGCGCGAGCTGTCGTGGGTGCACCTAGGCACACCCATATTACACCTATACTCCGCGAGCTGCACTGGCTTCCTATTGGTCTCCGGGCACAATTCAAGGTGTTGGTTATTACCTTTAAAGCCCTACACTGCTCAGGGCCAGGTTATCTTCGAGACCGCCTCCTACCACATAGCTCCCAGCGACCGGTAAGATCCCGACGGAGGGCCTTCTCTGTGGCTCCCCCGGCCCTCTCGAACCAGTTACCTCCTGAGGTCCGGACTACCCCCCCCCTGCTGGCCTTCCGGAAAGCGGTGAAGACCTGGCTCTTCCGGCAGGCTTGGGGCCGTTGATCTCGCCTCTGTAATTGGCAAGGTCTGGCCATGAAACGGTGTGTATGAGTTTTTAAACTGTTTTTATGTTTTCTTTTAATGGTTTTTTATATTGTTGTGAGCCGCCCAGAGTCCCTTGGGAGTTGGACGGCATACAAATTTAATAAATAATAAAAATAATAATAATAACTGACGGTTATAACGGTTGCAGTATCCCAGGGTCATGTGATTACCTTTTGCAATCTTCTGACAAGCAAAGTCAATGGGAAAGCCAGATTCACTTAACAACTTTGGCAAGAAAAGTCGTAAAATGGGGCAAAACTCAACAAATGTTACACTTAGCAACAGAAATTTTGGGCTCAATTGTGGCTGTAAGTCAAAGACTACCTGAATATGATACATCTTAGCCAGAGGTGGGCTGCTGCCAGTTCGGACCGGTTTGCCTGGACCCGTTCCCCCGGACCGGTTGTTCTGATTCTGCGTGGTTCGGAGAACCAGCAAATCGGACCACCGGATGGCCCCACCCTTGCCCATTTTTCGGCCGTTTTTTGCGCCATTTTCAGGCTGTTTTTAGGCCAAAATCAGCCCCCAAAACAGCCTGAAAACAGCATGAAAAATGCCCCCAAACAGGCTGTTTTCAGGCCATTTTCAGACTGTTTTTCCAGCCAAAATCAGCCCGAAAAACAGCCTGAAAATGGCCCAAAAAAAGGCCTGAAAAATGGCCTGAAAACGGCCCAAAAAACAGTCTGAAAACGGCCCAAAAAAGCTGGCTATGAGAGGAAGAGAAGCCGGGTGAGCCGGACCCAGATGTGTCCCCGGGTCCCCTCGTCCAAGAAGCAGCAACCTCATACTCTTCCCCTCTCTGCTAGCCCCCTTTTTTGCACAGGATTGCCCAGCAACGGAGAGGGAGTGGGAGAAGGGGGCAGCATTTCTGTGTGCTCCCGTTTCTGTGTGGCACTCTTGCCTCAATGCTAGTGGCCGCTGCTGCCCCCTTCTCCTTCTCTGTCTCTGCTGCTGGGTGATCCCATGCGAAGAAGGGAGCTAGCAGAGAGGGGAGAGTGCGAGTTTGCTGCTTCTGGGATGAGGGGACGCGGGAAACGTCTGGGTCCAGCTTACCCAGCTTCTCTTCCTCTGGCAGCAAGCTTTCCCAGTCGAGCTTGATGCAATCTCTCTCACACACACGCACACACAGGTTGGATCTTTCTTCCTCCCCCCCCCCCCACCGGCGACCCCCCAGCTCCCCCCCCGACCCATTGGATCTTTCTTTCCTCCCGCCCCCCCCACCGGAGACCCCGGGATTCCCTCCCCAACCCTGCCTGTCCCATACATGTACCACCCACACAAGTGATGTAGAGTTGGCCACACCCACTCAGTCACATGACCCCCAGCCCCCTCCATCCACGCCACCCCCCCAGCCAGTCATTAGGGCAGAGAACCAGTTGTTAAAAAAATTGGAGCCCACCACTAGTCTTAGCTTAATCTTAAACTTGTAAGGGGAGAAGCTTTTGTTAAGTTGAAAATTGTGAGTTTGAAAATAAGATGATTTTGCATCTATGCTCTAAAAATAGGATCTACACCTGCAATTTTTCTTTCCCTTGAGGCAGCAATGAATGTCTCATAATTCTGCCATGCCTCTCTCTGCGTGTGGGACTATAAAAGGTATTTTAGATGCTAAGCATGGCTCTCCTTCACCATTCCTACAACTAGTGTGCATACTGGCCATAAGATTCTGTTCAGGGATCATTTTGTTACTTTGAAAAGAGCTCACTTCAACTCAGATATTTTTTAAAAAGCCTCCTTTGGTTCAGAGCTCAGTTTGAGATTACATTTGTAATATTGCAAAGTACAGGAAAAACAAACAGAAGTAACATTTCTTCTCCCAATAAAATGAGATTCAACGTTTAGAGTAAAACAGTTTTGAAGGGATCACAAGTTTCATATTTTAGAAATACAAGTAAATAAATTTTGGAAGTAGCATCGTTTAAACTGTGATCGTTTAATGAAAAATGCCGATAATGTTCTTTTGGGGCAGAATTTGATGAGACTGGAGGCATATTTGCAGATTCTGTGGAAATATTAGATTTTAGAGAAGATTGAAGAGTTTGGTTTTGCAAAACAAGTTCTTAAAAATAGAAAGTTGTAAACACAGATTAATTAATCGATCCTGGTAAGCAAATTGGTTACAGTGAAAGAGAAGTTAACCAGCCTCCTTAATCCTCCAACCAACCTTGCCAGACATCATCTGGACTGGCAAATTGTATTTCAATGAAGGAGAAATAATTTTCCTTCCCATAATCATCCTAAACATTACTGGGAAGGGGATTGGCTTACTATAGTACTCTTTCCTCTTACCGTCCTCTTGTTTACTCTTGAATAAGGCATTGAGAGAAATGGATCTAAGGGTTAGGGTTAGGGTTTACTGTACTGGGCTTATGTACTGGGCATAACTACATTTGCTGGAGAGTTAGAGTTGAGAACATTTTCTTAGAATATGCTAATGTTTTACAGACAGTAATTTGGAAATTTCAATTTCAGCAGTCCTTAAAAACATTGTGTATGACAATTGGGAATTAAATCATATTACAGCAAGGATGCTAAAGTTCTGTCAAGGATTTTATACAATATGCAGAGCCTACATTCAGATTACTTGGTGGTTCTAGGTTAAGGACTGAAATGAACAGCTTAAGCTTCTCTACTTACTTAACCTTCTCCACAATCCTCCTCCAAACAAAACAGCACTTTTTTGTCCACTCAGGAGATGCCTCTGGGGCCATAAAAGGGGTCCAAATAGTCACATGCAAGCTATACTTTTCACTTCCTTGCATTACTGCATACTTTCCTTGTTTATTTACGTATATCCTTATCTCTAGATAAAGGTCTCATGCAATGCAATGTAATGTAAAGTTCTTGTTGTGTTGCATGTACATATTCTGTATGATTAAAAGGCAGGTACTTTAGTCACTTTCAAAATTGTCTCCGATTTTTGTTCTGGCTGCCCTTTAGTTTTAAAGGTGCCCCATGTCTACTGTTACCTCCTGAACGGTGACTATATTCATCTATTTTAAAACAAACCTGTCTCAAAAAATCCTGTAATACTTTATTGTGTTTGCTTGCCTGAAACTTTGGCTATGCAGGTAGTTTGAATTCTTATTTAGCTATGGCAAATGATTGCTAGCTATTTGGCAGATAGTTTGTGTCAATCAGCATCAATTCCTCTAAAACACGTTTATGGAAATTTTGCAAAACCCTTGAGGAGGAGATTATCAGCTAGCCAAACTTTCTGCCATCTTTACTAATGCCAGTATAAGAAAAGTGCGGAGCTAATTAACCAATCTTAAGCATTTTCATATTACTGTAAAATAGCTAATAAAATTAGTGTGGGAGGAGTTTGGCTTATGTAATTTAGCACCACTGATTATGTAGGAAGTTAGCACCCACCCGTCTCCTGGAAAAATGAAATATCCTAGGAAAATATTAAAAAGGCAGAATATTATATAGAATATCCCTAGAGAAATTGAGAAACATGCTTTTAGAAAGGAAACAGACTCACTCTTAGTAGCCCCCACCTTTGTCAATGGAAAGGCCCAGCTCACTCATCCCCCCACCTTTGTCAATGGGCCATCAAGGAATGGCCCAGCTCACTCATCCCCCCACCTTTGTCAANAAAATATTAAAAAGGCAGAATATTATATAGAATATCCCTAGAGAAATTGAGAAACATGCTTTTAGAAAGGAAACAGACTCACTCTTAGTAGCCCCCACCTTTGTCAATGGAAAGGCCCAGCTCACTCATCCCCCCACCTTTGTCAATGGGCCATCAAGGAATGGCCCAGCTCACTCATCCCCCCACCTTTGTCAATGGGCCATCAAGGAATGGCCCAGCTCACTCATCCCCCCACCTTTTTCAATGGGCAGTCTATTCTACATAACAAAGATAGGATTAGCCCTCTGCCTCATGGCACCTGGGAAGATTGCATCAGCCAGCACTCAAACTAGCTTGGTATTCAGGACAGCCTACAGAGTTGCCCCATGGGAGTCTGAC
>QLTV01001698.1:2060544-2071882 GCA_003457575.1 Thermophis baileyi
AGTGCTATTGCTGTTGCTAACCACAACTATGTTGTTTGTGAACTCAGTGGTGTTTATAGCTCATTGTATCTTATAAATCAAACAAAAATCTATTAATTAAGGAACCCATGAATGAATATGTTGTGTAAATAATCAGACTGTCTGAGTAGATATTTTTCTAGCCTACTTTGTGGTTCTGTGTGATAAACAAGTGTTAATTATTCAACTTGTCTAAGTGGTAAACGAAGTATTGTTTAAGTGTAGTAAAATTCTATATTTTTGATAAGAGAGTCCACTTGTTTGCAGAAAAGTCAAAGGTTGGTAATAGTGTAATGAGGGAAAGATTTTTGTAATTGTAGCTGTATTAATGGATAACATTGGTTTCACAGCATTTTATCTGTAAAAAATTAAAATTAGTACAGAAGACAAATGTTTCTCTTATATAAATTATTTTGTGAGAATATTAAACACGTTGAGCCCAAAAGCTGATCTAATAGACTTGAACAAAATTAATTCTGAATATTAAAAAATAAATTAGAAAGGATAAAATCTTTACTATGGAATAATAAAGAATGTAAATTGCTTTTTAAGCAATTGCTTCAACTGAAAGAGTTTTGGTTAGCTGGTGTGGGACAGTACTGTATATGTTGTCAGAGCCATTGCTCATCTTGGGATATACGGAAAGAGTTGCTCTAATCTTAAAAGCATTTTTATTTAAAACTGCTGCGTTACTAAAATTGTCTACATAGGAATACATTACATTTCTCTTTGGAAGCTTTATTCCCCATTTCCTGAAGGTAGGTAATACTAATAGACTGTAGAAAAAATAATAAAGAACACCTTTTCTCATTTAACATTCTGCAGGCTTAAAGTTGCACTAGGTTGTAAATTTTGTCATATAAAAGCATTTTACCTCTTGAGCCTATAAGTTAACATACTTTATGCGAGGACACTTTTACTGTTTAAATGATAATGTTAAAGAAATAACGGGACAGGTTTTGAGTGCAAGCTTTTACATTGTTACATTCATATTGGAAATGATAGTACGGAAAGGTTGATATTAGGATGCAGCTGATTAATGTTTCATGTATGAAAAAACCCAAATTGAGAAGAAAATAGTGTATGAGATTAGCCATCAAATGATGTCTAGATTTTATGTACCTCGCTCAATAGTAGTAACTGTGAGAGGGATCTTGGAGTCCTAGTGGACAACCATTTAAATATGAGCCAGCAGTGTGCAGCAGCTGCCAAAAAAGCCAACACAGTTCTAGGCTGCATAAACAGAGGGATAGAATCAAGATCATGTGAAGTGTTAATACCACTTTATAATGCCTTGGTAAGGACACACTTGGAATACTGCAATACTGCATTCAGTTTTGGTCGCCACGATGTAAAAAAGATGTGGAGATTCTAGAAAGAGTGCAGAGAAGAGCAACAAAGATGATTAGGGGACTGGAGGCTAAAACATGAAGAATGGTTGCAGGAACTGGGTATGTCTAGTTTAATGAAAAGAAGGAGTAGGGGAGACATGATAGCAGTGTTCCAATATCTCAGGGGTTGCCACAAAGAAGAGGGAGTCAAGCTATTCTCCAAAGCAACTGAGGGTAGGACAAGAAGCAATGGGTGGAAACTAATCAAGGAGAGAAGCAACCTAGAACTAAGGAGAAATTTCCTGACAGAACAATTAATCAGTGGAACATCTTGCCTTCAGAAGTTGTGAATGCTCCAACACTGGAACTTTAAGAAGTTATTGGATAACAATTTGAAGTGTGTGTAGGGTTTCCTGCCTAAGCAGGGGGTTGGACTAGAAGACCTCCAAGGTCCCTTCCAACTCCTGTTCTGTTCTCTTCTGTTCTGTTCTGTTCTGTCTTGGCCGGAAGTTAAACTCCTAAGAATAGCACTTTAAGTGTGCACATCTAGCAAATCCTAAGAAGTACAGAATTCACCATGAGTTCTGCTAAATAAGTATGTTTAATTCTGTTGTAGGTTTTCACTGAGGTTAAAGTAGAGATGGACTGTATTTTTTTATTTTTTTTGTGAAGGCCACATGCTTTCAAATACTTCGCAGACTACACTGATGATCAACAGAACTGAATACTGGTGGGGAAACCCCTTTTTTTGTCTGCCATTTTCCTAACTTTTTTCAGGAATGGGAAGGCGCATCTTACTAGAAACTTGTACTGAACATATGTTGTCAGCTTTTGAATAGAGAATGAAAGCTACAGTTCAGTTCATTCAATACTTGTCCTAAGGCAGTTCAGTAACCTGTGGTTTAACAATTCTAGGGAGTTTAAAAGTTGATTTTCCTTGTGTACCCTCAGCTATTTTTGTCCTACCTGACAGGTAATCAATCAGTAAAATAATGCTACAGCATATGTAGCTTTTGTTTTTGACTGTCAAACTCCAGGATGTGGCATCCATAGAGTATTACAGAGGGATATGACTACATGATACAGCTTGCTACCAAACTATAAAAAATGGATTTATGCATTTTTCTTAATTATAGGTTGGATCACAAGAACCTTCTTGCAAAATAACAAGCTATGATCTGTTATTTGCAGTATGTTAAAAGTTCTTGAGTAAAAAATGAGGTTTATAATTATAACAGATATCAAATGTGCTTTGTTGTTTGCTTGTTTTACTTTGATCTTCTAGTAGTTTAGGTTTGGTAGCTTTTTGTAAATCTTTATGATACCTACTGGTAGATGTGCCTTGTTGCCAGTGATCCAGGCTATTTTCTATACAGTACTTCTCTGGTGTCCCAAGCTTCAGAGAAAGGAAGAATCTGAAAGTTACATTTTAATTTTTTGAAAATATATTGGTGAAATATAATAACAAAATACAATCATGATTTGTGCAGTTTAAAATGACATGCATTATAGTGATTAAAAAAAAGATAAAGAAAATAAAAAATAAGGCTCATGTAGTAGCATATAAAATTAATCCAATCTTTGTCTACATAGGAATGCATTCCATTTCCATTTAAAGTTATCACTAAAAGCCATACAGAAACACTGTATATTACTCCATTTTCTTATTTTTAGAATGTAAAAATATTTCAAAAATTGATAAAATAAGCTTTTTTGTAGGGAATCTAGAAAATTGCTATCAACCCCTTTCAATTTCAGTGACAGTGAAATTACCAGAGTTCTGGATTCAGCCTTTTGTGTTGTTGCAATATGGCTCTTCTAGGAAAGGTTAGAAATTAGCTTTTGTTTCTGTACTGACTTTTTAATAAAGAATTATTATTTTCATTCAGGCAGTGTGTACTATATAGTATTCCCTCTTGTGTTGTGCAACAACTTTGTGAGATGGATTAGACTGAAACTATTCCTGGTCTAAAGATACTCATTGAACTTCCTCCATTAAGGGTGGACTGGAACCTGAGTCTCCTTAGTGTCAGTCCCAAGACCTTAATTACTACCCTATACTGACACATTATTTTTTTTTTAAAATAGTCATTTCAATTGAGTTAATTTGCTGGGGACTTCATGAACATATCTGTGTAGCATCATTGAGGAAGTATTTATAGGAATTATTTGAATTAATATGAGTAACATATTGGAATGTATTTTTTTTCAGCTTCATTAATTTGCCGTATCTGCAAATTTGATAGTCATCCATGTTTTTAGGAAGTACTGTCTGGTGACCTGCAGGAAATATTTTATTCAGTTCCTTCTTTTTTATTATTTTGAACTTCTCACTCAGAACTGATTTTTCAAAGAGTTATATTAGCATTCATTATTAATACTAGGAGATCTAATCACTCACTTCTGTGTACATTCTGTGAGATAGTCTTACTGCAAGTAATCTCTATAATAACAGGCCCAGAATTCACTTGCTGATTCTTCACAGTATGCAAATCAGGAGAATTTCTATGTTGAATTTTTATTAAAAAATGTGACAACAGAGTGCACTTATGTTAAAACAACATTGTAAAGTGTGGAATGCATTTTAGTTGAGAAGGAATGACAAGTTATGAAAGGTAACATGAAGGGAATATTGCTTTTCCACATGCGTCTTTTTCCCTGGTTTTTACAAAGTCTATTAGCATATCTTTATGCAATGGAAATTTTACCTCCTAACTTCAAGATGAATAATATTAAGGTATATTGAATTGGAATATAGGAGAGGATTCCAGTTTCTGTTTTATCTGTAACTAATACTACTAGTTTCCTTATTTAAGTAAGTACATGGTAATAATACATTTGCACAATCTTTCATCAGCAAAGTTTGATTACTAATGATCACTTATTTAATCTAATTGCAAGCTTTAAATTAAACAGGATAAATACAATATGTTACCTAAACAATTTTGTATGCCAGTGGGAAAGTTGGAGTATAAAGGCTTCATGATGAAAATTCTGTAAAGGCTTAAATTAATTCCACTGAGCAGTGAGGTTTACTTGTGTTTAGGTGGTAATTATTATATTTACATATACCACTTTGTATGAAATACAGCCTCAGCAGCTGAATTTTCTGTACTTGTATGCCTTTATTAATTCTTTCTGCATTGCTCTATGATAAAGATACATAGAGCAATGCAGAAAGAATAAAGGCATACAAGTACAGAAAATTCAGCTGCTGAGGCTGTATTTCCCATGTGCTTTTTCCCATGTGCTTTTTAACGTGCTTTTTAACATGTATCCTTTCAGACAAAGTATCTCAAATTGATTTTCTAAGGAAGTTATGACAGTTATGACAAATTACAAAATTATACATATAATTGTGGCACGTGTGCCATAGGTTCGCCATCACGGCCCTATACCATTTCAGACAAATGGTTGTCCAATCTCTTCTTAAAAACCTCCAGTTGTTGGAGAATTCACAACTTCTGGAGGCAAGCTGTTCCACTGGTTAATTGTTCTAACTGTCAGGCTTCTCTCCTTGATTAGTTTCCACCCATTGCTTCTTGTTCTACCCTCAGGTTCTTTGGAGAATAGCTTGACTCCCTCTTTTTTGTGGCAGCCCCTGAGATATTGGAACACTGCTATCATGTCTCCCCTAGTCCTTCTTTTCATTAAACTAGACATACCCAATTCCAGCAACCGTTCTTTATATGTTTTAGCCTCCAGTCCCCTAATCATCTTTGTTGCTCTTCTTTGCACTCTTTCTGAACATCTTTGAGTCTCAACATTTCTGCTAGAGAGAGACTAAAGGAAAACTCTTAAAAGCATAAGGGGATTGCACATTGGTTGTGGTATGCATAGGTTTATTTGTTATTTCAAATAGTAATAGATGACCTCTGTTGAATTGTCATATTTTGAGGAAGGCCTTAGTTGAACTTTTTTTTGAAATACATATTTCTTCTTTCTAAGTGGTCTCTTCTAGTGTATATTTTTGAGCTATGACAATCCAAAATACTTCAGTGCTGGTAAATACATGGTTAAAGGAAATATACATTTGGCATCAGTTTCTTTATTACTATCAGATGTAAAATAAAGTTGTGGTATTATAAAGTAAGACATTTTAAAGATAATTTGCTATTGCTGTATCAAATTACCAAATAAAAGTTTGAAATGTACAGAACATTTTGTTTGTAATTCATTTATTTTAATCATTTCTTTATTATTATGACACTAAAAAGCTGAGTACCTTGAACATTATATGTATACAGATATAACTGAAATTGTTTTTTCTAGTGATAGGCATGAAGTCATTTTGTCATCTGCCTCTTTCAGTATGTTACTGACACATTAAAATGGTTCCTTTTGTTTATGTAGATAACTGGCATTGTGGAACCTGACCACTAAGGATGGCTAATCTGATGTCTCAGAGTTTGGTGACTTACGTGGAAGAAGAAAATGTTCCTGCTTTGAAAGCATTCCTTGAGAAGTGCAAAGATGTGGACGAAAGGGACGAGGTATGATAAACTGTGAAGTGAACCCTTTGAAAACTATCCAGTTTTGGATAGTTTTTGAAAACTATCAGAGCCTGTGGGAGCATGGCATATCTCTGATGTTCATTTTGTTCGCCATTTTAGAGCAATTAATTTGTGATCTTTAAATGTGGGATGTTGACACGATCAGATTACTTTTTTGCCAGTCTCTGCAGAGGCAGAGAACCTTTGGTGCCTTATGAAAGATAATTCTGCCACAAGACGCCTGGAATATCCAAGCAGCCCTTCTATGTTAGTTAATCCTAGTCTGTTGCTTGGTTTACTGAGGAGTCAGTAGATAAACAATGAACAGGGACTGAAGAAAGTGATTTATGGCCTGTCTTCACACTTAATAACAGTTGTGACGTCCCTGCAGTCATATAATCACAATTTAGGCGCTCGACAACCATTGTGCAACGTTGTGTGATCATATGATCACCATTTGTGACCTTCCCAGCTGGCTTCCAACAAGCAAAGTTGTGATGAACCCAGCAGGAGGCTGTAAGTCACAATTAACCTGATCTCTTGCTTAACAGCCAAAACCAGGGCTGCTGGAACTGTCATTGTAAGCCAGTGTGATCATTTGATGTTTTGCTTAACTTTGCTTAGTGACAAAGTTGCTGGGCCCAATTAGGGTTATTAAATGAGGACTACCTGTTGTGGGTTTTTTTAGTACTGTTTTAGGAGATATGCTTCAGTGAATAAGTAAACCTTGAATACTACATGGCTTTCTGCTATAAGAATTGTTAGATATCCTCTTAATTAGCTTTTTCCTATATGCATTTTTTTTATTGCAGAATGGTCAGACTCCTTTAATGCTAGCTGCAGAGCAAGGCAATTTGGAAATTGTCCAAGAACTGATAAAGAAAGGCGCCAATTGTAACTTGGAAGATTCAGTAAGTACTCAGAAGCTTATCCTGCTTCATACTTTATCTCTCCTCCAGCACATTTAATTTGCCATTAGCCTGTATGTATCTTGAAATCAGACCTGTGAACACAAAATATACAACAGATAAGACACTGCCATTCCATCCTATTGTTTGTTGTTACAGTAATAAAGTATGATATCATGTCTGCAATTCGTTCTTTGTTAAAGCTTAATAGTTTAAGGGAGTTAATTCAGCTAGAACAATCTTTTGATTGGTGGCTTCTGCCTGTCCTAATAGATTTGGCGAAGTGGGCAATGCTCTGGGACCCCTCAGTGAGACAGTGTCATCTGATGGGTCCTTGGAAGTGTGCCTTCTCTGCCATGGCACCGGCCTTAAGGAATATCCTTGTCTTGGAGATATGGATGATTGCAACCCTGTTGCCCTTGAGAAAAGTGGTGAGGACTTGGCTTTTTCCTCAGGCATTGTGGCCAAGTTATTAATGGAGCTGGCAAGCAGATAGATGAATGCGAGTTTTATCTTTTTCTTTTTACTCTTTTATTTATTTTATTGTAATTTATTTGATTGTTTTGAGCTGTCCAGAACCATTGACAGTCAGGTGGTATACAAATTTAATCTATTATTAAGGCCTCAACCTTACTTTTTTTTTAAAAAAGGTGTGTTGTGTTTTTATTTTGTTTACAGCTAGCTGAAAGTTCTTTCTAGTACATGTGCAGCTATATAAATTTATTTAATAAATGAAATAAATATAAAAACTTGTTCTTAAGTACTTATAAAACTGACATTTTCCTTCTTTGATTGCCTTATTTTAGGATAACTGGACAGCTCTTATCTCTGCATCTAAAGAGGGGCATATTGCTATTGTATCAGAACTCTTAGCATGCAATGTGAATATAGAACATCGAGACATGGTATATTTTTTACTTTTATAATAACATCAAATGGTTACTTCTCCAGTATCTTTATTTGTTAATTTATATCCTGCACTCATGCAAATCTGCACCAGGCCTCCTTCCAAGCCTTCCCCCAACTCATGCACTAGCCCTTTCAGTGCATACCCTGGCCTCTTCAACCCCACTTGTATGCTTCTTACTGGGATTCCTGCTGCCTTCCGCTGAATACCATTAAAGTTTACTATGACAGCCGGGACTCCTGGGATTGTCATTGCCAAGTGATGTACTCACGACATTGCACTTTCCAACTGCACTGTTAATTATGGCAATCCCGGTCCCAATTGCTGTCATCACTTGAGAACTACCTGTATACTATTTAGCTCCTTTTAATTATGTTAGAACTGAATTTGGGTGTGTTATAAACAGTGTTCGGTGATTGTCTTTCTTGGAGTGTAATGCCAGAAGTTCATATAAATCAGCGGTTCTCAACCTGTAGGTCGCGACCCCTTTGGGGGTCGAACGTCCATTTCACAGGGGTCGCCGCGCGCGTTAGCCCGCCATCCTGGTGCCACCGTCACTTGCAGGGGTGAAATGCTCCCGATTCGTCCGTGCCTGCATGTCGCCGGACAGCCGGTAGCTACAGAAGCGGGAGACTTCGCCCACCCGCCCGGATGCCGCCATTTGGGTTCTTTTACCCTCTGCGCATGCGCAGAATGCTTTGCGCATGCGCAGAGGGTAAAAAAAACCTAAATAGCGGCATCTGGACGGGTAGGCGGAGCCTCACGCTACCTTGGTGACTGGCTCTACGGCGACCGACAGGCACGAGCGAACCGGGAGCATTCACGGGGGGTCGCGGCATTAGAAAGGTTGAGAACCACTGATATAGATGGTTTACCTAATAGAATGCATTTGCTAATTGAGTAAGAATTTCAAAGGAAATTTACAAGTGCACTGTCCAACAGTAGCAGTTCAGAGAATAACCCCATCAGTAAGGTGATATCTACTACTTAGTGTTATAAGCCGCCCAGAATTCTGTTGTGAGGTGGGCAGGTTTTATATGAATAAAATCTATACTTTTTGCATTTCACTTTCCTTTGCCTCATTGTTACATGTATTTCCTTTCTGTCTTGTTTACTATCAGTGTGTGTAAAAAAAAGTCACACTGTGTGTAGAAAGGTCAAGACTCAGGTTGATTGAGTGGAAGTGTTGTGTACATTGGCATGTCTATATGTGCAGCTGTATTTATATAGATATCATAAGTGAGGGTAATGCTCTGTGCTTCAGATGAAATGGATCCCAAATCTTACAAGACATTTATTATTCTTTAAGGTCCTTAGGACTTTGTTTTTGTTGCAACATAACACTTTTTGTGTTCCTTTGGAAATGAATATATATTGGTGTCTTGAAGATAATTCAGCAATTATGTAGCTTAGTCCTTTGTTTAATTGTAGGAATGCTATGATTTTCTGTTTTATGGTTTTAGGGTGGGTGGACAGCCCTTATGTGGGCATGCTACAAAGGCTCTACTGAAGTAGCTGAACTGCTTCTTGAAAGAGGAGCAAACCCAAACATCACTGGTATAGTAAGTTCATTTTTTCCCCTTTTTGCGGTCAAACATTAACATTATATCAATTTGCATTTGGAATTGTTTATCTTGAATGATATTATTCAGATAATTATAGAATGATAATGATAATTATAAAAATTCTTCTGTTGGCTATTAGTCTAGCACTAGCCATTTTTAGTTTGTGTAAAATTAATATTTCCCCATAAAAGACTATAGGTTGTCCTTGTTTAATGACTACAATTGGGACTGGCAACTCCCAATTAAGCAAAGTGATCGCTAAGTGAAATTGCAATTGTGCTTATGATCTTGCTTCAGCTTTCCTTTGCTTTACAGGCCTGTGAAGGTTGAAAATGCAAGGATAGGTCATGAAGTTCCTTTTCCTCACCATTGTAAATATGCATGATTGCCAAACGAGGCAGTTGTTAACAAGGACTACCTGTAATGCTTTTAAAAATGTCTCACACTTTAAAACAATAATTTTAATTTAACACGATGCAACTAATTACCTGCAGAATTAATTCAAGATAATAGAAATTATTACCGATAAAAGTGAATATTTATAGATGATGGTGTTAACTAGTCTAGAAATGTCTTCAAGAAAACAACCAAGCTCATAGAGCACTGAGGACCCCTCATAATAGAAATTCTCAACTATATAAAAAGGCACGCTCAGCCATGTTTTGCTGCTTCAACAACATTAAAAGAAATGTTGGTTAAGCAGAAGAGAACTTGCTTCCATGCTCAAGAGTTCTTGGTCCATGTAGATTAACTGTATTTTGTAGCTGTGCTTGAAAAACTTGTATTAATTTGGTTCTGTCAATAGAGACAGAATATTGCTCTTTAATTGCTATTATTGATGAAAATATATTTCTGTACTTTTTCCCTAATATCAGCTATCATGATTAAGTGAACTTTTGTTAAGAAGAAATCACTTTGTTTTTCATTTTATTTGTAATATACTGGATTGAGTTAGACTCAAGCCTGATAACTGCAGTGAGCCTGAAAACTGAGGTGAGCGAATAACATTTTATTCTTACTGTTTTCAATTGTTTTTTTTTTAGCAATATAGTGTGTATCCGATAATTTGGGCAGCAGGTCGAGGCCATTCTCAGATAGTGCAACTGTTGCTGCAATATGGAGCTAAAGTCAACTGCTCTGACAAGGTAAAATTGAAAGTATTTGCTTAAGACTGGAACTCTATCATTCATATCTCTCTCTCTCTCTCTCTCTCTCTCTCTCTCTCTCATCTATCTATCTATCTATCTATATTATCTATATTATCTATATAATCTATATATGTAGATTATATATAATATAGGTATATACTATCTCTATGCTGGAGGAGAGTCAGATTTGTAGTTCTTTTAGCTTCCTATAAAAAATTTGGTGGTAATGAGATTGTATGCTGCATTTTTGCGTCATGTAAAGATTTTAATCTTCCTCCTAAAATCCTACTCTTAATAACAATGTCTCATCTCTGCCCACTCACCAGTTATATATCTATATATCTATATATCTATATATCTATATATCTATATCTATATATCTATATCTATATCTATATCTATATCTATATATCTATATCTATATCTATATCTATATCTATATATCTATATCTTCTAAGGCAGTGTTTCTCAACCTCAACACATTTAAGATGTGTGGACTTCAAACTCCAGAAATTTCAAGCCAGAGGGCAAATTGTTGATGGTCAATGGTAGAAGACACAGTAATAGTGTTTTGAATAATAAGCCTCGACATTTGGGGCTTTCAGGGCTGTAAAAAGGGATTTTATGCCTCACATTGGTTTCTCTCCACTGCATTAAAGCAAAGATAAGGAAATGGTAAACTCCCACTCAACACGTATTTGCTACTAAAAATGAATGAATGAATGAAAATGTGATGAGTTTTGCAGCTATTTTTGAGATTAAGTAATTTATGGAGCTGGTATTTGACTGCATGGATTATTTTATACCTTTGATGTTTCTTGTCTGCTATATCTATATTGTTCAACTTCCTGAGAACTATACTGTGGCAACTAGCAAAGTCCTACCTTCTCTCTTTCCCTGCCATTCAACCCTCAGTTAATGCTATATGAACCTTATTGGGTACGGTTATCAGAAGGTTTAGAGCAGGG
>QLTV01001698.1:2082817-2131075 GCA_003457575.1 Thermophis baileyi
ATGAGGCGGACCCTGAACTACGTGGGTCAGGTCCATGGTTGTCATGGAAGCCATGAACTCCTGAGCTGAATCCGAGGATTCACCAAGTGATGGCAAGTTGAAGGCCCCCAGCACCATAAGCCTGGGGAGCTCCACCGCCAACCCGGCTACTGCCTCTAGCAGCACGGGCAGGGCCGTCGTAACGCAGCTGGGAGGCAGATACGTCAACAACAAGCCCAACTGAACCCCTGAGTCCAACTTCAAGAGGAGAGACTCACACCCAACAATCTCCGTGGCAGGGATCCTGCGAGGACAGAGACTCTTATGGACAATAACTGCCACTCCTCCACCCCTTCCCTGGAGTCACGGCTGATGCAATAACTGAAACCCTTCAGGGCACATCTCTGAGAGGGGAACACCCCCCTCCTGGCCCAGCCAGGTCTCAGTTATACATGCCAGGTCAGCCCTCCTCCAGGATTAAATCCCGAACGAGGGGGGCCTTGTTAACAACAGACCTGGCATTAAGCGGCAGCAGCCTGATATAATCAAATTACTAATTAATTTCAGCTGGTTTGTATATTTTCAGTGATTAAATTTAAAACATAGTTCAACAGCTGTTGATATAATTAAAAGCTAGTAAAATAATGTGGCTAAAATTATAATGCATCTCAAACCATTCTGTTGGAAAAAGTTTTTGTCATGAAATATAATGTGGCTTTTAAAAAAATATGTTAAATGTTCTTTATCTGTTCTTCAAGTGTCTGCTAAATCTTTTTCTTTTTACTTTTAGGAGGGTGAAACACCTCTTATAAAGGCAACCAAAATGAGAAATATTGAAATAGTCGAGCTTCTGCTGGACAAAGGAGCAAAAGTTTCTGCTGTAGATAAGGTAAAGTCTAATTGTTGAGCAATGTGAAAAGCACAGTTAAAAGTAAAATAGTGGCGGAGGGCTGACCCTCAATATTTTTGATGAAGGGAAAAAAGTGATCTGCTTAAAAAAATGACTTTCTAAACTTTTCTCATTTGGTAAAAATATAACAATGTGAGAAAACAAATGATTTAAAGAATATAAGTTAAATTACTTTTGTAAGTAATAAAGGAATGGGGGAAACATAACTTGAGCTTTTGATGAGCTATACAAGTATAACTATGGAAAGAAATCCAGATTCAAGGGAAAATTATGATTGGTACATGCATAGACACTTGTCAGGAACACTTTAAATAAAATGTGGAGTGTAATAGCTGTAGAGAAGATGCAGTTGCTGTAAGATACTCTTGACAGGTGTACATCATGTCCACTGTGCTTCAAATTGCATTTTGTCCTTTATATCTCTGTATAGTTCTCATATGCTTCTGCATCTATTAACTTACAACAACTCTTACAGAAAGGAGACACCCCACTTCATATTGCTATTCGTGGCAGGAGCCGTAGGCTTGCAGAATTGCTGTTACGAAATCCTAAAGACGGCAGACTACTTTATAGGCCTAATAAAGGTGGTGAAACCCCTTACAACATTGATTGCAGCCATCAGAAAAGTATTTTAACTCAAATCTTTGGTGCTAGTAAGTATTTAGGATTTGTTTAAAATATAAATATTTCTGATACTTTGGAAAATATATTTCTGGAGTGCCATAAAACATTTAATGATTAAATATGCAAAAATGTCAGCCCAGCCGTAGCTATTTTTTAATGTAATAATAAATGGCTGCTTTAGAAATACGTTAGAATAGTCTAGCCTCTTCCTGCACTTGTGCATATCTTTCTTCCTATATGTGTGGGACAATTTTAAACAGGTTTTAATCTGCTTTCTGATTTCAATCCATAGTTTGTAGATCCAAACAGTACTTTGTAAATCCAAAAGTCTACAAACTCTTCCAGGCGCTTCTTGGATGGAGGAAGCTAAAATTGTTCCTATCAAGCTAAACCAATTTGAAATCAAAGAAATATTAATTTAGCTTTGTTTAGACATGCTAGCTTTTTTAGTTTGGTTTCTAAAAATCTCTGGGTTTGAGTACTCTTAGATCATCTGTAATGTCATTTGTTATTTATATATCACAATTATATGACTACCCATCTCATACAAGGCAACTCCAGGTGGTGTATAACATTATGAATTTTCCTCCATGCTTTAAATAGCAAGAAAGTTTTCTGTATTCTGGTACTCCAGCTTTGGAAGGTCTATCTCTTGGAAACTAGATTAGTTCCAATATTTTCTGCGTTTTAGCACCACGTAAAAATCTGGCTACCAAGAGAGGATTCATTAGCAGTAGATTGAATAAACAGGTGGATTGCCTGATGACCTCTAAATATTTTGGGATATATATCTATATCTCTCAAATTTTTTTGCTATTAGCAATGCTAGCTGAGGGATTGATGGGGGGTTTTCACACAATCAGTTTGCCATTTCCAGTGTAGAGTAACTGGGGATGAAAGTCAAGAAGAATTACCTTTTAGATTGATCTGTTTTCTTATTCTTGGTATCGGAACAGAAAATAAATATGCAACTATTGCATTTGACTTTATAGAATAGTTACTTAGGCTGGCTGGCTGGCTGGCTATGATCTGGTATTAGTGATTAAAGAACGGCAAAAAAGCAGATGATTTTACAAGTTTATTTGTGTTGCAGGGCACTTGTCTCCTACTGAATCAGATGGGGATATGCTGGGTTATGATCTCTACAGCAGTGCATTAGCTGACATTCTTAGTGAACCAACAATGCAGCCACCGATTTGTGTTGGGCTGTATGCCCAGTGGGGAAGTGGCAAATCTTTCTTGCTCAAGAAACTTGAAGGTAAATATTTGATTTGAATTCTTACTGAATGCTAGACAACAACTTGGTTGTTGTTGTTGTTGTTGTTACTATTATTATTACTATTATATTGCTTTGCTGGCCAGCTCACTGAGGTAAATTGGTTTTTATTTATTTAAAAATGTATTTATTTAAAGAATGTATACAGCCATCCATTTCAGATGTTGCAGGTGTGGGTGGCAAACAGTGAATTAAAGAACAATAGGAATGTGCAACTAGGAAATTACAATTGTATCTTTTTAGATTTTGTCCTGTTCATTTGATCCAAAGTAAACAAGAATATGAAAATTGGAGAGCAATCATTATATCTAACATAAATTCAGAACTGCTCTGGGAAAAAAACCTCTTTTCCCTCTAACTGTTAATAATCATTGGATAAATCTATCTTTTGTACTAAGAGAAAATAAAAAAAACCTTGCTTTTTATGTGTGCACTTATTCACATGCTTTAAATTTTCCTCAGATAAATTATTATACTGATTTTTCCTTCCCCCCACCCCTGTGTTTTTAGTAGTTGTGTTAAATAGAATTATGTGTGGTTATATTTTACATTTTTATAGTAGAATGTAACTGGCAATTGTATTTTTCCTTCTCTTTTAATCTGATTTTTAAAACAGCCGTATATTGCACATTTTTATTACTTTGTTCATCAGAGGTACATGATACTTTATCAACTCATAGATTTTCCAATTCAAGTGAAACGGTATATATGTGGTTGGAATTCTTTGCTCCGCTGTGCCTTTGTTTTGATATTTTGTATAAAATGGTCTGTTCGCAGGTCTAGAGGGATTATTTTAGATACTTTCCTTTTGTTTAAATTATTGTCATTAGTAAATTTTGTCACCTTGTCTGTGGTAATTTCTAGATAACTGATGAACAAATATGAAAGCATGAGTCCAAATACAAACATTTCTGCAGTTCCACTGTGAAAACCAACCATTTATTTATATCTCTTTTTCTTGTACTTTAATTTTTTTCATCCATAAATCTCTTTGGCTGAGTGAAAGTATTAAACAATACAGCTTGGCTCCTGAAGTCTGGATATTCAATCATTGGAGGTTTTCAAGATATGATTGGACAGCCATTTGTCTGGGATGGTATGAGGAATCCTGTACAGGATGGAAGATTGGTCTAGACCAAAGTTTCTTCCAACCCTATAGTTCTATGGAAAATTCACTTCAATTTCCAAAATACTTCAACAATATCAAATGAATCACCTTTATTTTTCAGAAAAATAGTCTCTATCTTGGAAATTTTATGTTGACTAAAATTATTTCCCTCTTTTTAGATGAAATGAAAACATTTGCAGGACAGCAGATTGAACCTTTGTTCCAATTTTCCTGGCTTATTGTGTTCCTTTCACTTTCATTGTGTGGCGGCCTTGGCTTATTGCTTGCATTTATCGTAGATGAAAAACTTGGAATAGCAGTGGCACTGAGTTTATTGGCACTGCTATATGTATTTTTCAGTAAGTTTTCTTTTAAGTGAAATTAATTTTTAACTTATTGCATGATTAAAATTAAGCTGATACTTTAATTAATGCATAAATGAAGCAAAAGTCAAATCACATTATTGAAAACTATAACATTGTCGCTAGTTGGAAGATCTGCAATTTTGTGGAAATGCTTTCTAGAAAAGAGTATGTATAGAAATTATACCTGTATCAGCTCTCCCCCCACCCCCCCCATCAAAACAGTCTGTAAAATACATCAGATGATAGAAAAAAAAACAGCGGGAAACTCTACTCATATATGTTAGATTTCAAGAATGAGTGATATATTAAGATATGGTAACTTAGTATATTTACAATAATTAGGCTTTAAATATTTCCTAAATTGGAATCAGAACCACTGTGATTCTTTTGTCTCTTTATCTGTCATGATAACCATACACAATAGAAATACAGCTGTAGATAAGATGGAGAAGATGCTTTCACTGTACCTAAATCATGAAACAAGGAATAAAATATAGTTCAGTAACACTGGTAATACTAAAAAATAATATTTGAAACATTTACGAGTGCATTTATTAATGCATTTGAGTTACAAAATTTGACAGCATACACCAGTTTTTCCCACTGGTTCAATGTTTCACTCTATGTTAATTCACTCTACAGTATATGACGTTTTCAGGGAACATAATACGAGCATACAGCAAGAGAAGTCTGTACAGGTAATCCTCGACTTACAACAGTTCATTTAGTGAGCGTTCAAAGTTACAACGGCACTGAAAAAAGTGACATGACCATTTTTCACACTTATGACCTTTGTAGCATCCCCATTCTGATGTGATCAGAATTCATACTTATGACCGTTGCAGTGTCCCAAGGTCATGTGATCATGTTTGCAACCTCTTGACAAGCAAAACCAATGGGGAAGCCAGATTCACTTAACAACCATGTTACTAACTTATCAACTGCAGTGATTCACTTAGCAACTGTAGCAAGAAAAGTAGTAAAATGGGGCAGAACTCACTTAACAAATGTCTCACTTAACAACAGAAATGTTGGACTCAGTTGTAATGGTAAGTCAAGGACTACTTGTACTATGCGCAATGATTATACTGTTGACAGCTGTTGATTATTCAGTGCTGTTTTTCAGTGCACGTAATGACATTGTAGATAATGAAAGACATAGACCAAAGTGTACATATCCTTATTGTGTTTGCCAAACTTCTCCTGAGGTTAAAAAAAATGAGTTTTTTAAAATCTGAAATTACAAACAGGTAGTCCTCAACTTAAAAATCTCTGCTGTTGAGCAAAGCAGTCACTTAAGCAAGTTACTCATGTGACAGTTTCGCTTAATGCCTGCAAACCTGGCTCTCCCAGTTGCGGTAGTTAAGCAGATTCTCTCTCTCAAAGAGCTGCCTGCCAAATGGAATCTCAGCTCCATGGCAGGCGGTGGCAGCAACTTGCAACCATCCCCCTCTGGCTTCCTCATTGACACTCTGAGGAAGCTGGAGGGGAGATGATTGCAAATAGCATCACATGAGATCACAGGATGGCGTGGCAACTGGTTATAAGTGAACCGGTTGCCAAGGACAAAGTCTGTGATCATGTGACTGTAGGGGCCAGGGCATGGCGCAACTTTATAATGGTCAGAAGTGCTTTATGGGCAGTAAAGCATCCTTTCCAAGCCACTGTACCTTTGAATGGCCATTAAATGACGGGTTGTAAATCAAGGACCACCTGTAAATGCAAAAGGATATATTGGGTAGACGTTGGAGGAGAGCCATGTTAGTTTGTGGTAGCAAATAAATAAATAAATAAAAGAATTTGATAGTACTTTTTCCAACTAACACATTGTATTAAAAAGCATAAACTTTGGTGAATTGGAATTCACTTCATCAGATGCATACAGTGACTAGACTGATCTAGTATTTAAATAGGGATAAAATGGGAAGGGAGGAGGGGAAGGCATGTGGACATGCAAGTTACATGTAAGATACTGTAGATTGCAAGTGTCTTATTAATTAACTATAATATGTTAAAACCCACTATGTTTGTTGATTTGTATGTATCATAAGAAAACATTTAATAAACCAAATTCCTTCTGTTTTATCCCCTAAAAATGCTGTGGGACTGAATGAAAACATATTATTTTCTTGTATAGCAGTGATGTAGGCTAAAGTGTATTACATAACATCTTGTAATACTTTCTATAAATGATATTAACATTTAAAATATTTAAACCATCTTGTTTTAGCTGTAATATATTTTGGGAGCCGAAGAGAAGGAGAAAATTGGAATTGGGCATGGGTGCTTAGTACAAGATTGGCAAGACATATTGGCTACATGGAATTACTTCTTAAACTCATGTTTGTGAACCCACCTGAGCTGCCAGAGCAAACTACTAAAGCCTTACCCGTCAGGTTAGAACCATTTATAATACTGTTTCATTACAGATAATGGCTTTTAAAAGGGCTTTTAAAAGGTTTAATATTGCAAGACCTTTATTATGGCCCAAATTTGCTAGAAATACTGAGCTGCAATCTTTAAAAGAATGTTACCTGATGCTCTTTTAAAACGGATTATATTGTATTAGCTATGGAGTCTGATGCTTTACTTGAAAATTCATAAATGGCTGCATTATGTATAAAACTTGTCATTTTCCATGTTAGGTCTATTCATTCTGAAGTAACTTTTAATAAGTAACATTATTTAATAGTCCATCAACATTGGATTGATTTCTTGGGAGGCATTGTTTTATAATAGTACTGGTCATTTCAATAGTTTGATACTATGTCATTCCCCTATTGTGTCCCTCAAGATTCTATTTTATTCCCATACATTTAATGTATACATATACTGAGGCAGCTTGCCTGGAGTTCAGTGCCACTGATAGGATCTTTCTCGCTCTTTCTCTTTAAATCTAAGAAAGTGGATTGAATTCTAAATTTATTTCATTTCTGTATTAAGGTTTGTATCCCTCTTGAGTCTGAAGAGACTAGTGACTTACCTTATTCTCTACAGTAAAAAGAGTAAAAAAAAATCAGCAATCCATAATAAATAAAATCCTCAATATCTGCAGAATACCACATGTCACACACAAGAAAAACTCATAGCAGGAAGCCTCACCTTTCATTATGGGTTTGTGTCTAAGACTTTCTAGAATAAGCACATTTTGATGCTTTCCAAAAGTCAAGAGTATCTGATACCAATAATGGGCAAACAAACTATAATTTAACCTAGATGAGATGGAATCTTTTGATAAGTCAGGAGACATGTCAGAGAATCTTATGATAGAAATTGCAGGTGGCCTGAGTGCTAGAACCAAAGTGCAGTATTGATTTCTTCTCACTACATGGAATCTGTGACTCACTGTGAACTGGTGTACTGTTTCCAAGCTCTATTTAAAAGGCTTAATTCTCCCATACAGGTAGTCCTTGACTTACAACCAGTCACTTCTTGAAAAAGGTATTTACGAGCTGGATTCAAAGTTCTGATGGCTCCTCCCTCCGCGGTTACATGGCCTCATTTTGGGGACTCAGCAGCCGGTCTGCATTTACTGCCATTTGCAGTGTCCCACAGTCATGTGACCATGATTTTCAATATTTTTGCTGGAAATCAGCATTTACTTCTGATTTCTGGCAGAAAATGCCCCATAGCTAACAATGGATTTGCTTAATGACCACATTCGCTTTACTTGCCCCTGTGTTTGCTTATTGATTGCCACAAAAAAAGGTAAAATTGGGTGTGATCATGTTATGACCCGCTTAACAACCATCACAACTTACAAATGTAATCATGGGGTCAATTACAGTCATAAGTCTAGGACTACCTGTATTTTTGAGAGGAGCTCTTCTTTGTATCCAGCATAATTTATGTGAACATGGGAGAAGGCACTGTTTCTGTGCTCTAGAAAAACAATGGTGGCTGAGCAATCTACTTCTGTGATCTTTCCCCAGTAGATAATTATATTTTTATTCAGATAATCATTTGATGTTCAGTGTAATTTGTTGCTAAATTACAGTTAGAACTAGTAGGCAGTTTTATTATTGGTAGAGTTTTAGTTTTTAGTTTGAGTTTTATTATCACTAAAAAAATCAATAAAACATAATGAAATATAATAAAATAATGGAACATGATGAAATGTCTAATCCACATTTTTTTTGTGAAACAATCTCAGAATTTAATACATTATTTGAATTTTATTGGTAGGTCCCTTGCACACTGTGCTTCCCAGGAAGGAGAAATACAAATGCATTAAGGTTATTAGCCCACTATAAATTATGCAGAAAACTCTTTGGTTTCACAGTGTCAATCTGGCTTGTAATAAAATTATCATTGTAGTCTACTGGTAACCAATGCAGAAATGTATTCTTAGGAAGACTTTTACCAAGTTATTTAAAAACTACCAATAACTACTGAATTTGCTCTATTTGCTCAACCTCTACAAAGATGGCATTTAGATTAAATATGTAATCAAAAACATTTCTATAGTTTGTTTTAAATATCTTGCATAGTTATGAAGAATACTCTAAATAGTTGTATAAATAACGGGAATTATTGAATGAATGAATGAATGAATGAATTTATCATTTCTTTAATAATAAAATAATACATTAAAATGAAAACCATGAGATTAGTAATGAAAGCTCAGCAATTTAAAAATGTCCTAATAAAAGGAAAAATTCAATTTGTACCAATCAGTAACAATCTACAATTATTTGTTGTTTAAGGTTTCTCTTTACAGATTACAATAGATTGTCCAGTGTAGGTGGAGAAACCTCAATGGCTGAAATGATTGCCACCCTTTCAGATGCCTGTGAGAGAGAATTTGGGTTTTTAGCAACACGTCTTTTTCGAGTATTCAAAACTGAAGAAACTCAAGGTATGTGTGAAGTTGTTGAATTGAGCTTTTTTGTTTTTCAGTGATAGTAGCACATTCCCCACCCCCACCCCAAAATACATTTTCTTTATGATTCAGTCAATGTGAAGTGATGAAGGTATTGGATTAGGATTGGTAAGCCCCAGCTCAAGGCCAACCTTGGTTATGGAAACTTACTTGGTGTTTTTGGTTCATTCAGTGTCACCGGATTCACAGGGCTGCTGCTAAACTCTTGTGAATTGTCTTGAGCTCTTGTAAGCAAATGCAGAATATAAATCTAAGAAACAAATAATATTGATACACAGTGTTGTTTCACGTTAAAATGCAAAACTAGGAAAAAATGGTTACTCTGCTCAAAATCCTAAATGACTTAGAGCCAAGTGGGAAACAGTGCAAAATTTCCATGACTTAAAGGGGATGGGACATTACATCCTTTAAGCAAAAGGAATACAGAATGTTGTTGTGTAGATACTCTCTACACAGATAAGGACTCTAGAAAACTTTACAGTAAGAATCTGCTTTTCTTGGGCTTTTACAAGGACGACAGGAGAGTTTCACTTAAAATTATCCTAACTTTAATGAGCTTCATTTATTAGGCAACCAAAATTAGGCCTTCTCTTCTATCATATCCAACTTACAGAATACAGGAATAAAATTCAACCCCTGTTCTTTCTGTTTTAAGGAAAGGGTTTAAACCTTTCTATTTAGCCATGGTTTTTAATTTGATTAACAATAATAAATTGTTTTGTGAGTTTTTAATTTTTTTGTAGTTAGTTGACTTGGGTGCCTAGTAAGCAAGAAGGCAGAATATAAATGATGTAAAATGTATGTATTTGAAGTTATAAATTATGTATTTACCAATTGCTGCTTTGTCTCCTAGGTAAAAAGAAATGGAAAAAAACTTGCTGTCTCCCATCTTTCGTTATCTTCCTCTTTATTCTGAGCTGCATTGTTGCTGGGATCACTCTTATAGCCTATTTCAAAGTGAATCCTGAAAACATGACAGTGAATGCTATTCTGATTTCATTTTTATGCGTTGTGGGTTTGAGCTTTATCTTGAACTGTCGCACGTGGTGGCAAGTGATGGACTCCATCTTAAATTCACAGAGAAAACGGCTTCACAGTGCTGCTTCAAAACTACACAAACTGAAGAGTGAGGGGTTTATGAAAGTACGTATTATATAATATAGCAGTTTTGAATTATGTGAGTTTTGTCTAAGAACCTGCAGAACACACAATTTGGGTATGAAATGTTCCAGAGAATGGCAGAACATTTGGTTTCCCTCTAGATCAGGGGTCGGCAACCTTAAACACTCAAAGAGCTATTTGGACCCGTTTCTCAGAGAAAACAAAACACCAGGAGCCACAAAACCTGGGTGGGTGTGGCCGATGTTGCTCACTCCCACCAAGTCACATGACCCCCCCAGCCATGCCTACCCAGGTTTTGTGGCTCTCGATGTTTTCTTTTCTATGGGAAACAGGTATCTCTATCTCTTTTCCCTCTTTCTCCCTCTCATCTCTTTCTCTCTGTCTCCCTCTCCCCATCTCTCTCTATCTCTCTCCCTTCCTCCCCCTCCTCTCTCTCTCTTTCCCTCTTTCTCCCTCCCTCTTTCATTGCTCTCTTTCTCTCTCCCTCCCTCTCCCCATTTCTCTTTCCCTCTCCCTCCCTCATCTCTCTCTTTCTCCCATCTCTCTCTTTCTCCCTCTCTCTCCCTTTCTCTCTCTCTCTGCTGAGGAACGATTGCCACCCCCGGCGGAGGCTTCCCTTCGGGTGATCCTCCTCCCCCTCTCGCAACTCCCTGGCTGGCTGTGGTGGGGCCAGGAGGGTGCATGCGCGGGGGGAGACCCTCAAGCGAGCGCCAAAGTGCAGCAAAGGTGCGCGCAGTGCGGGCAGCCACTCACTTAAGGAGGATCTTAATAGGACGCAAAAGGACGTGGCTTCTCTCCTGCCCTAAGGATCCGGCCATCGCCTTGCCGTGTCCCCACCCCCCGGTAGCTGTTCGGCCGAGCGGGGAGGGCGTAAGCTCCAGCCCGAAGCGGCAGGAAGCGAAGGCTACCTTACGTGCAAATGTGGCGCGAAGGCAGGTACAGAGCCGCTTCGCTCCTGCACTAAGGCTCCGGTCATCGCCTTGCCGTGGGCCCCCCCCGCATGAGGAGGGTCGCCGGAGCCTTAGTGCAGGAGCGAAGCGGCCCTGTACCTGCCTTTGCGCCGCATTTGTGCGTAAGGTAGCCTTCGCTTCCTGCCGCTTCGGGCTGGAGCTTACGCCCTCCCCACTCGGCCGAAGAGCTGCGGGGGGTGGTGGTGGTGGACACAGCAAGGCGATGGCCAGATCCTTAGGGCAGGAGAGAAGCTGCGTCCAAAGACCCTCCTTAAGCGAGCGGCCGCCCACCGTCCACTGTGCTGTGGCGCTCGTTTGAGGGTCTCCCTGCGCGTGCGCACCCTCCTGGCCCCGCCACAGCCAGTCAGAGAGTCACGAGGGGGGAGGGTCACCCGAAGGGAAGCCTCCGCCGGGGGTGGCGATCGTTCCTCAACCAGCGCCAGAGAATCAGCCCTGGCCGCTTCTCCATTCCCTCCGTCGCCCTTACCTTCTCAGGCCAGATGAGGGAGGGGAGGGGCCAGCCAGTGATGGGACAGGGAGCCACAGCAGAGGGCCCAAAGAGCCACATGCGGCTCCAGAGCCGCGGGCTGCCGACCCCTGCTCTAGATCATGCTGTTATGAGGACAGTAAGGTAGTTTTCCAGAAGTAAATTCCCCAAACTGGAAGTGGTTTAAAGCATTCTGCATATATTTTTCTAAAGGAAACAGGCCCATTTCAGAGGCAGACTACTCTCAGTATGCTTGAACCACTTCTGGTTTGGAGGATTCAGTTCTGGAAATTGTCACAAGCTTTCCTGGAATGGAAGGGGAATGGAATGTTCTAAGGCGCTCTGGAATGTTCCTGAATCAGTTTTGCAGTTTCTGAGTTTAATTTAACTTGTAATTGATCATGAAGACTCATAAAAATAAAGCATTTTATCAATAAGATCAGGGCCACAGATCAGTACTGGTCCATGTTACTGGCCTGTTAGGAACCAGGCTGCACAGCTGGTGGTGAGCAGCAGGTGAGTGAGCGAAACTGAAACCAACCCCCCCACCCCCACCCCCGGTCCGTGGAAAAATTGTTTTCCATGAAATTGGTCCCTGGTGCCAAAAACGTTGGGGACCGCTGAAGTAGAAAACTCAACATTATGAGTAAAATGACTCAAAAGATTTTGCTACTTTAAATTCTTGGGGGAAAGCTATATCTATGGCATTTAAATTAGAAGTTTGCCTCTTTTAACATTTTTGTACGATTGACATTAAGATTACTGTATTTTTATTTTTGTAGGTTCTTAAATGTGAAGTGGAGCTGATGGCAAAAATGGCAAAAACTATAGATAGCTTTACTCAGAATCAAACCAGGCTTGTAGTAATTATTGATGGATTGGATGCCTGTGAACAGGATAAAGTTTTACAGATGCTTGATACAGTAAGTGTTTAATTGATTTGCCTTTCAAATATGACTATGAGGCAAGACATTGGAAATGTTCTAATAATTTGCTTCAATTCATACAGCTAATTAAATTCTTCTTAAATCAGTGGAACAAATTATAGCTACTTGTTTCACTGCTTTCACTGAGATTTGCAGCTCAATTCTGTGCATGTTTTTGTTGGAAACCTCTCAATAGATTCAGTGGACTTATTCCTAAGTAGAAATTTATAAAATTGATTATAAACACAAACACATGCTAATTTTAAAATGATAGTCAATTAATGTAGTGATCATGGATTAGTGGAGGCACTCCTGTTTCTCACTCCATGCCACAGAGCTTTGAGCCATTTCTTAAGCCATCTCAGGAACAATGTAGACACTGCATTTAGTTCAAGGAAAGCTTCATTGTCCAGGCAGTCCCTTGGGTGTAATGAAAACTATATTTCACATATATTGCCTGCCAGATGTTTTATGTCTTAAGTAATATTTAAATGTTTACAGTGCTAGGCAAAATGCATGAGTTGTGATATATACTACTTGTAATATATGTAATCAGAAGAAAACAGCAATGGGACATCGTCCATCCCTAAGTACTACATAATAATTTTGCCCTGAACTAGTTGTGATCCTCCCTCCCTCCCTCCGTTTAATTAATTTTCTTTCCTTTTCACAGGTCCGAGTCCTTTTTTCTAAAGGTCCATTTATTGCCATTTTTGCTAGTGATCCCCATATCATTATCAAGGCAATTAATCAGAATCTGAACAGTGTACTAAGAGACTCAAATATAAATGGACATGATTACATGAGAAATATAGTTCATTTACCTGTATTTCTTAATAGTCGTGGACTCAGTAGTGCTAAAAAGATGATGGTAGCTGCAACCACGAATGGAGATGTTCCATATACAGATAGTTCAGGTATGGTAGCAAAATTATAAATAAGAAATAAGATTATTAGTATTAGCTGGAGAGAGAGAGAGAGAGAGAGGGAGGGAGGGAGGGAGGGGGAGAGAGAGAGCAAGAGCGAGAGAGAGAATGTGCATATACAGTAGATTTATTTTCACAGGTTTTTAATTTTTATATTGCTTTGAGCATTTTATGAATAAAAAGGCAGAATTAAAAAAGGTGCTAATAACCTATAATATATTAGAATTGCATTTTAATCAGAAAATATTTTTAGGATTTCATGAAGACATTGATCGAAGAATTTCACAGAATAGCCTGGGAGATGTGACTAAGCTTGGAAGTAAAACAGCTCTCAATAGAAGGGTAAGAAATTGGCAGTCATGAAAGAAAAATCATTGAATATGTTCTACCAAACAGTTGTCCAATAGGTTTAAGTGGGATTTGTTGGATCTAATTTAGATATGATGAAAACCCTTCAAGCTGAGTGTTTCTACAGATTTGGCATGTAAGTGAGGAAATGGTATCTCTTACAACTTTATTGATAATTTTTACTTCCTGCTGGGTAGAAAAAGAAAAAAGAAAGGCTTCTGTATTGATGCAAATTACTACTTGAAAGTGATCCTTGGGATCTTAATCTGACTTGATGCGATATTATTTAATACATTTCTAGGCTGCATCGTACGTGAGCTTCTGATAAGGCAAATTCCAATCAAAACATTTGGGATAAAGCAGAGTTTAATTAGATAGAGCTCCAGTAATAAGTTTAATAACATTTGAGAAGTAATGAAAAGGTTTAAAGGGATTCTGAGATTTGAAAAAAAAAATCCATATTCCTGGCATACTGTATATGAAAATAGTATAAGTACACCACTTTTTTTTTTTAAAAAAAATTAGGATACCTACAGAAGAAGGCAAATGCAGCGTACCATTACACGTCAGATGTCTTTTGATCTGACCAAGCTACTGGTTACAGAAGACTGGTTCAGTGATATTAGCCCACAGACAATGAGGCGATTGCTTAATATTGTTTCTGTGACAGGTATGTTTACTTACCAGTGCCAAACATTTATAATCTTGGTCTTCATGCTGAAAGCAGTTTGCCAGTGTAGTATTGGGGAATAAGCATATAATTTGTTTCTAATCTTTTGCACTCTGTAATGAAATTAAGAAATATTAAAAATTACATGAATTTGGAGCTATTCACGTGACAATTTAAAATTAGAAATATGCAAACAATACTTCTGTCTTACAAACTTTCCAAAGTTTGGTAGCATTGTGGTGGCAGAATATACTTTTGTTTAAAGAGTACACTTCTGCAAAGAGTAATTTGGTGTAATTCAGCGGTTCTCAACCTGTGGGTCGCGACCCCTTTGGTGGTCGAACGACCCTTTCACAGGGGTTGCCGCGTGCACTAGCCCGCCACTGTTCCCTCTAAGGTGCGCGGCCACGCGGCTGCGCACGTGACAGGGAATCGCCGCGCAGCAGTTTTGAACGGCCGCGCGGCGATTTCCCTTCTTAGAGGGAACGTTGCCGCGCGGCCGCGCACGTCATAGGGAATCGCCGCGCAGCAGTTTTGAACTGCCGCGCGGCGATTTCCCTTGTTAGAGGGAACATTGTAGCCCGCAATCTTGGTGCCACCGTCAGCAGGGGTGAAATTCTCCCGGTTCTCCCATGGCGGCGTCCGGGCGAAGTCTCCCGCTTCCGACGCTATCAGCTGTCCGGCGACCCGCAGGCACGCCCGAACCGGGAGCATTTCACCCCTGGTGCCACGCCCTCTTTGTCACCTCATCGCGCGCAGGGCGGGGGTCGCGGGGGTGGGGGTCGCGGGGGGTCGCGGCATTAGGAAGGTTGAGAACCACTGGTGTAATTGTTCATTAGTTAAGAATAAGGAATCAATTCAATTCTTATCAATTGAAGTCAGCTGGAAACAACACAGAATTGTTATGGATTTTTTATTTGTTGGACAAACAGCCTCTTAAATTATTGTGAAAATAACCTAGATAATAAATACTCCTTTCTGTGAATGAAAGTTTATTTATGAAATAAATAAAAGCTCGTTCCATTTAAAGAGAGAGGAAGATAGTTGTCACTTTCTTCTGGACTCCTTGCACATCTGTCCTTTCAGAAGGATATCAGGCTGCAGTAGGGGGTATGTATATGCTCAGAAGGAATAGCTTCTCCCTTTTCCAATGAAACTATTCCATTAGTGGAAGCATAGATCTGAATGAAAAAGTATCAGGTACAAAATGCAACATTTGGAGATTGCATTAAACTTTAGAAACAATATTTATTCCCACATTTTTAAAATGTTTGGATTGTTAAACAAATCCATTAGATTTATAGTTCAAGGATATAGTTGGGACGACAAATCTCTGTTATGAAATTTCAATAATTAGATTGTTAATGATTATGAGTAATGTAAAATAAAATTCCTTATTGATACTCACACAGTCAATTATATATTTATGCTAAAATACTGTGATTTTGGTATGTTAGAATACACAGTTAATTCAGAAGAGCATATAATGACTTGGAAGCTGAGATGTGATTCTTCTTAGGAAATTTTGTACTAAGCTGACATTATTTTGTAGGAATGTGAACCGTATTGCTAAGCATATAACTTTTTCAACTATAGGACGTTTATTGAGAGCTAATCAGATCACTTTCAACTGGGATAGGCTGGCAAGCTGGATCAACTTGACAGAGCAATGGCCATACAGAACATCCTGGCTTATATTGTATTTGGAAGAAACAGAAGGTGTTCCAGATCAACTAACTTTAAAAACAATCTATGAGAGGTAAGTGTTGTTTTAACTGTAAAATCTGTTAGGAATAGTTAGGAAGCCAACATTTAACCACGATAAGTGTCTCTACTAGCTAATCCAAATATGGAGATCCACTTTGGTGTAATGGTTAAGGTGCTGGCATAGAAACCAGGAGTTCTAGCCCCTCTTTAGGCTCTGAAGCTGGCTGGGTGACTTTCGGCCAGTCACACTCTCTCAGCCCAACTCACCTTGTTGTTGTGGGAAAATAGAAGGAGGAAGGAGTATTAACAATGTTCCCTACCTTGAGTTACTTATAATGTAATAAATGAGGGATTAAAATAAAATAAAAATGAAGTGAAGCTAAGATTTAATCCAAATGTATATTTTGTCAAGATGAAACAGCAACATTTTGTTTTTTTAAATGCTCTTGGAAAGGGGTGTTACTCTTCGACAGTGGGCCAGAAATCATGCATCCTAGAAAAAGTATTACATAGTTGTTTCATGTCAAAATGTGTGCCTTAGCCTGGTAACTTTCTAAGTCTTAGAATTTGGTTAACAAATGTCCAACAATTCAGATCCAGAATTATTTTAATTTCTTTTAAAATGCGTTAGTTCAGTCGCTAAGTCATATACGATTCTTCCTGACCCCATGGACCATTGTCTCCCAGAGTTTGCCCAGATTCATGTTCATTGTACTGATAACACTATTTAACAATCTCATCCTCTGCCGTCCTCTTCTCCTTTTGCCCTCAATCTTTCCCAACATCAGCTCTCTTGTCCAATGAGTTCTGTCTTCTCATGTAGTGACCATAGAATTTGAGCTTCAGCTTCAGCATCTGTCCTTCCAAAGAACAGTCAGGGTTAATTTGCTTTAGGATTGACTGATTTGTGTTATGTGTTAAGAACATAAAAAGTAGCCATGCTGGTTAAAACTAAGGTTTATTTGGTCCATTTTATCAGAAGAACCTCACACTGGTACAAGAGAACCTTCCAAGCTCTAGGACCGTGATGACAAACCTATGGCATGCGTGCCAGAGCCCTCTGTGGGCACGCACGCCATCGCCAGCTGCTCTTCCGGGTTCTGTTGCACGCATGAGCGCTGGACAGCTGGTCCAGAACTCTTTTCTGGATTCCGTCTTCTCGCGAAGACCAGCTGGCTGGCGCGCATGCATGGGAACCCAGAAGAGCAACTGGCCGCCACACTGGGTTCCAGCGCGCACACGCGTGCTCCAGTTTTGGCACTCCGTGCTGAAAAGGTTAACCATCACTGACCTAGGAAGTGGTATTAAAAAGCATATTGCTACTGAGATTAATGTATAAAATCATGCTGATAGCCACCAATACCTGGACCCCATAAAATGTTGCCCAGATTGGCAACTCTTATTAAGTCTTTCAATTATTGCTTTTTGGAACTCTTTCTTTGTTGTCATTAGTCAATTTAGTCGATGACTAGATTCTGGTGTAGTAGGAAAGAAAGAATATCGGTTATTCACTTTCTTCATATTGTGTATCTATAATTTTATACACTTTATGTCTTCACTTAGCTTTAAGGTTCACATATAACATTTTTTTTCTGCCAGATAAATTGTTTTAAGTCTCTGTGTCCCTTTCTGTACTTTTTCTAGCTTTTTGAGGGACACAGAGATTGGGAAATGAATACTGTGATGCTTAAAATAAGAAATTGTTAATCCATAGTATTAATGAAAGAAGCTCTCATATTTCCAAATTAAATGTTAACGTAATTTAGTATGACTCTAAACTGGCAAAGCTTGAAAAATGCCTGTTAAAGTTTATACAGATAGACAGATAGGTTGTTATATCTATTCCAACTTTATAAAAATTGATCAGGTAATTTCTTCTTGATTTATGTACTCAAAATTAATTTTTAGTTGGCTCAAGCGAGTTATGGGTCATTAACATGAGTTTTCTAACTGGCATTTCTTAATTATTTTGGTGGCTAACAGTTCTTTTTCTGCCAAAGGAGATATCTTTGGATGGAGTTTGTTTCTTTTCTCTAGCAGAGGTAAAAAAAAAAAAAGCGTTGACAGGTTAAGAAAATAATAATGTTGTAGATGTGGCAGTTACAGAGCTATTAAAACAAGGTTTCCAAAATGCAACTAATAGTATTTGCTCTTTTGCGGTATGAATTCACCGCATTGCTTTCATTGCTGGAAAACTGTCATTCTTGAGTAGAGTTTTTTGTAATACAGATACAATACAGTCCTATTCATATCTGTCCAGAAGATTCCACTGAGTTGAAAGAAACTTACTTTAAAATAAATATGAATAATGAGTATCCCATGTATCTTTTAAATATTGTAACTAGTTTTCTTCTTCCAGTAGATGGCACTCTATAATTGGTTATTTTTTATTAAGAAGACTTTGATGTAATACTGTTACAAGTTTGATAGAAAATGTATGGTTAATCTCAGATCTCAAACTTTAAAAAATCAATTTTGTTGTTTTTTAATATTTGAATAGTTTTATTAATGCATTTCAAACAAAAATACATAAAATAAAAACGAACAGTCACTGAAGAGGAAGGAAAAATGCATAATACATAAACATAAAAAAATAGAGTCTGGAACTGCATATCTATCCCAAGTTCACCTGATTTGTAAGTCTTTAAAATAGAAAAGCAAACTTCCAATATTCCCCAAGCCTGTGCATTTCCCCCCCAAAGAGAGCTATTATGTGACATTTTCTGATTAACAGAAAAGATATAATTTTCTCAAAATTGCTAAATCACTTCTCTGAAATACAATCCTTTATATATGAAATTGTAATATTTCCCCTCTCCAGCAGTTAATGTATAATTCGGTTCAATATGTGTACCTTTAAAAACAGTTTACTCAGCAATTCTGTGAACATATTGTATACTATTTTTTCAAAAGAGGTAAAAAGAACATACCATAACATACGTGTTAGGGTGTCTTTACATTTTTTGCAACACCAACACAAATAATGATCAGTCCATTCTTTACAAAGCATCTAGGAGGTGTCAAGTAGATATGAAAAACAATATTTTGATAAATTTCAGCTTTAAATCACAGATCGTAAACTTAGTATTCTTCAAAACTTGACTTCATTGGCTTGAAAAGACTGGAGTTCCTAATTCTTGATTATAAGCTTCTTGTATATTTGTTACAGATATTTTAAGCCGTTCTTTTACCATTTCTCTTTTTGATAGAAGAAAAAAATGGTTTGAATTGAATTCTTCAGTATTCATAATGTATCAGATATTTTAGAAGCTGTTAAAGTATCAGGCCCATATTGAGCCATCAAAACATGGGTATATGTCCATTGTTGAATTGATGGTAAAGAAAATTCTATTTGCAGAGACTGAAAAAAAATTAATCATTAAATAAAACCTGATTTATTAATAAGATTCTGAATGAAAATTAAACCTATCACCTAACACAGCCCAAATATGCAAAGTTGGGAAAACTAATTTAGTGCAAGTAAACTTTGTACTTAAAACTTATCAACATTTAAATGACAAAGTACAATAATGGCAATTTCCCTTCCTCCCCCTATAACAGGGGTCGGCAACCCGTGGCTCTGGAGCAGCAGAGCAGTCCTCACCCTGGCCCACCCCAGCCACACTTGTCCACTGCAACGACCAGGCCACGCCCACCCCAGCCCCCCAAGGGCAAACAAAATCCTGATACTGCCCACAGTGGGATCGAGTTTGACACCCCTGTTGTAGAGGGTTACCTTTATGGTTTAGAATTTATGAATAATTAAAAATATTGATGCTGACAGACATGTCTTATGCAGATGCAATTTCTCAACTCAAGGAAACCACAAATTGAAAATCTTAAGCCAAAGGTGAACCAAGTTCATTTACAATTTGTGGATCATTCTGGACTGTTTTCTTTTTCTGTGTTAGATTCAAACAGCAGGCTGTCTGTGGCACTCCGTCCAGCTGAGTGCTTACTGATGTCCAATGCTTACATTAGAAGATTTGTCAGTTTTGAGATAACTTTTGAGGCATATGATTTAGTTAACAGATGGCTAATACGTTAATTTTATGTTGCTGGATTACTATGGCTTTTGTTACCCATCATATTTCATGAACAGCTAGGAATATATGAGACACTATTTCATTTACCAAACATTTAAATGTCATCTACATTTATCTGCATGACATTTAAGGTTTTGAGATTCTGAGCATTGGAAGCAGTTGGTGTTTTCATGTTTTCATTTCACAGATTTTTATTTTATTTATTTATGTTCTGCCTTTTATCCAAGAAACTGTGGTAGAATATATTCACATGTTAGTGGTTAGGCAGAGGGATAAAAGTTTGGCTCAGTATCACCCAATAAGCTTCATGGCTGACTAAGAATTTGATTGTAGCCCCACAGATCTATTCTAATGTTGTAACAATAGCACCATATTTGGAAAACAAAAAAGTACAAACATATTTTGGGATGTAGAGCTTTGGGAAAGTATCAGGTTACTGGCTAACTAAAGGTTTGTATTTGCATTATTTCTATTTGTAACAATCTGAATTTGGTACTGGAACCATCAGTTATTTTTCTCTTTATCAGTATAAGTGAAATAGTAGAAGTCCAACTTGATGAATTTAGGGCTAAACCAAAATTGAGGAAGGAGCTTTTTATGAGCCCACCTTTTGACCCTTATGAAATGAATATTTCTATGTGATTTATTTTTTTCATAAGAAGTTTGAAGTTCTCTGAAAATGTTCTGCCCAGCTCCAGTGACATAGTGGCACTTGTGTTAAATATGAAGCACAAAGTTGTCCTTGGCTTCTTAATAATATCACATAATTAAACCTTAGGGGACATCACTATTCTTGATGTTGAAACAAACACCCACTCGAAGTAATCCAGATTGAACAATTAGATTTCTGAGAAATTGTTGATTTCTTGAAAACACTGCTTTCACAATAACAATATATTCATTAAGAAGTTTGGTGCAACCTTATGTTTGCCATGTAATTTATCAAGAAAATGCAATGACTTCACAGGCACATTTCCATTGCAAAACGATTATATTAAAATGTTTGATTTGTAGTTTGCTCCTTTATTTTTAACTGGCGTTCTGAAAGCTTGATCCTGAAAGACAGGATACATATGTAGGTGTGTGTGCGTGTGCGCGTGTGTACCCAAAAAGGTACTTGCTGTTTTTATATATGTTCCTTATGCTCTGTTAGCTATTGAATAAGGTTTTAAACTGTAATATTTCTAATTCAGATTGATCCTGTTGGTTTATTATAATTTGAAAAGGGATTGCACTAATAAGGGATAGTTTAAATATATAATTTTCATTAAATATGAATCAGTTCAAAACGAGAATAATTTTTACCACCAGATTTAAAGTTCATTTTTCGATAAAAGCCTCATTTATTTTTACAGTAATTTGAGGATACATATATGTGCCTTATTCATCTGTAAAAAAGAACGTTAGTTCTTGGTGTTTAGTGAAGTTGCTTTTGTTAAATAATTTTCTAAACTGTTCAACTTTTAACAAATGACACTGGATACTAACATTAGAAAGCAATTTCATCTAATTAAGTAGATCCTTATATAAACTATTGGAACATTAAGATGACAAACTGTTCATTTAGGGTTACTTTAATTGGGACAATTATTGCAATTTTGCTGCAATTATGTGTTCAGTTAAAAGCTTTTGTCCCAGATTTTTTTTGCTGTTGTTGTTAATGTAAACATAACAGAAAAAGCTGAAATGAAAATTTAAGTATTTTTCTCTATTTTTGCAATGTTGTATTTAGAAATGTAATAATTATGCATTCTATATAAACTGTTTTTTTAAAAAAAGATTTTTAGCATACCTTTTAAAAAAGAGAACATGTGGACAAGATACTGTATATCATGAGTTGCTTTCCAGTAGATGGTGGTAGTGGATTTCTGTTTTTTAGATAACTTAATATGGTTTTCTGTTTAACTATTGATGGGAAATCGCATGAATTTTATTAAAATAATTTTGATATGATTTAAACAATGTGGACACAACCTAAACTGGTTGGAATTTCTGATTATTTACTTATTTTCTATTGAGAACAAATTCTTCACTTTCAGGGACAATTATTTAAGGAGTGGGGAGATTTAATGTTTATTCATATGTGCCTTATTTTATAACCTGATACAAAACCCAAGGGGAATTTTTTTCTTAATCTTATTTTTTTTTGCTCCTTGCCTTCAAGTTCCTTTACAGCTTATAATAAAACAGTATAGTTCCAACTATATGTACAGTTCAGTGAAAATCTATTCATCTTTTGCATTTTCTGAATTTTGCATGTCTTTCCCACTGAATGTTACAGGGCTTTGAGTTCTCATGATATATAAAGCGACTCTGAGTTAGATGCTTGCTTCATTTAATCTCATAAAAAAAGTAATCCAATCATGCAGCGTGCCAGTGTGGAAAAATAATCATCCCTCAGTTTCAGTAACTGTTTATACCACCTTTAACTGCAGTAACTGCAGCCAAATACATCCTGACTCCTCCTAATAGTAATCAGTTTTTCACATTGGTGATCAGTCTCTCACAAATTTGGTTCTTTCCTCCATGATGAACTTACTTACTATCACTTACTCAGTGATAGGTAAAGGTTTTTAGCATGAGCTGCTTATTTCAATTCTTGCTGCAGCATTTCTGAGGGGTTTAAGCCTCAATTTTGTTTCTTGTGACCATCAGTCACATTGTACTAGTTTCTCCTGGTATAAAAATAAAAGGCCTCTTCCTGCTTTTATTTAAAACTCTGGTTTGCTGTCCCATTTGTTATGTTGAAATTCTACTCTGTGTCTGAAAATTGAGACACTGATATTTGGATGTATACTTTTTAATTAGTCAGCTTCTTTTTTTGTTCATCACCGTCTCTTCCTCAGGTAGATCCAACATATACAGTTTTCACTAATTGCTTAATTTAGCCACCAGAAATAATATGCATGTGTGTGTGTATATGTAATATAATCAGTGGTGGGTTGCTCCTGGTTCGGCCCCGTTCTGCGAACCGGTGGCAGCGGCGGGAGGCTCTGCCCACCCGCCCGGGACGCTTCTGCACATGTGCGAACCGGTAGCAACGGGTTTTAGAACCCACTACTGAATGCAATGCAATGAAAAGCCAAAGCAACGCAGAAGGGCTATTTTACTCTTTCTTCTTTTTATATTCTAGTATTTTTAGTGGTATGACATGTCTCACATTAATTCCTATCTTGCAGATGTTCTGATAACTATCTAATTTACTTAATTTTTGTGCCATATTGTATTTACTGCATTTCTAAAATTGACTTCAACATCAATAATACTTTTTTCTGAACAGTATAGCACAAGATGCATTTTACTTATTTTATTTCAGTATATCCTTAATCTTTCCTTTTGGTCTACTGATATCTAGTTTCTTACCTTGCAGGAACTAGCATTCTTAATTTATCCATGGTTTCAGGCCCGTTCTCTTATTTTCCAATATTTGATAATTGGCTATAGAGTTTCTTCAACCATTATGGAAACACTGCAGCAGAGGAGTATCCTCAATTAAATTTATCTGTAATTCCATGTTTGCCTACAGTGAGTTCCTTTCACCTGTCAAATGTATCAAGAGATTTCAAGGCTTTTTGGTAGGTTTTTTTGCAGGTTGTAGTGTGCATTTGATGTGATGGAATATATCCATAACTGTCCAATAATTGGGTTTATAGGTAGGGCATTATCTTGGATAATTTAGACAGTTTTCAGACACTGCATAGTAGTTCATCTTGTATGAAGTTCGTAATTTTCTTCTATTCTTATTTTTTTATTCACAGAAGTTTGAGGTTGGTAGATACTTAAATAGTTCATTTGTATTCATTCATGAAGATTCACTGCCTGAAGCAACAATATCAAGTATTTGAATTACATATAGCCATTGGTAGTGTTCCAGCTGGGTCCATGGTTTTTCTGTTTTTTCCCCCCTCTCTCCATCTCATAGGTCTCATGGCATAGGATCTTGCAGGACTCTAAAATTACAGGGCCACAAGTATGTCATTTTTCAGGCTCCTCTGTGCTATGCCTGCATACGACATACCTTGGCCATTCATATTTTCATTTTCGTGCCACTTTGTTGACATCATTAAACTTTTGGGATGAATTTTGAGGTTCTGTACTCACCTTTCTATGATACACTTCGTTACCTGAAACATCACCTTCAATGTTCTTAGGTACCCTGTTTCCCACAAAATAAGACATCCCCTGATAATAAGCCCAATCGGGCTTTTGAGTGCATGGCAATAAGGCCAAGTGCTTATTTTAGGGTTCAAAAATATATAAGACAGGGCCTTATTTTCGGGGAAACACGGTATCACACTTTGTAATCATAGGTCATTGCTGACCTATGGTGTTATTATGGTGTTAAAGATGTCAGTGCTTGCTTGGTAGTTTTCATCAGTTGGGAGGATTGGTTTTATGTGATTAAGACTTAGTTATGCCACTTTCCTTGTATTGTGAGCCCTTTGGGATAGGCCAAGTCAAGAAATAGACACTACAGGAATCCTAGGAATGCTGCTTTGTGGTTGTAGGGTATATTAATAGACTTTTGAAAGCTTATTCAGATTTCATTGTGCCCCGTATATTAAACAAAACCAAGGTAGAGTTATGTTGAGTTTCTTTCTCATGTTTTCTTCAAGCCTGGTCTGTGTAATCTCCTCTCCAAGTCCTCCTTAATGGTTCTTTCCTTTCTCCCTTAACAGCTTACTCATATCTCCCCAAGGTCAGCTCTAAATCCCTTTATAAGTATTCTCTTGGTTGATTATGGTACTCTTTTTTCAGAAGTGGCCTTTTTTTATTTTTTACAAAAGTTCATAATTTACATTAATATCTTTTAGCAGAATAGCTTAATGTATTAAGCTCAAAAGGTTAGAATAGAGATTTTGATGTATAAACTATCCGTAGGCTATTGGCTTCTGAACAGAAGCATTGTTTGACATACGCAGAACACTATTCACATTCAGTTTTAAGCAGAGCTGGCATTAAAATTCAGCTAATTTGCTTCATGTGACTTCTCAGCTGTGGTTTTTCCATTTAAAGTCTTTAGCTCCTTTTCTTTTTGGAGTCTTGTTTGACAAAAATCAGATGGTTGACACATTTAACTCTTTGTTCTCTGACTTAATTATATTTGTACTAATTTTAGGCATGATTGCATAGATGATGTAGATTTTTTTTTTTACTCTGTTTATAGGTTCAATTTATAGATAACTTGGTTTCACGTGTAAAGTTATTTATAATTTCAAATACAATTTTTAAAATATCAGGACAGAAAAACAAGAATTCTGAAATGAACTTCTTTAGCCAGATTTAAAATATACCATATATGTGTAAATTGTATTAGATAAGGCTTTTTAATCTGGAACTTTCTTTGCTTTCTTTAGAATTTCAAAGAATATTCCAACAACTAAAGATGTTGAACCTTTACTAGAAATTGATGGTGATATTCGAAATTTTGAAGTATTTTTGTCATCACGAACTCCAGTCCTTATAGCACGAGATGTAAAAATGTTTTTACCATGTACAGTGAATCTTGATCCCAAACTGCGAGAAATTATTGCAGGTAATAATATATCACCAATTAATTACACAATAAATGATTTTACTATTACCAAAAAACACCCCTTTTTCTGAGTTCCCCAAAACTTACTGAAATATATCAGAGCAAATCTTTATGCAATCATTATTTGCAATTATCCTTCCAATAATTAATGATATAGGTATCTTACATTTTGGTTGTCCTCTTAGCTCCTATTACTTATTCACTTTGGAGAAATGCATCAGTTACTTTGTGAAGCAATTGAGAACTCATACTTGCATGTAGTTCATGTAGCCCTAGTAGTTACTATATAAAATCTTACATACTGATAATGTACCGGTAGAAATTTTTTTTTTTGTAAAGAAATTGACTGTGGGTTTTCTCAAGTAAAAAATTCCTCTTAAGAATCTGCATGGTATTAAGCAGTAAAACAAAAAAGATCATGTATCTATTTGTACCTACGAACTGTTAACTCTAATTTTTCAGGAATTCTATCATTTAGTTTTAGTTTTCTATTTTAAAAATAGAATGCAAGAAATTTGATTTCAGATTAATCCATTCTTTCAACTTTGTGTTTATCAGTTGATTAGTTGTAACTGCTCTGACAATTACACTGGTGCATTGAATATTTCAGATGTCCGGGCTGCAAGAGACCAAATTAATATTGCAGCAATTCCATATCCTGCAATGCCTATACAAGATGCAGCACCCAGAGCATCATCAGTATTTAGTCAGCCATCATCAGCCTGCTCTTCAACCCATTCTTTTAATGGACCTTTCAATGGAGGAGTTGTATCACCACAGCCCCATAGCAGCTACTACAGTGGGATGACAGGACCTCAGCATCCATTTTATAACAGAGTAAGAAACAATAGCAGTTTAAAATCTGCACTATTTTATTTAGTTTGGGTGCAATATCTGGTTAAATCCTATATTTTAGCAGAAGAAAGGCAGTAACAATAGCCATCTACTGATTGTATTTGGTAAATAGTGTCATAGTGCAAGCGTGTGTAGAAATTAATATTTTTATATTATCAATAGGCGGGTAAATGAACAAAAGTTTTAAGATTTGCAGATTTAATTAACCCTGCAGAAAAGAAGTCCTCTTTATCTTAAAGTCAAGCATAGGTTAAAATGATTATTTAAACTGCCCATGTATATAATTATAGACTCACGGTACTTGTTTAAGTGTCATGAGCTTTCTCAAAAGCTCAGCATGTTGTCTGTGTAATACATTAAAACATTTTTGAAAAATGGATTGAACAAAGTTATTATTTTGAATAATTCAGCTGTTTGATTAAAATGAACTAAACATTAATAAACATATAACTGCCCATTCACTCTTTTCAAGGTGTAAACAGTCAGACTAAGAAGTCTCTATAGCTTTTTGTTTTATCTGACAGTAATAATCTTTTGGGCGTACCATATATTCAGTTTCAAATTATAAGATGATATATTTCTTTTTCAGTAACTGGCAATAATTCTGGTTTTTAATTTCATTTTGATTAATTGAAGGACTTCCTGGATCGATTGTTTATTCTCTGAAAAGTTGTATGCACAGACAAAATGCTTATTTGCATTTCAACACTGAGATGCAGTGGATATATGCAAATTCATTTTTTATCAGCTTGTGTTCTAAAGGAATCTAATTCAACTTCTAATGCACTCTAAAATTAAAGCTGCAGTCTTGTAGGACCAAGTAGGACCTACTGAGAGATGATATCAATAGTATCATACTTTTAAATTCAGATATTTTACTATGTCAGTCCAAATTCAAATAATAATTTTCAAGACAGGTTAATTTTTAAAGAGGTATACAATGTTTGTTGAATTTTTATCTAATAGGGAATAAGATACAGTTCTAAAATTGGTATAAAAATTAAACACAAATTACTGCATGGATTCTCACTTTTATATTATAAGAGACCTTCTGAAATGATTCCAAAATACTTAACCATGGTTTCAGTCAGATTTCCTTATAGAGATAATACTACCATTGGAAAGGAACAGAAGTGATTTACATTGTTATATTACTTTTTAGCAGTTCTAAACTGTATTAAAAGTTTTCCATTGAAGCTATGTACATGTTATCATTCATTATAAAAATGTTTCATTTTAATGTTTGTCTGTCATTGAACCTATATGAAACTGTCCTGTTGATTTCAAATGGGGTAGGTAACTAGTTATTTCACATTTTGATCATTTCAAGATATGACTGCCTAATTACCCAAGGAACTAAACCTTTATGTTTTACATTTTTAAATTAGCATTTGTTGAATTAAGTTCTTTTGATTTTTGTAATGGTCCCTTTTTGTTACATGTTTCTTTCCATAGCCATTCTTTGCCCCATATGTTTACATGCCAAGGTATTACCCTGGCAGTTCTCATCTCACCTCCCGTCCATCACTAAAACCGAATTTGTCCAGGGAACAAAGCAATGGTCTAGTAAGTATCTGGTAAAGTAAATGAACATATTAATTTACATGATAAGATTAGTAAGTAATACAAGAATAGATATGTTTAATTGTGGCACATGTATACCACAACTATATTTTCTTTAGAAGTATTATTGGAACACTTAAAATAAACGTTAGTTAAGACAGTACAATGTATCTTGTTCCACTTTTAAAACATTTGTATGTTAGGTTTCACTTGCTATATTAAAATTGATGTATTTCTAACATAAGAAAAGAAAGGCTTACCTTTAAGTTAGTGTAAGTAAATTAGTAACTGTAAAGAGAAACAGTTGAGTAAACAATTGTATATTATATTTAAAATCAGATAGTGAAGTTTATTTCTAGTTTGGTTCTGATTTTATGTCAGGTTAAAAATTTAGCCTTACACACATTTTCATAATTGCGCCGTACTTTGGTACATTTAAAACCTTTTAACAGCAACTTAACTCATCAGCCTGTCCCTGGCTAGTCTCTGAAATTATTAAGCAAGATCAGGCCTGAATAGTACTAGGATGGAAGATCCCTAGGACATCCCAGAAATGTAGATTACATTAGAGATTAAAAACATCCCAGAAGAAGACAGTGCCAAGTTACCCCCATACTATTGACAAGCTGCAATTCAAGGAAGTAATGAGGAGTCAAGCAAGACTCAGAAGAGATTTTTCCTTATCTTCATAGGAATTCATACTGAAGCAATTGATGTTCAGAAAGAAATAAGAAACATTAGGAAAAATGATTATTTTAGAGTGAAATTATACAGAGACTTTTATACTTTGTTTTAAAATTAATCAAAATCGGAGATAATCACCTCAAGGCTTGAGGGCCACAGGTGACAGACATGTTTCTTTGGGAAGACATGTTCTTCCTAACAAGGACATGATATTTTGATCATATGTGTCCCCTCTTCTTCACTTATTTATAGACAAATAGTTTGCACAAAACATGGGTTTCTCCAATTTAGATATAATAGAAAGTTGTGGTTTATTGTTAAACTAAAAAGCTAAATGGAGAATTAACATGAATATAGGAGAGAGAGAGGAGGAAAATACAAACAAAATGATCAATATAGCTGTTCTATTTTTAACCCTGGCTTAAAAATATTCTGTGTATGGAATGATACATTCTTTGATACATCTTCATCCATTGTTTATTTTTATTTTTGTGTGTGTGTTTGTGTGTGTGTCAACATTTTGTCCAAGTCATAATGGTTTGTTGTTGTTGTTAGGATATTATCAAGGAGGATGTTGATGAGTGGCTACCGACACCCACAGAGCCCTCAATGGTAAAAGAGTAGTCATGTGGTGTGTGGAACTGTAGCATCTCGTTGCTTCCTCAACAATAATGAATTTGCTTTAATTATAACTGCCGTTCACTAACTTTGCATCAGTGGCTTGATGGATAAATAGTATAGATGAAGACTAATAAGCATAGTTTGTGAATGAATTGGCTAATATCCTGCTTATGGAATATATTATTTACATTTTCCATGCTACCTTTCAGTAGTCTGTCAAAAACAGTTATTTTTAGTAATATAAAGCGTGTTACATCTTCATTAGTAGGGGTTTTTTGTCGGTTCATGAAACACATTTGATATATTTAGATTTATGTTGTGAAACAATTTGTATACTGCTGAGCTTCTAACACTCTGGGCAGTTTACACTTACCATGACACACCATCATACTGTAAAGTAAAATTGTATTAGCTATTCAGTTCTGTAAAAGTGATTAGCTGATGCCTTCTCTAAATGATTTGGTCAAATAAAACCTGTGCTTTCTCAGTTACACCCATGAAGTTGCTGCAGTTGACAAACTATAACACTGATTTTAGGCAGTAGTCATGATGGAATATACTCCTGCTGAGCTTGCACAGAAGGCTGGCTTCACATATTTACATTATTGTCACACTGTTGTTTAAAAACGTTTCCATAGGTTATATTAAACATGAGACTTACTTCCCATATGTCCATCTTTTCTAAAAAACATTAATTTGAAATCTGTTCTTTGTAGCTGTTTGTAACTACATCCTTGACATTACCTGCAAAAATGGTTGACCATCCTTTTACTGATTTTAGCCTGTGTTTTTTTAAAACATGATTTTGATTTTATAGTCCTGCGTTAAATATTCCTGTTATAAAAAGAAAGTTAGTCTTTTACTACTTGCAAACACTTCAGAGAAAATGTTTATATCCCGCTATAATCCCCCTCTACTATGCTCACTGCAATGCAGATTATGAGTCTCTGTTGGATTGTTTGCCAATACGTTTCAAAGACATATCCTAGTCTGCACCATCTCCTGGTTCGCCTACTGTTCATTTGACAGCAGATTTAACCTCTTGGACTATGTTTGGTACTGTTCAGAGACTGCTGCATTTCCGGGACTCTTATGAACAAGTAACAAAAAAAATTAGGATTATTATGTTTTAGGATGGGGAAATCTACTATAATACTACATTTTAATAGATTTGTATCTGTACGGAAGGTCATGCTACTGCATAATCAAGCATTAAACAGATGGACACCACACACATTTTTGTGTATACTGTAGTGACATACAGCCTTATTGCTGTAAGTATAATGTAAGGTAGTTCATTTCTATTGAGAAGAGGCCCACCTCTTAGATGAACTCATAGTGCTGAAAGAAATGTACTATGAATTGTATTCTTTAATATTTTAAGCCAAGTGATCAACACATTTGATCTAAGCATTTTGTTCCAAATGATAATTTGACAAAATGTGAGTAAATTCATTTGTCTGCTTTTTGAAGGAAGCATGGAATTTTATTTAAATTTGTAAGGTATTATTAAATGGGCTTTGAATGTGTATAGGAAATAGATTTTAAATAACCTGAAATATGTGCTTGCAATTTCTAATGGCAGCAAATCCTAGGTTCCTTTGAGGGATCCTTGGGGCTCTCTGAGCTTGGTTGTTTTCTTGCAGATGTTCATTACCCAAACTAGATAACATCTTCAGTGCTACTCTAGCACTGATGACGTTACTTAGTTTGGATAATGAAGTGTCTTCAAGAAAAAACCACCAAAGTCGGGGAACATCAAGGACTCCTCATTTCAACCCTGAGCTACAAATATTCTCCTTTATGGCTAGTTTCCTTTGTTATTGCAAAACCATAATAGCTTATCAGTGTTGTTAACAGGAAACTGGAATAAATCAGGTTTATTAGATATGTTTCTCCTAAATTTTCTCTTTAGAAAAAGGATGTTGATATCTAATTTTATTATCAAAATAGGTGGAGGAAAAACAAAAATGAAGGCAGGAGTGCCTAAAAAGGTTAGCACTGTGTGAAAGTAAGCATTTATTCTGTATTAGAAATTAAATATTTCTCAAGTAGAAGCACAATAAAAATAGGCATGGTATTATCATTTTGGCTTATTTTCATTGTGTATGTAACACATACAAAACATTTTGTTATAGTAAGTCCTGCAGAAATGATTGTTTGGAATAATAAGCTGAATCACCAGGAACCCTATTGCCTCCCTTTGGCTTCAGCTAAGATGCAGTTTGTGCATGAACTCTTCAAAACAGTCTATTTCTATAGTAAAAAGTAATGGGAAAGGCATAGCTACTCTGAAATATGCTACATGAGTTGCACTGCATGCTTGCAATATGAACTCAGCCATTTTAAATGTATATATAACATGAAAAATTTAAAAGTTTTTGGAACCATATGTATTTACATGAAAGTTACTAAATTTAAAATGACCTCCCTCATAAAAGGAAAAAGAGACGGATAGATATACTAAATAAAAATTGTGTTCATTGCCCATCTTCCTACCTTGTCAACATGAGTTTCAGCAGAAACCAATCCTGGAAATGTTCTCCTATCTCCTAGATGTTTGCCTAAGCATACATACATGTACATATGTGTGTATGTATCAGCCAGAAACCATATTCTAAGAAAGGGCAGGATCAGGGCAAAAACGAAATTGAATCTATAACTACAAATTACAATTAATTGCCTGCGAAGTACATTTTAGATAGGTTCTTTATTACAGTCAGTGACCTGTCCATTAAACACATTGCCTGTAAAAGAAAATAATCCCATTTATTAAATTTCTTGGTTCTTCATTTTCATATTTCAATCATTCTCTCACCACGGGGGGGGGGATTACCTCTCCTTTGTTAGCATTAGGAAGAGAAGGGAAGGAAAGTGAAAGTAATGCAAGAGAAAGTACCACACTGGATGCCAATGTGATAATGAAAAAAAGGGAACTTATTTTAGAGAAGTAATACTGGTAGTCCTCAACTTACGACTACCACGAATTTCTGTTGCTAAGTGAAAAATTTGTTAAGTGAGTTTTGCCCCATTTTACGACTTTTCTTGCCACATTTGTTAAGTGAATCACTGCAGTTGTTAAGTTAGTAACACTGCAGTTGTTAAGTTAGTAACATGGTTAAGTGAATCTGGATTCCCCATTGACTTTGCTTGTCAGAAAGTCACAAAAGGGGGACACGTGACCCCGGGACACTGCAACCGTCATAAATATGAGTCAGTTGTCAAGCATCCAAATATAAATCACATGACCATGGGGATGCTGCAACGGCCACTTGTGTGAAAAATGGTCGTAGGTCACTTTTTTCAGTGCCATTGTAACTTCAAACAGTCACTAAGTGAACTGTTGCAAGTTGAGGGCTACATGTAGTATGTGGGAATGAACTTGGGAGACAGGACAAAGAGACTGCAGTCAAGAGAATAGAAAGATAAAAGGCAACTTAGCTTGCAGCAGGAATATGGGTAGGGCAATCAGCTCAGAAGGAACCCTGTTTAGTTTCTTGGGCTGTAAAGGGAAGGGGGGGGGGAATGTACCGGTACTTTCAGACTTGCAAGATTCTGTTAATGTAACCTTACAATAAAGTAGAGTTAACTCATCTGGCTGTATTTCCTACCTGGTCTATCTCACGGCTGACATCAATCTTGTACGTCTGAAAATAGATTTATTCCTCCCTCTTTCTGGGTCTTGAGCTATAAAGGGGGACCCCCCCCCCCCCATCGTGAGCCACTTGCCCCCTCTCTTCCCCACATTCCTGCAGGATAAGTTGCCTATTATCTGACTATTCCTTTGGCTGCCTCTCTTTGTCCTGTCTTCCAAGTCATTCTCACATTCCATTAACTGGCATTACAAAAGGGTGATAATTACTTTAAAAAGACTGCTCCCAAACCAGTGACTGATCCTAAATTTTTAAAGCTATGTTTGCATATTTGATTATTAAAACCTGCCCATTGTTTTGATTTCAATCGTTCCTTCTATTCTTATCAGTAGAGAAAACGGATCTGCTGTAGTAAGTTTTTGAAATATTTTGGTAGCCTTATGTATAGCCTCCAATTACATGAGACCTTTTACTCCAGCAAGCCACTATACTATAGAAAAATAATAGGATATTAACTTAGGATAGCAAGATATTATTTTGTAGTTGAATTCTTATCTGCATAAAAGGGCTTATGGCCCTGTAGTCGGATTTTACCTTATTTTGAACTGCAGAACATCAAGTGAGACGACAACAAACTCTTTTTGAAAACCCAACTATTTTCATAGAGCGTGGGACCCAAAATTATCTTGGATATAGTCTATGAGGATCTAGTTATATACGTAATACTTGGATCAGGGCATTTTAATTAGAATACATTCATTTTTAGCAGGTGCTTTTTACCACTTCAAAGAGGAAATTTAAATAACCGTCTTAGCTTATTTTTTATAGATACTGCCTTACTCATTATGTTAAGTTGTGCCCTCTCTTGTTTTTGTTTTAAAGCTATGTAAAACTGGGTTAAAAAGACAAAGACAGGTACAGCAACTTCCTAAACAACGGTCACATGTTTTTCTGTTATGATGGAATGCCATGCTGACTGTCTACACTAATGCACTTTTTTTGGGGGGGGGCTTGCTTTTGATGTTCTGCTTCTTAGGTTTTGCATGACAAAAACGTAGCAGAATTCTGCTCTCTCAACACATTTGAAAAACACTGTAGCTGAGAAAAGAATGTTTGTATGATTGTAACACTCATATGTTACCTCTAAGATCCACTTCCACTGCTTTTTACTGCATTTCTTAAAAAAATAAGTGTTCTGGATTCCAGTGAATCTCTATCATAGTGTGAATACACTCACACAGAGAATTTGTTAAATGTAAATTTTCCAAGGTTATCTTACACTGCATGAAGAAACTATTTTTTGTCAATAATTATTAGCATCAGTATTATCTTTTAGATTGTGAGTTTTTTTTCTTTTCTTTCTTATATGATGTAAATATTAGTGTGGTTGGAATGCAGTTAAAATCACAAAAGCAGAATTCTCGATACAGTGTGCTTGAAAAACACAGTAGATGTGTGCAAAATGTTTGCAATTTAAGTGTTTCAAGTTCAAAATTGAATGTTTTGACAATTTTGAAGTTAACATGGGTTTGAAACAGCTGCTTGCCTCTTACCAACATCCAAAATGATGGAAACAGCTTGCTTTCAACTCAAAACAACACTTTTAGATGAGAAGCAGATTAATTTGAATTTGAAACAGTTCAAATTGGATACATTCATCAGCAGAGATATAATATAGACTTTATTTAATGTGGTTGTGCTAATACAGCTAGCTTTATGCAAAAAACAAAAACTCCTTTCTGAAATTGTGAACTATGCAGATTGATTATACAGGCTTGTTTGATTTCTGTTCCTACATATTGATCAATACCTGTAGAAATCCTTCAGTGTATTAAATAGGGACAGACCACACATCTGCCCGACATGTGGCAGAACATTTCGTGCCCGTATAAGCCTTACCAGCCACCTGCGGACACACCGTGGACAGCCCACAACCTGTTAGATGTCAAGGTCCTCTTCGAACACGATGGACGAACATCATTTAATACATATGTAGAAGGGTTTCTTTTATTCCATTGAACTTTATAAATGTAAAGCTGCCTGCTCATTTAAAACTTTCTTGGTTTTAATTCCAAAGCGTAGTAGCATGTTCAACCTTTTTTCTACATTTAATTAGATTATCAATGCAAATAGATTGTGAAAAATGTATGATGTTTGACAATTAAAAAAAAACCTTTTGCTAATGTTGCATTGATGTTAACATGCATGAAATTATCAATTTAATTTTTTAAATAAATACTTCTCTAGACAATTGTAAAGAATTGATACTCATTGCTCCTCATCTGTTTTTGGAATTTGAAGGGATGAATGCAACATCTTGTAGAAATGTATTTTAGAATAGTATTCTTAAACCTAGAGTATGTAAAAGTGGGCCATATTAGCCAGGCATTTTTTTATTGTCACTAAAAAGATACCTTTCAGCTTCTGACATCTTGAATTTAATTAGTATATGAGTGAGCAAACATTTCTACTAGTGCCTCCCCCCTCTTTTGCTTTATTTCTGACTTGACTCAGGCAGAATTGTCCACCATTCTTCACACTTTTTTCTGGTACTTGTTTTTGGTACCATAACATTAGTTTCAATTACTTTTTTTAAATTCAAATCTGCTAACTGATCTTGAAAATCAATTGCATATAATAGTCCCAGGAATGCATTCAGAGAAAATATGAGGCAACTGAGAATACAATTTTCCCAGTTACAGCTTTTTATTAACTTTATTAGCTTTTATTAGGATTTATGAGTTCATGAAAATAGCAAGTTGGTTGTTAAGTCAGAGATGATTATTCAAATTGAGTGAGTTACTTTCTACTCTTCTTTAAAAAAAAAACTTTATTTGGAATATAGAGAGTGAATGCAGCCTGCTAGGCTTTAGTGCTAAGATTGTACATACACCATGAAAAAAATATTACATGCACAATAAAAATATGACAAGCTCTTATACAGCATTATCACTAATATTGCATGTCCACACAGAAGTGATATTCCTTCCCCTTTTTAACTGACTTAAATGTATGCAGATTAAGCCAATATCTGATTCCAGGACTGCTTCATCTTTTGTTATACTCTAAAACTGGCAGGTGCCTTTGAGACAAATTTACATATTTTAAACCTAGCCATGATTATTTTTCTTTTGATCAGTATGTTCCATCCACTAAATTCTGCTGTGAATGAACTAGGTACTGAAAGAGTAGAATACATTGGAGAGGTCCATCAAGATTTTTCTTATTTTTGTGCTAGCAGTAATTTCTTTAAAAATTCATTTTCCATCTTACAAGAACCTTCAGGGAAAGTTCTTGCCTGTGACACTATATCATGGTGTATACTTCAATCAGCGAGTCCTCTGATGGTATGTCAGTATTCCCAATTCCTGATACTGTTAATAGTGACTCAAAACATGTTAGCTGCTGTTTGTGTTTGCAAAGGAATCACAATAAGCATTTAAACATATTGCCTATTGCACTTCTCCTTTGCATAGGGGACAGTCCCTGGATCAGGAGCATCCCATGTTCCTTTGAGCTCAATGAGTGTAGATGCCGTGTGTGAGAAGCTGAAACAAATAGAAGGACTAGATCAGACTATGCTGGCTCAGTATTCTGCAACTATAAAGAAGGTATGTTTCTGCATGCATAAATGGTGCATCTTCTCCTTAAGTCTGTAAAAATCTACTGTTGGAGAATAAAAAATGGATAATTATCTTTCAGTAGATTGGATATGCAGAGAATATATTAAACTAAGTTTGTTTTACTGCCAAAATACCATTAATGAATTAAGGATAGATAAGACTATAGAAAGGTAAATCATATTTAAAATAAAGTATTATGTATGTGTTAAGTGGGCCTGAGATTTTTTTGTTTTAAAGATGATGGTTAGTGTATTAATATAACTGTCCCTTTGGGGAAGGCTTTCTTTTTCCTTTTTTGTATTTGAAAATAAGCAAGTCTGGGCAGTAGACCAGCCGTTCTCCTAAATGAGGAATGAGCAACTTCAATCATTAAATTTAATTTTTTCCCCCAAAATGATTTTTCTTTTATTCAAATGTTAAAATACAAAACTCCAAAAAAGGGGGGAAAATCACAGAAGCAAACAAACAACAACAAATAACAAACAAGCAAAACATTAAAAAGGTGCAATAAAAAAAACACAAACACATATTCACATATTACTCTCCCCCAGTTGAATACTGATAAATTACAACATATTAGTTTCCCCCTCTTGCGAAACAGATCCCATTTTTCCCCCCAAATTTCTAATTCTGCTTACAAATTATTAACCTGTCATCTGTCTATTATATTAATGGACAAATAGTTAACAGGTAGAACAGGAAAAAAACCCCACAAACAAACTAAAAAATCAAAACCTTCTGTTAACAAACTATTATTGTATTCAATTTGTAGAAAATTTACCATGGCTTCTTATCTATCCCAAGTCATCCCAACAGTTAACTCTGATTCATCCTGGATCAAATATCCACGATTGTGGATAAAACCTAGATAAAAACACTGATAGCATAATACTTAGGACAGCTTGCAATATTTAGCCTGCAGGCTCATTTGTACATCACACAATTGTTTCAATCTCCCAACAAAATGAATACTGCAAGAGGAATAAGTACTTTAGTCCTTCTCCCAGTTCCCAAATCAGTTGAAATTTGCAATTTTGAAATACTGTATCTGAAACTTCTGTCAAGTTCCTCCTAGAAAAGACTTTAATTCAATTTGGCCTTCATTTAATCTGGCACATTTTGGGATGTGTGGGGTAACCTATAGTATCTATGCTGTCAATGTATAAGTTAGTTTTGGAGAGACTCACATGAAGACTGGGCATTACTCATAATATAAACATATAATACAGAAACTTCCTAAAGTTATTATAAAAGATACATGATATAATGTATCCTAAATGATAATATTTTCCTTCGAAATATAACATGCACTATCCTTGTATGCATTATAGATGCACTTGTACATGAATTACTTTTGAAATGATTAAAGTTTACTTTTCTACTACCATTTATAAGTAATACCTATGTTGTGTTTCCATTTGTTTAGGCTAATATAAACGGTCGTGTTTTAGCACAGTGTAACATTGATGAACTAAAACGTGAGATGAACATGAATTTTGGGGACTGGCATCTCTTCAGGAGTGCAGTAAGACTTATTATTACATAAAATATTAGTATTAATAATTAGGACTGCTGGGTGGTGGAACTTATATTTGCCTTTCTGCATATATTTACTTTGAAGCATATTACATACTTCGTTTCAGTTAAATTCAATGTTATATTTGCATAAGATTTCATTCTAAGAATGGTTTACTTCATCCGATTTTTGTTAATAATTTCTACACAATTTGTAGTTTCATATTTAAAGTGGCAGGAACTGTGCCTGGAAACATCGCTTCCCATCAGGCTGGAGTCCTTGCACAGTTGTTTGCTTCGGTGCCATCAACAGGAATATAAGATTAGGTTTCTATAGGAGGAAGGGGATAAGAAAGGGGTGCTTGATATTTATTAAAGAATTGTTATTGGCGTCTATGTGATTAATTAAAATATGCATTTAAACCAATTGGGTATATTTAAATATTCAAGGTTAGGCCTTGCATAAATAATACATGTTTTAGTGTGAAATATGGATACAAATACAAGATGAGATCCAAAGAACTCCTTATAAGTGCATCTGAATGTGCCTTAAAACTGTTTCACAACTGCCAACTAGATATGTAGACTTTGATTGCCTAAATTATTCCCCAATCAGTGTAGCCATTGCTGGAGCTGAGGTTTCCAAGGTTGTGAAATGCTGCTTTAGACTGAGTGAATCATGTAAAGCTTGAGATTGTCACAGAAAGTGTGCTTCATAGTTCTTTGCTAAAATAAGACCGTGTTTTAGTTGTGCTGTTACGTTCAACTTGCAGTCTAATATCTTTCTTATGTTAGGTACTTGATATGAGAAATGCAGAAAGTCAAGTTGTCCATGAAGATTCTCGAACAGTGAATGAGCATGCTAACACAATTCCTCATAATGATCTCACTCGGCGTCCAACTCTAAACAGTGAATTACCCCATACGGAACTTACTGGTCTTCCAGGTCAAGCTCCTTATGGTCTCAATTTTAGCTTTGAAGAGCTGAATAATATTGGCCTAGAGGAAGCCCCTGCACGTCATAGCAATCTAAGCTGGCAGGTAATTTCACTTCAGATTAGATATAATTTAGTCACTGCGTTCTGTTTTAATCATAACTGTTATTAACATACAAGAGTAAAGCTCCTTAAAAGAGTTTTTAAAAGTATATGTTGCACATCAGAAATAACTATAAAAAGTAAAAGTCAGTACATTTGTTTCTAGTTCAGGTTTTGTAAGTACCATTCTAATTACTGTATGCAGTTATATGTTCCATTTCAGTTACATAAGAGTTATATATAGACTTTTCTGGACAAATTTACCTTTTCCTAATACAAAACGTGTTGTATTGGGAAAGGCTGTTGGTTTTAACAGAAAATTGTTACAATTTTCCCTTTTATTCTAAATATTGTTAAAGTTAGGAACTTAAACTGAGAAATGTAAAATTTCCAGCTCTTCATGAAACCATTTATATGATAAATGAATTTGCTGTATTGAATTCTCACAGAACCCTACCCTCACAGGACCAATCTCAACACATGCTAGTTATATATTGTACCATTGACGTAGTGCCCCTTTCTGAAATATCAAGCAGTTTTTATTCATAACTACTTCTTCAGGTTTAATTTTATTCATTTGTGCCTATTTACATGTATTATGGATATAAATCCAGACAATATTTTAATATGTTTTCTTTGTCTTTAAACAGTCACAAGCCCGCCGGACTCCAAGTCTTTCAAGTCTCAATTCTCAAGATTCTAGTATTGAAATTTCAAAGCTTACTGATAAGGTACAAGCAGAATATAGAGATGCATATAGAGAATATATTGCTCAAATGTCACAGTTAGAAGGAGGTGCAAGTTCTAGTACAGTTAGTGGTAGATCTTCACCACATAGTTCAGCAGCATTTTACATGGGCCAGAGCACATCCACAGGTTCTCTTCATTCCAATATGGAACAAGATAAGGGAAAGGATGCTGAACAGAAACAAGATGATGGAAGGAAATCCTTCTTGATGAAGCGGAATGATGTTGTAGATTACAGTAGTTCGGTATCTACTAATGATGCATCTCCATTAGATCCCATTACTGAAGAAGATGAAAAATCAGATCAGTCTGGATCCAAGCTTCTTTCTGGGAAGAAATCTTCAGAAAGAACTAGCATTTTCCAAGCTGCAGATCTGAAGTTGAAAGGGGTAGCTCTACATTATCAGAAACTTCCAAGTGATGAAGATGAGTCTGGAACAGAAGAATCTGATAATACACCTCTCCTCAAGGAAGGTAAAGACCGGAAAATAGAAGGAAAAGTAGAGAAACAGTCCAAATCTCCAGAACATGGCTCTGAGCCCATCAGAACCTTGATTAAAGCAAAGGAGTATTTGACAGATGCTCTTCTAGACAAAAAGGATTCCTCTGATTCTGGAGTAAGATCCAACGAAAGCTCTCCAAATCATTCTCTCCATAATGATGGAGATGACTCACAGCTTGAAAAAGCAAATCTCATTGAGCTGGAAGATGATGGCCGCAGTGGAAAAAGGGGAATTCCCCATAGCTTGAGTGGCCTTCAAGATCCAACAATCGCACGTATGTCAATTTGTTCAGAAGATAAGAAAAGTCCTTCAGACAGCAGCTTAATAGCAAGCAGTCCGGAAGAGAATTGGCCAGCATGTCAAAAAGTCTACAATTTAAATAGAACGCCTAGCACAGTCACCCTGAATAATAACAGTGCACCAACCAATAGACCCAATCAGAATTTTGAGGAGATTGACGGTATCATAGTAGAACCTCATCAAATCATTCTGTGTCCTGGATCGAGTTCTAACTCAGTCGCAGTTCAGAATGATAATATTAAAGGTGTGACCCATAAGCGTAGTCAGCGTTCAAGTTATTCAAGGCTTTCAAAAGATTCTTCTGAGCTTCTGACCGTTACTGGTTCTGATGCTGCAGGCTTTGGAGAAGAGAGAGAGAGTATTCTTTAAAAGTAATCTAACTGATTTATTTATTTTTATTTTTTTATACAGCCTCCTTTTCTTAGTTCATCAGATTTACACATTTCTTTATCATTCCAGTCTGCAGCTTGTTTCTATGTCCTCTGCTCATGTTTGCTCTTCTCCTAAAAAAAATAGGGTTGTAATCCAGTCAAAATCTCATGGTTTAGAATAGAAAAAATACATAATATGAGCCGTGGTGGCGCAGTAGTTAGAGTGCAGTACTGCAGGCTACTTCTGCTGATCACCAGCTGCCAGCAGTTTGGCAGATCGAATCTCACCAGGCTCAAGGTTGACTCAGCCTTCCATCCTTCTGAGGTCGGTAAAAATGAGGACCCAGATTGTTGGGGGCAATATGCTGACTCTGTAAACCGCTTAGAGAGAGCTGTAAAGCACTGTGAAGCGGTATATAAGTCTAAGTGTTATTGCTATAATATATCGAAAATTAGTTGAATAATGGCCAGCATAAATGAGCAGCCATTGATCAGGTAAAGATGGTGTTCAATTTTTCTAGGGCAAGTATACATGTTTTGGTCTGCATGTTGAAAAGTGATGCTGAGATAAAAATGAATATCGTACATCTATGTAAGAATCAATGTACCAATTTGATTTAACATTTTTAATTATCAAATGAACTGGCTAGAGGTTTACAAATTTGATACCTATGATTTTATACTTTTCAGTCCTGTGACATTTTAAAAAGTATTGATGTTTAAATCGCTGAAATTGAAATATTAAAACTCATTTTTTGCTGATTTAAATGATTTTGTCTTTGGGAATGCTATATTTGTGATTGCAAATTTGAGGAAAGAATACTGCATGTTTGAAATGATAATTGTACTCAAGATTTAAGAATAAATTGTCTGATTTTTTTGCTTACCATAGACTATAGTATAACAATAGTTCTAAAGTGATTGTGAAGAGTAACTGTGATTGTGGTGTTCTGTAGTATTATTTTCAAGGGAGTGCTTTGATGTAATCCTTTGAAAGTATTTCTAATTTTAAACAATAGTGGCCTTTGATTAATGTGTTTTACTTGATTGTGGAGAGCAAACAGAATTGGTGGCTTTCATGGCCTTAGTACCTAGCAAAAATGTAATGTTTGCCTTTATGTAGCAATGTAGCGTATAATTATGTCCATTCTGTTTTTAGCATTGTGGATAAAGTATCAGTACTTTATATGCAAATGAAAATGCATGATTTTAAATAGAATTTGTGAATTGTATACATTCCACTACAATGGAGATAATAATAAAATCACAGGCATGCTTCTTTTGTGTTGGATTTTTTCTTTAATTTTAATGAACGTCTTTTCAGTTGTTTGGTAGGATTAAACAGTTGTTTTTAAAAAGGGGGATTATGGTAGAATTAATCTTATTGTGAATTCAGCACTTACGGTCCTATCATATCCCTGTGTCTCCATTAACTTTGGTGGGAGCTGTTAAGTGCTCTGTAAAGAGCATGAATTCACCGTCTTTTGTATCTCTGAGCTAAAATCATCTGTTGATCTCTTCATCATCTCTGCTGTGCAAATACTTTTTTAGTGAGAAGCTGAATCATTTATTCTTACTTACCATTTTCCTAACTGCTTAAAGAATCTTACCGTGTTGTTCGAATGTTGATGTGAGATCTGTACATGCAATATGGGTTTTCCCAGTGGATGAAATTCAGCTATTTTCTGTTTCGAAGTATATGGGAAATAGCTGAAAACACAATAAAACCCATCCAGTTTGCTGAAGGAAAGAAATTAGATGGATTCTGCCTAGAGCTTTCCCTTTTTTAAATAGAGTGCTGTGTAGTTCTATGTACATACCAGAATTCTTTGAAGTCCTGAAACGGGTAGACTATTGAATCAAAACCCTTGGTGTTAAATTTGTTTTCATGTAAAACCTCAAAATTCCAACAAAGCTTTACCATGTCTGGGGGCTTTTTATTTCAATATATAGTTTGTATTAGGTATTTAATTCTGCAATGTGGGAGATATTTTTAATGCTAAATACAACAGTTGCTGCTATACTTTCAATATATTTTTTAAAAGAACTGGGTATATTTTTATTGAAAGTCTTTATTGATATTTACAGGCAGAATACTTACAAAAATAGGGGAAGGATATCCTCATAATGAGAATGGGGGAAATTATAGAAGACAGTGGCTGAAGAGAGAAAGAGAGCTACCAAATGCACAAGAGAAAAGATATCAGGTCTGACATAGCTCACAATGGATATTTAACCTTTCTTTTTCTCCCCCTCCCCCTCAAAAGTATTAAATGATAATGATATAATATATAAAATATTCTTCTGAAAAGGCTGTTACATTTCCTAGTGATGGAACTCTTTCATAATACCATGAGAATTGTAGAGGCCTACACAGTTAGAAGTTAAGAAAGTTCTGTGGAAGTTGCAGAAGGAATTTTTAATGTTGCAATTCTCAGGAGCCAGTCTCATTTATTTCAGTATATCTAGTTAAATTAATATTGGATTACATCCTTAAGCTCATCATTTGTCATACTTCATGTTAACTTTTGAAACTAGGATGAGTCCTCAGATAGAAACTAAAAAATCTGAACTCATTCCAAATTGGAATTAATAATAAAATTATTTTAAAAAATTTAATAAAATTTATTAAAAATTTTAGATACTAAGAATCTAAACCAATTATCTATTTTTATTTTGAATTGTTCAAGTACAATTCATGAAATATATAAGAAGAAAAGCTTGGTTAGAAAAAGAATGAAAATGAATAAGAAAATGTAAATACTTTGGTTTTATTAAGAAAATTGTACCATCTAATCTTATCATACATGAGAGGACTTCATTACCCTAAACCATGATTTATTAAATAAATTGCAGTCAGCTGGATTTATGTAACATGCTAAGCCAAAATCAAGTAATAGATCTGGACTAGTAGTGTGCAAAACATTTTGAATTTGAACAGCTATTCCCATCTTATCAGAAATGTTATCACGATGTCAGACGTATTTAGAAGATGGTACACTTCTGGTATGAACAGAACAATTCATTTCATGCTTGGGAAAAGAATGTGAGATTTTGCATTCCCTAATTGCTAATATAAAATGCTACAGATTACAAATTTGTATTTTCAAACTTGATTGTGTAATTTTGTACTATAAAGCAGAGGGACTAAATTTTAATGTTAGGTTTAAGGATGTTCAAAACTCAAGTTGACCTGGACAGGTTTTTTTTGCACATCTCTGCTAACTTAGCTTAGGTCCATATATTAAGTTCTAAGAAGTAAACTTCCATTCATAGCAGTATTTGGATTCAAAATCTAAGCTCAAACAGTGAGATGTTGACAAACACCCTCATAAACTTTTTTTTATTTCCTGCTTCCAAAAACGTTGCAGTAAGCCTTGAATCCATGTGCTTTCCTCTTCTCTTTAGATTGTCAGGTGACAAGACTAGAACAATTACTTCCTCTTAAGCAACTGCAATTCCCGGTTAGGTCTTGTAAACTACTTGTTTTAATTGATACTGGCTTGTTCCCATATGAGAACTCAAATTAATCACCTTTTCCCCTAAATCAAATATAGCAGAACTGTAGTAAAGGGAAGCAAATGCTTTTATTTCCCTTTTCTACCATATACCAGTATTTGATGGATGCCGCATAAACAAATTGCTTACAATTTGCAAACATTAGATTTCAGAACACCAAGGGCAGTGACCTAAACTGAAAAAGCTCAAATTTTTGAATTATGGGTGCCTTTAATTTCTTTGTGTTACATTTATATCACTGTTGAAACTTTTTATTTATAGGCCATCAAGTTGGTGTTGACTTTTAGTAACCAGATAGATCTCCAGGATGAGCTGAGACAGTCCATAAATTTTATAGCTAAAAGAAGATTAGCTTGTTAAAGCTTATGTATGAAACTTCTTGAAGCCATGTATAGAATCTGCACTTTTCTTTATTGACTGTACAGTATACTGAGCTTCAATCTTGAACAAAGAAATATATGAAATTACTGTACACTGACAACAACAAGTTAATCTAAACTTTCTTGGACTATTAAGAGGACTAAGTGACATATTTGCCAATAAGGCAGGTGCTCCATTGCGCCCAGAGCTTTATTGGATAGCAATTTTTGGTTTTTATTAAATCTCTCCAGGTTTGAATACTATCAGTTGCTTTCCCTTCCATCTCTATCAGGAAATATGGTCTCGGGATTCTCCTCTTTGCAGTTACTCATGCTAAAGAGGAACAAAAATTCTTTTGGTACTAGTGTTCCTTTCTATTTTCAGCTTTACATACATTTATGGATGGCATGATTCATTATTTTCCTTCAATGAGACCCTCCCCCAATTTGGCTTGGGCTGAAAAGTCTGAACTAGAGAGGCAATAGATATTTCCATTTTTACCAGCTTTGAAGGCACCCATCTGTCCAAGTTGAGCACAGAATGATAGAAAATGGTTTTCTTCTATAAAACAGCTGTGACCAGTCCCCTCCCATTCATCTGAAGAGAAAATTCAGGTTGAATAATCTAGTTCCACTGCATCCAATTCATAGGCATCTGTTGTGTCTATGTAGAGGCACAGGCCAACAGCCAAATGTATGGACTTGATGATAGTTGTTGGTAGCAATTCAAGGTTTTTTATATTGGTTACTTCTTTAAAAAGGATTAGACTTTTATTATGTTGTATATACACCACCACCCCATTACCTGAATAGACTAGTGTTTCTAGAAAATGTGCTTTGATAGTAGACTTTCACAGTCCTAGACTTAGATTTACATCTGACACTCAGTAAATATTTCAAAGCCTCTGCTCATGTCCTGCTCTTTTTGGTGTCAGGAAGTTTACTTAAATAAAAATGTTCTTAAACTACATAGATATGTGCATGGTTTCTGTTGCTATTGATCTGATTCAACAGAAGAGTAGCTACTCAAACTTTTGGCTTTTTCACATTTATTCTGAATTTTTTTGTCTTGGTCAACCTGGGTATTGAGAGTGGTATTGCTGGGGATATAAGTGTCTCAAGGTAAATTTCCACCATAACCCTACTAATTCCTGCACTTACTCAGAGGTAAGAAAAACACTCTTCACTTGCTTAAATTGCTATCTGTAATTAAAAACAACAGGCTCAATGTGGAAGTGGAACAAAGGAAAGACTTTAGAACCAGAAGTAAATTGATGATAAAGAGAAAAGCTGTCTTATTTTTCCCCCATTTTGATTTTTAGGAATGTGAGTTGAAGGCTGCATTTCTAGATGTAAAATTCTGCAATTTTTTTTTTACAAATTTATAATTCAGGCATAAATTAAACAATGTATTGGGCAATTCTCTAGAATCTGTTTGTTTTTTAAAGAAACTTTCATTTCCTAACATTGGTATTGCTAATGTTGCAGTTCAGAAAAAGCCTTAAAGAATTCTAGCCGGATGCATCTGAGAAAGCATGGCCTTCTTTAGGGATCCCTTCTTTGTCCCTCAACTCTCCTCTGATCTCCACTGAGATCTCTGGAATAAAATAGTGCTGTATAAACTAGTTACATATATGAACTGGTCAAAGGAGAGGGAGGAGGGGGCGGCCTTCCTACGTGCTGCCGTTTCTATGTGGCACTCTCCCCTCAATGCTAGTAGCTGCCCCCTCCTCCCTCCGTTCCCACTGCTGGGTGATCCCGTGCGAAGAAGGGGGCTTGCAGAGAGGGGAGAGTGCGAGGTTGCTGCTTCTGGGATGAGGGGACGAGGGAAGCATCTGGGTCCGGCTCACCTGGCTTCTCTTCCTCTCGCATCCAGCTTTCCCAGTCTAGCTTGACGCAGGCCCCCGTCTGTTTCCCCCCCGACAGCCGGACAAAGCTAGGCAAAAAGCCAGCCCTCACCGGGGCCCAGCTTCATTGACAGCGGGCTTGGAAAGGGCAATGTGAGCTGCGTTGCTGCCTGCGTCAAGCTAGACTGGGGAGGGAGAACATGAGCGAGCACCGAGGAGACCGCGGAGGAGGGAAGCCAGGCAAAGGGGCGAGCGAGGGGCATGGACAGCATGCTGGGCCTGGCAGACTTTCTAAGCCTGCTGCCTCCCAGCTGGGAACGAACCAGGGAAATTTCTTCCAACACTGCCTAAAGCAGGGAGGGTGGGAGGGGGAGAGAGATCTGATTTAACCTCTCTCTCTATCTCTCTCTCTCTCTCTCTGTGTGTGTGTGTGTGTGTGTGTGTGTATGTGACACAGAGAGAGAGATCTGATCCAATCTCGGAGAATTATATCAGGGCTGGCGGCGGTGCGCTCTCTCTCTCTCTCTCTCTCTCTCTGTCTCTCTGTCTGTCTCTCTCACACACACATGCACACACACACAAACAGGTTGGATCTTTCCTCCCCCCCATCCCGCCCCACCCACCAGAGACCCCTGGATTCCCTCCCCAACCCTGCCTGTCTCATACAGGCACCACCCACATGACTGACCTAGAGTTGGCCATGCCCACTCAGTCACATGACCACCCCCAGCCACGCCCACCAGGTCATTAGGAAGAACCGGTTGTTAAATTATTTGAATCCCACCACTGGTAGTAAAACCTTATTATTCGGGTTAAATTGCCATGTTGGCCCTTTGTGATAAATAAGTGGGTTTTGGGTTGCAGTTTGGGCACTCGGTCCCTAAAAGGTTCGCCATCACTGATATATACTGTCCCTTAATTGATTCATAAGTCTTTATTGTCTTCTCCTTCTTCTCTTCTTGTTTTATTCGTTGATTTATCTGTTCTGTCTTTTCCTCTGGTCTTTCGATTATCTCCTCTATTTCCTTTTTTTTATGATCTTTATTCATTGCCTCTTGTTGAACGTTTTCTGATTTCCCCACAATGTCATGCATTAAGTCTTTTATCTCCCTGTGGTTATTTATCAACATATCATAGTACTTTGAAGCATCTCCCCCTGATGCAACATCTTGTCTTATTTTGATAGGTCCAAATATTGCTCAATAGCCTGTCAGTAGTCTGTCACGGCCCCAAGGTCTCAATTGTCTATGACCCCAGAA
>QLTV01001698.1:2131100-2151680 GCA_003457575.1 Thermophis baileyi
GACGAGGCGGCGCAGTGGCTAGAGTGCAGTACTGCAGGCTACTTCGGCTGACTGCTAGCTGCAGTTCGGCAGTTCAAATCTCACCGGCTCAGGGTTGACTCAGCCTTCCATCCTTCCGAGGTGGGTAAAATGAGGACCCAGATTGTTGGGGGCAATATGCTGACTCTGTAAACCGCTTAGAGAGGGCTGTAAAAGCACTATGAAGCGGTATATGAGTCTAAGTGCTATTGCTACGGTATTGCTATTGCTATAATGTCACAGTTAAACCTCCAATAACCATGAAGTAGACAGATATAGAACAATAGATAGCACAGCAGTCCTCCAGATGTTATATATTTCCACTTTTTTTTCTTTTGTCTTAGTACTTTCCAAGATTGTAGGAGTTTAGTATATATTCCATTAAAAACCAGTAAATGGCGCCTTCAGCTTAAATTTCAATGTTGCACATACTCCAGCAAATATTTATTTCAGTTTTTGCAAATAGTCAATATTCAGACAAATAATTCCAGCATTTTAAATGCCTTACCAAAATATTGCCGCTAAAGTTTGAAAAATATTATAAAACTTTAAAATATTAAAGTTTAAAAAATAATATTATTAAAAATAAATACCAAAATATTGCCGCTAAAGTTTGAAACTCCCATCTCTCTATATTTTAAAGATTTTGCACTCTCCCTTTAATTCCTTTTCTTCGGGTCTGTAATTTTTCTCTCTGTAATTATTCGCTGCTTAAACAAGCATTTCAAAGAGTCTCTCTTCCAGGGTTTATTTTCTTTGGGGTTAGGTTCTAGGTAAAAAGAGAATCACACCACCCAGTTCCAATCACTGTTCATCTACACCGCTCCAGCACATTCTTTGTTTCTTTGGCTGTCCCAGCTTCACGGCAGCCATAATGGCTGCCTCTCCTTTTCGTCATTGGATGGGAGGGAATCCCTGGGACCAGCTGGAGAGCCGCTGCTCTCCACGACCTGCAGGGTGCCCCTCCTTTCTTTGTCACCCCTACAGGGTGACTTTAGTCCCTTTGGGGGCCCTCCAACGAGGATTCAGCGCACGTTCGCGGAGCCCTGCTGCTCGCGTCTGATCTCGCCGCGACGTCAAACCAGAACTCTCATTCTGAGTCTTTAAGGCAGATAATAACACCGAAACAGCATTAACTGTAAATTGAGGTCAATCAGAATAAAACAGCAAGTAAAGGTAAAGCTATTGAAAGTCTGTCTGATCAAGCATTCAGAGCTTACTGGTATACAGAAATCTTCCAAGAGAAGCAAAAAGCAAAGTATTAATAAGAAAAGTGGTGTTGGTGGACATCGGCTTAAATTAAAGATTCTTAAATTTCTTCAATGATGCTACACTGAATTGAATAAGATCTTTTCTAAACTCAATATTTCAAATCCCTGTTTTGATACATTAAAAAATCTAGATGACCATACTGAATGTTTTAATCTACTTATTCTAACAATGGTTCTAGACCAACAAAAATATGTACAGTTAACTATTATTTTTAAGATAATGATTTTAGAAGTCAGGTTTTCTGTTGTGAGATGCAGGGGTTGCCATCCCATCCCTCACTACTACGTCCATTTAATGTATTCTGTGGATGGTTGGTTCTCTCTTCCTGTTAGATCACTCCTTGTGAAAACATATCCTATATTTATTTACTATATTTATTTCTGCTCTATTGGCTACTAAATTAAAATTTTAATTTAAAAATGGAATATGAGGAATTAAGCACAAAATGCCAAAATCAACAATTAAAAGATTTGGAAAAAGAGATGCATCTATTTCTTAGTCTGAGAAAGGGTCCAAATGCAGTTTCCAAGTGAAGTAGTGCAGGAGAAATTCCATAGTTGTGTTTTGCAGTAAAGCTGTCAGTCAAGTCCTTATTACAGTCAAATATCAGCATAAGGAAGGCGGGGTACAGATAATTATAAACATAGAAACTACATCTAAAAATATTATAAAAAGCTAAAAGATATAAAACAGTATAAATTAAAAAAAATCAAAGGAATTAAAAATAGGAGTATGTGGCAGACTGTCATGGTACAAAGCATGGTATGTCAAACTAGATGCTCATGAAATATTTCTATGTGTGTTTACAGCATACAGGTCGTCATCTGCTGGACCTGGAAACACATCTTCAGCATGGTTAGTATCTGAAAGCAGCAGGAACATGTAGGATCATCCAGTGCACCCTGGATATTTATGCAATAATGGGGAGATGAGGCTGGTACAAATGTCCAGAGTGATGGGCATTCTTTCTCCAGAAAGGAATCTTCCTATATCAGCCTTCAAGCATAGCTAAGAGGACATGACAGATACTCTTCAACTTATGACCAGTCATCTAGCGAACATTCGAAGTTACTGCAGAAAAGCTATTTATGATCTGGTTTTGAAGTTATGTCCACTGCAGCATCCCCATAGTCATTCACCCAACCAGGTCCCACACCCTCCTCTCCACCCCGCCCTCCCATTGTCCATCATGCACTTAACTTTTAAAGGTCTCCAGAGTACTCCAGAGATCCTGTTAGTGAAGCAGAGCAGTCTGCTGCACTTTTCTGCATGTACCTGTGTTTGGGTAGGGTACATTTCTTATACTTTGCTAACCAAAAGCTACAGTCAACAAAAACACATACAATAATCAACATTTCTCTAGAAGGGTTGTGTGTGTCATTTTCAGTGTTCCGAGACTAAATCCCAGCTTTTCATGGAGAAGCACACTCGCATGCCAAAGGATTCTGCTTTAAGAGTGATAGGTTGCTCTTCATGCTATACGTAAATGTTGAACCTACTTTCCAAACATAAATTCTTATGTAGCCCAAATGCCAGGATCTATTTTCAACTATGAAATAGAACAACCAAAAATAAGTCTCCAAATTGTGATGGGAAGATGAGAGGTAATGTGATGGACTACAGTAATGCAGCAGGTTCCCAGGAAGAAATGCACAAGACAAAAGGCAGTACAGTCTAGAGCTGGAGTCAGAGAAAGAGATTTAGGATGTCCACTCCCTAGAATCTTCCAGGGTACATCCATCAGGGTAACAGCTGTGTCAGTTTAAGCTGGCAAGGTTCTGTCTGTATCAGCGGTGTCAAACTGGCGGCCCGCGGACCGGATGCGTTACATGCAGGCCACGCCCACCCCAGCTCCATGAAGAAAAACGTCACGATACATCATGTGATGGCAATGTGCCTCCGCGAGTTTGACACCTGTGGTCTATATGATTTAAGCAAATAAAGAACTGAACTTTGGCTAGATTGTGTTGTATCATTCTTGGGCTAGGCCTGACACAAAAATGTTAAGAAAATTAGTAACAACTTTTAAAAAGGCCAATGAAAACTGTTTGCCTCTGTTTTTCTCACTTTGCCAGTGCTAAAATATCATGGAAGTTGGCATGGCTGACTGGAACCACATAAGAACTGGAGAAGTCTGTTCTTTTAATGGCATTTTTTTCACAGCTCCTAAAGCCATTTGTAGGTGAAAAAGTGTTGGGTTTTCCCCCCTTCCTTTTTGATTTTAGTGAACATGTCCTAGGCACTTTCCAGTAATTCAGAGTAACTCAACCCGTCATCAAAGTCCTTACCTTACTAAGAATGAATGAAAAGAAAGCAAGCAAACTTGGGTACCAAATAAAAAATGTACAGATTTTATAATTCTATAATTCTACTGGAATGATGTCTTATGGACTTACATATTGTGACATTGGAGAATAAGAACCAAATATATTGTGACATCTTTCCTGGATATACAGCTAGATAGAAAGCCATAAGCCAAGCCTGTTTATATAGTGGATAAACAGTAAACACGTTTAGTGAAGAATTTAAATTAGAAACGCTCTTTTTAGCTGTGCCTTATCTGGAAAAGGCAACAAATGTTCTGTATTCCTATATATTCTAGTTCTGAGAACTTTTATTTCATAATTCTATTTAAATGCAGGAATTCCTTTTTTCACTTGAAAATGGCATTAAAAACCATTTTAAATAAAATAAATGCTATTTATTTTTAAATGTATTTAAAAACATATTTGACAATAAAGCTAATCCAAAAGTGGAATTCTTTTAATAAGTGAAAATTTATTGACAGTCTAAACACAATTATTTTTTCAATATTGGGATCATTTTAATGACTAATTTTGCCTTTTTAATTTAAACCTTTGAAGATGACAAAATTTTGTTTTAAAATGCAAACATACTCTTACTTTTAATGAATAGTTTTTTGATGGTAAATGTCTTCTATGCATAGGCCAGAAGGTGGCACTCGTCTTCCACAGATGTTAACAATGGGATCTTAAGAGGTTGGCATGAATGGAATGTTGCTCAAAATATAAATATTAAATATTTGCATGTATTTTCTCAGGTACACATCAGAGAGACGAATTATTTTATTTCTTCAGTTTTATGTGTAGGAATCCTAAAGACAAGATGATTTTATGTTATCCCCTCTGAAAGGCATTCGCAAATTCTTAATAACTAAAATTTTATGATTGGCTAGTTCCATCAAATTTTGTTGCAGTTTGTAATTTAGAACGCACACTCAAACATACAGATAAAATTTATGAGACTGGAATTCTTTTCAGCTAACCTTAGCTAACACCCATCTCCCAATATTATCCAGATCTACTTTCTGCTTGCTGTTGAATCTGTAAAATTTAACTGGTACTAGTACTTGGCTACCTTAGGCTACAATCCAGAAATTGGCATACTGTTCTTTCAAATATGTTGGCTCTCACAATTGCTTAATAAACTTTTAATGAATTATCACACTCTTTTACATTCAGAATAGGGATTATTATGATAAATTATTAGGGGGTTTCTCACTTTTAATACTTTTAAGTTTAAAAAATTTGCTTGATTTAGTGTTTAGATAATCTTTTTGATATACAAAGATTGATCAGAATATCCTGTTTTCCTCATGCTGTTGTTCCCATACAACTGTAGAAATTATAGATACCTTGAGTTTCAATAGAGGCCTAGCCTTGAATTTAATTCCTTTTATAAGCTAAGTTAGTGGCAATCACATCTTGTAATTACTTAGTAATACAGATGAATATACTAAGTATAGGTTAAAAATACTATATTAATATGTATTTCTAATTATCTTGGTAATTAAGGTAGCATACAAATACATAAAAAATCTTGTTTTTACCATGGCAGTTACAATGCGTCTTATAAGGACACACACGGTTTCCACAATTCTTCTATGTTCCTTTTAAGTGCAAAAGTATACAGTACTTTTAAATTACTGCATACAATTATTAAGAGTTGTCTGCATAAATTAAGAATGTACTCACAGATCAGATATTAAAAAAAACACTTGCTACTATAATGTAAATTCTTGACTGTGAGGTTATTCTTATCCTCTCCTTTCCCATCCAGCTTCCTATAAGCCAATGCTTATAAATCATGTGCATTGTTTTATCACTTTATAAAATAAAATATTGTATAACCAAATGGTTAAGTGTGAAAATCTCAAATATTGCAAATACGCAATAAAACTAGAGATCCTAACATGTTTAGATTGTGATATAATAAAATCTTCAAGTATGCAAAAATAAGTTATCAAGTTATTTTAGCCAGGCTGGGTATAAAATAATTTCCCATTCTCTCTCCAACTACTAACAGTGCAACTATTAATAAGAGCCTGAAAAATCAACATAATTTATTACCTGAAATAGCAATTATGTTTTATACTGGCATGACTAATCCAAAATTAAGTAGTAAAAATCTGATCATCTAAGTTTGTTCTGCCTTTGTTAATGAGCATGCATTCAGAAACATGAAATGCAACATCCTTTGGAAAAAACAGAAACAAGTGACTGATAAATTGTTGAGGCTGCTCTGGAGAAATTACTCTATACAGAATGGAGAAAAGATCACTAATCTTATTTAGTCTTGAAGATTTTGCTTTTGAAAGTATGCTGCATGGCAGTCTCTTGAAAGAGTATTTACAGGTAGTCCTTGATTTACAACAATTCATTTAGCGACCATTCAAAGTTACAGCAGCACTGAAAAATAACATGACCATTTTTCACACTTATGACCATTTCAGCATCCCCATGGTCACGTGATTTACATTCAGATGCTTGACAACTCACATTTATAACGGTTGCAGTGTCCCAGTCATATGTTCCCCTTTTGTGACCTTTTGACAAATAGTCAATGGGGAAACCAGTCACTTAACCGGGTTACTAAGATCTGCAGTGATTCACTTAACAAAAATGTGGCGAGAAAAGTCATAAATTGAGGCAACTCACTTAATTTTCTCACTTAGCAACATAAATTCTGGGCTCAATTGTGGTCATAAGCTGAGGACTACCTGTACTTACTGCACACTTTAAGGCTTTCTAATCCACCATTTAACAGAAATAATGAGGAAGCATCTCAGTTGGCATGGGGTTACACCTTCCGAAAAAACTGCATAGCACATTGCTTGTAGCAGCTTTTCTGTTCAGAACAGGGCCAGTCCTCCGTCCCCCCAGTAACACTGCATAGATCTGATATTGAGGGCAAAAAAAAAAAAAAAGACAGCTGCACAAACTGCACAGCACCCCCCACACACCTGTTCATTTTGGTGCAAATGTTATACAGGCCTCAGGTGGAGCTTCTGCCTTTTCCCGTAAGAGTCTCCAGAGCACACCCAGGTGCCCAGTTTCACACTGCTTGGCAAACTTTTTTTTTTTTTTGCAATGGATTTTGCTAGCTTGCTTCAAAAACTGCTTTTGCTGAGTATGCCCTGCAGGTTGCCTGAAGTGGGAAATTAAAACATCATTCTGAGCTGCAAAGGGACTGAGCACATCTCCATTATCTTACAGTATGCCCTACTGTACAGTATGCCCTAAACTTGCCCAGTTTAGGATGACTGCTACAAAGTGTATAATTAGTAAATTAGGGTTATAGTAGGACAAGATTAAAAAAAAGTTAGTTGTGTAGTGATGAGAACTGACAGAAGAGCAGCAATTCTGCATATGCTTATAATTTAAATTCTGCTGAAGTCCATCTTACTCTTATAGTTGGCATTGCAACCTTAAGACAATACTAGAAAATGACAATTCTTTTTAGAGGTTGATGCTTAGAGCAGCCAAAGTTTAATCAATAACATGAGAGTGACTTTCATTTCTCAGCAGCTTAGTCATATAGAGAAGCTGCTGCAACTTATTAACTAATACCCTTTCCATGAAATATTGCAGAGATTCATATAAACTTTCCAGTATTCATACATCATTAGCTCTTACATTAAAGTTTTTTTACATGGAAGTTTTTTTTTTTTTTACAAGAAGTTAACAGTTGGGGAAATTATTAGCCCCATTCTTAATTTCTGCATAATCAAAAGCAAGTTCATCAGAGGTGGAGTAGTTGCTTTTAGAAGTTCACATAGCCAATCAACAGGGTGAAGAGAAAACAGGCAACGGAATTATTTGTGCACAACTTAAGTTTTTGCTTCTAAAGTTCAAACTTCTCAAGCTAATGAACAACTTTAAAGTTTTTCTTCACAAACAGCTTTGGACTTTTTTTTTTTAAACAAGCAACTTTCAAACACAATTTCTCAGAGAAAATAAAGAACTTCCAGGACAATCTACATAGAATGTAACTGGTATGTTGCCAATTCAGCTGCTCTGCCACAAAACAGCTGGCACTTACAAAGAAGGCAAACAAGCTATTCAATGAACACACAATTTATTTTGATTCTGTATAAAAAGGTTAAGTTTACAACTAAACTTTTATAAAAAGTTCAGCATGATTAGGTACATCATAACATTTTTTTAGCAGAAATACACATTTCTGCTACTATACAAGAAAACTCTAATTAAAGAGTTCAAAGTTTCATTCCCATATTTATATATAAATATGTACACAGCATTCAGTCCTATACGCATGTCAAAAAAAGCTAATTTTTGACCAAGACTTCACAGAAAACTGAACACCCAATCTTCTAATACTCACGCTCCACCTTTTGGAGGAAAAAAAGGCAAAGTCTGCTTTAAAATTCCTTAAAGAGGGCTTTTTTAAAAAGTTTCATTTTGCTCCCTACTGTGGGAATAGCATATAAATGAAGCCTTTCCAACTAGGGGAAGGGCATTTTAAAAGTCTCTTCATAAATAATTAAGATTAGTCCAAGATGAAGAACAGTGGAAGATGATATCCATTAATTTTTCTTTAAAAGGTTCATTTAACTGAATATGGATTCCCCCCCACCCCTCCAGATATAGCCAGGGAAACAGAGTTGCCGTGGGGGGAAATGTATCTTCTTGTGCAAAAATTCAGCAAACACCTGCAAAACATTGAAGAGAAGCATATTTAGAAGAATGCTAACAGGGCAGAGATCCGGACAGACTGGCGCCAGAGAGGAAACCACAGTTTGAGCATTTAGCCAAACACTCAGATTGGGCAAACCCTGGCGTCCAGATGCAGCATGTGCATGCAAATGCATGCTCCCTTTCACACACACCCAATGAAATGAGCATATTCAAGAGGAGACATGATCTGAAAAGTGGCTCCTCTTGCTTAAACTCTTAGAGGGACAAGAGACGGGTAGCAGTTAAAGCAACAATTTAATTAGAAGCTGTCCAATTGATCCCATGAGTGATCCTGGGCCACACCGCAAGTTTCACTTACATTAAAATATTAAGAGAACTGTGCCTGGATTTATGTCGAGTCCTCAAAAGACAACAAAATACCTCAGTTGCCACATAACAGCCCCTCTCCCTTTCATGTACAAAGTATTAAAAAAAAAAACCAGGAATTGAGCACTTACCAAACACATTTAGCCACAAAGTGCTTTGCTCTCATTTGACATTAACTCTGAGGGAAATTCAGCTGCCTGCAAAGGGGGGGGGGGGGGGGAGACAGAGAAAGAGTAAAAAACCCAAAGCAGTAAAGGAAAGCTGAAAGGGGGGGGGGGGGGAGAGAAAGAGAAAGAGTTAAAAACCCTAAGCATTTCAAGGAAGCTTGCAAACTGCTCGGGGTTACTTCGCACGTGACCAACAAATAGCGATTATTGCTAATAAATAAGATGACACCGCCAAGGAGCCGCAGGTACCTTATAATTGATTTTGTTTCCTAATTTTTTTAGGCCAATCGCGACCCTGAAAAGGCAACCCTGATCAAACCCGGCAAGCAGATTTAGAGCAATGCCGTTAAATCTAATCCCGTTTAAAGGAGCAACAAGCCAAGGAAAGAGTCGAGCACGGGCGGGGGAAGCAGCTCACCTGTAGTGACAAGATGCTGATGTCTGTGTTCAAGGTGGTCAGAGGAGTTCTGGAGGAAGGGTTCTGTCCCGGTCTCTGGTGATGGAGGGTGACGATGCTGGGGTGCGTGTCGAGAGCGATCTGCAGGTCCAGGATGTAGTCAATAACGTGTTGCAGGATTTCCATCTTGCTGACTTTCTTGTTCTGAGGAATGCTGGGCACCAGCTCTTTCAGCTTCGAGTAGCAGTCGTTCATGTTGTAGAGCAAACTCATAGGGTCGTCCACCGGGGTTTTACTTCGGGATATCCCCAGGCTGTGTTCCGAAAGGCTGTTTTTCCGGACGGATCGCACCGGACTAAAGGCTTTCATGCTGTAGAAGACGGAAGAGCCGGCCGGCTGGCTTTGCCTGCTTTTAAGCCCACCGCACACTCCGGAACGGAGAAGAATTATGTCGCCTTCAGCCCTCCCTCCCTGCCTGCTTCTCTCCTTTCTCCCTGCAGCTTCCCACTCTACAGTCAGAATGAAGTTAAGCCCCCCTGCTCTTGCTTTTATAGCCCTCGTCTCTCAGCTGACAAATCCGGGTTGCATTCGTTGCTATTGGAGGAACGGTACACGCCCGTCAAGAATCAAGGCGCTTCTCATTGGTACAAATATCACCCAAGAGGCGGTCCGGACCTTCCGCGTTTGGAGCCAATCCTTGGCCAAGTAGGCGTGTCCAAAGCACAGCTGTGACTAGTAAATATACAGTACGCTGGCGCCGGGAAAGGCGGCCGGGGGGGGGGGGGAGAGATCTGCTGAGCCTCGGTTCAACCCGAGGCAATCTCGAAAGGACTGTAAGAACGAAAGGGAGCGAAGCGGTCATTTGTTTACAAATTTATTCAATCAATTCCACGCGGGAAATCCAGGTCGGGGCATTCTGCACCATTGGCTGGCATTCTTCCCAACCATATCCAGGGTAAAGAGTGGATTGAAATAATCTTGCTTTTAAGACTCGATCTGCAGGGATGGCTTTTCCGATGCATTGTGCCAAAAGAGAAAGGAGACAACAGACCAAGTATTGTCAGTACAGGAAAAAACAGTGGCTGCTTACAATACTGTCAATCTTGTTCCACCGCCATGTATGAAATGCAGAGCGCTCCGGATTCTGCAATGCCAGCTAGCACCTTCGGAGGCAGGCAGAGTGACAACTGTGGGAACTGCCCCAGAATAAAAGGCCCGTCCGTTCCCGGGACAAGGCATTGAATTTCACAAGTATGCTAAAGTAGCCGTGCAGTTAATTGGGAGCGCGCGCACTGAATACCTATAGGTATATATGTAATATGAGGTTGTATCGGCGCCTTCTTTCAGGCGGGTAGAGCAATTAGTTAGGCATACAGTGCATACATCGCTACGATCACCACAGCCAGAAACATTTCAAACAAGAATGCAAGTTTGTTTTTCAAGGTGCTCAATCCCTAAACAGATCACTAGAACATTCCAGTGTAATCATGACATTTAATTACAAGATGACAGTCCATTAACAGTCCCCTACTAAATTCTAACATTAAGTTGCCTATTTGCAATACCTGCAAATCGCATTCCACCACATTGCTAGCTTTGAGAGAACTATTATGTTTATATGCTACCAATCCTTCCTTTCCTTTTGCCTTGTCTGTTCTACCAAAAGATACACATCACTTTGCCATCTCTGGATTCAAGATCTGGTCAGGCACAGCAATTGAGGCATTTTCTCCCAAATGATTGCAAAGTACATTAAAATATACTTTTTATTGTAGTTTGACTTACATCCACCTGCCACAAATAAAATCTTATATTGTTCTTCTTTAGTAGATGGGCAGTGATATTCATCCAATGAAGATGGGGGGGGGGTGAGGAATCAATTTGCTTGGCTGTTATTGTATGTTGTGCAAATGCAGCTGTTATGGTTCCTACAATATTAAGTTGAATGTATTGGCAAACTCAATTTGAAATTTATTGAATAAACATATCTAAGCAAATGGAAGCTATTCACTTTTTCTTCAACCTTGTAAATGAAAAAAGAAATCACCCCGGTGGGGATTTAGTGATTGGGACTAATTGGGGAGTGTTTTGGCTTCCCTGTTTCTGGAACCTGAAAACTTTATTCTATCCTCTCCCCCCCCCACACACACATTCTTGTTCTTTTTTCAATGTCATTGTTTGAATGGATTGAATGTAGGCTTGAGAGCATACCCATTAGCACTGATTGGACAAGTTAAATCATAACTAAGGTCCTACTTTAGTTAAATAAAGTCTGGAATATTGTGATGGAGTATACTCCATGTGCAATTAGACCCAGATTTCACGTACAGTAACTCAGTGGGTGCCACAAAACACTCTTGTCTTTAAAGTTCTGGGAACTGGTAATTCAGATTACTTTCATTCTCACCCAGTAATACTAAAATGGCTGTGATAAAAATTCTCTAGTTCATCTCATTGAGAGAGGAAGTTGAGCTAAGAGAACCAATATTTGAAAAGATACATGGAGTTCTTGTATTTACAATGTTTTATTCATCCATTTACTTGTATTTTATAAAGTAGATTACTAGAATTGTCAATCTTACATATATTACAAGGAATATCCAAATAATAAGAGCATGCAGTGTAAGAAAGTACAACATATGGCTAGGATCCAACTGAAGACTGACAGTGTGGTCCTAGGTAAGTTTATTTAGAAGTTCACTGATCTTCTCTGTGTAATATTTTTTGGATGCTTGATCAGAACCGCAGCTGAGCATTTACCGCCAAAGAATGTTCCACTATGACAATATTGCTTAAATACTTACAATAAGATTATAAACACTTAAGATCATTCCCATAGACTTGAAACACATTTACCTTAAGTAGTTTACCTTATTTGTTCAATTACTTATATATGTATTTAAAAACTGCCCAACTGCCAGCAGATCTTTTAAGACACTGAATTAGTACCCTCTCCAATCAGACTTGCAATTTCGTTGTTTTTAATTTGGCGTACCCTAATACAATAACAAATTGCAGTGATAATTATGTCCAGAGGCTATGTGAGTGAATTTTAAATCAGAATTGGACATATGCATAGATACCATGCTATCTCCCGGAATACAGTTATCATTTTGAAGTATAATAGTCATAATGGACAGAGAATTAAAGCAGTAGAAACATTTTCAACTTTACATTTTTAATACACTTTTGTTACAATTTGTACTACTACTAGCAATGTTAGCTTTGCAGTTACAATTATACTAACCCTAATAAGGTTGATAGAATTGCAATACAATTTAAGTTGTTTATATAGTACTGCAATATAGGGCGGGATAGTCTTTGTGGCTCCAGTTTTCAAGGACAAGTAGAAATCGTTATTTTAGTGCCCCAAACCAAGTAGTTAAGAGACGCAAAGGCGGGCATGGCATTCATTTTATCGCGTTGTGTGCAAAACTCAATCCATATGGTTAATGTAAGATCCAAGCAGATCATATCAAGTTGGAAAACTGGGCCGAGTCAAACACGGTGAAAGCATGTTGCAAATGCAGGAAAAACGACCCTTGCTCAACGTCTCCCTATCACACACCTTGCCCAAAGCAATGCCATCTACTTTTTCCTCCTGTGTGTGCTCTGCTGACTTGGGAAACTTTACGTGGGTTACAATTCTTTCCTTTCGGGTTGCAAGGAAGTAAAACCTTCCTAACACGGCTTTAAGGAACACAACAAACCAAACCAAATCCTGTAAACTTTTCGAGAGGGGGATAAAAATGCAGGCAGGGCATGCCTAGGCTAACCCTTTTAAATAGGAACGCCTAGGCGTTTGTTTACTACAGGAAGGTGGCGGGAAGAAGGTTGTCCAGGGATGTCGTACCTGGGAAGAAGCAATAACTTTTCAGGTATGCTCCCATCTCCCGCCACTGTGTGTCTGTGTGTGCGCGTATGGTATTTGGTTTCGCGCCTCAGAGATGCGTCCGCACGCTCCGTCCAAGGACGCGCAGGCTTCCCGGCGCAGGAAGGGAAAGAAAGCGGAGTCCCACGCCCCGCGGCAGGCTCGCGCAACCCCCGCCCGTCCGCCCTCCCGCGCTCGCGGCTCTTGCACCTGGTTGGCGCGGGCCGCGGCCTCAGCAGCTTTCCCGGAGTCAGCGCGAGGGCACCGGCGCCTCTTCCCTTTGCAGCTCAAGGCCGCCCCCGCCCACCTCCTTCCCTCCCTTTCCAGAGGCCGGGCCCGACTCCTCGGCGCCAGCGCCGTGACGTCACCCCCCGCTGCCTCGTCTCCCTCCCGGTTCGGGCCGGCGGCGCCTCTCAGGCGGCTGCCATGGAGACCGGGGCTCGGCCCTGGGTTGTGGGAGGCTGCTGCAGGGCTCGGCTTGGCGGCGGGAGCAGCAGCAGCGGCGGGCCTTTCTCCCGGGCCGCACCTGCACTGGAGCCGGCCAGCTCTGGCAACGGGGGGCGTTCGCGGCGCAGCGAACCCGGGATTCTCCTGGCCTGTCTTCGGTGACTGGCTTTAAGAGCGCACCTACCTGAAGGAGCGACGGACTCCGCCGCCTATTATTAACTGTCCTGCCGCTACTCCATGTAATTCTGGCACCAGATCATTCCCATCGAAGAATCCCACCATGAGAAAAAGCTGCAGTAGGAGATTTGGGCTGCAAACATCCGGACTACCATGAGGTGGCAGCAAAAACCACGCTCTGTGTCTCCTTCCTACCATCTCTTGACTGTCCGGATTCTGCAACTCAAGATTTAGTTGAGTTGGCGGATTTCATCGTATCTGTGTGGTCGAGTCGAAAAACGACAGGATGACACATAATAGATAATTAGATTACATTCCCCGGTGCAACCCATACTTGCGCAAATGCCGGAGAGATAAGGGTAGGGGGCATCCTGCGCCTACTTTGGGAGAGGAAACGTGTGTGAAATTTCTTGTGTGTGCGTGCTAAAGATCGATTTACAGCCCCGTATAAATTCTATGTAATCAGTGGCCTTTCATGTTTCTTCTACATGAACTTAAGTTTGTCAACAATTCAGAATGCTGTTTGGATTGATGGATATTGAAGACACTTAAAAATAAACGTGGGAGATTGCGGTCCCCTTCATCTGGGGAGCAGTCCCGCTGACCTCTACATGATTTACCGAGAGAACAAAACGATAGCGACCAACCATTTGTTTGAAAAAGATATCGAAGCCTCTCCACGTTTACCTGTAATTTTGGCTCGTTTAATAAGAGATCGCAACAATTTTGTTTATTCGATATATCGAACGCCTCGTAGAATGCTTTCTCCAGGCACGAATTCAAACGTGGGATTATTGACGGACGTAAATTTGTCCTTTGATCCTATGCCGAGTCATTAATAGAAAAATCCTACGTAGGTCAATTCAGAACTGTTCAATGAGGCTTCTTCGTAAACTAGATTGCAACTAAATGCCACCAACAAATCGGCTTGCAATAATGCCGTGGGAACATTTCTCTAGTTCACTGAATGATTTTCAACTCCCCCCCCCCCCAAAAAGTTATAGAAAGCTTGGGAGGGGGAGTTAAACAATATATGGAAACAGTGTTACAGAAATCTGTGAAGTGCACTGATCTCAAACAGTTTTTTTTTTTTTTTTTTTTTTTTTTTTTTTTTTTTTTTTTTTATGGTCCTGTTACTTTTGTTCCGGTCACAAAATTAGAGCAAGCCAGCGAGCGAAAGAAATTAACTAGGGAGAGATAAGGTCTGCAAAACAATCTGGAATTGCCAGTGTTGGTGGGAGCTCTACAGGGCTGGCGTCAGAAAGTCTGCGCCGCCTTCTATTACTGTTGATCCAGCTTTGTGCAGCTGCACTCCGTACAATTAGCTTGTAGAAACAATCCTGCTGTAGGCAGCCTTTCCCCTTCAAAGCGCTTGTCTGTACTGACCTCCCCCCCGCCCCCCTTTTCCACACACCACATCATGATGCTGGAAATCAAGTCACAAGCCGATCACTGTTTGGGCAACATCATCTGTGGGAATTCACTAACCCCCCCCCATCCCAGACATGCAACAAGAGATTGTTTGTCCAGAACTAAATTTACAGCTTAATATTTCGATGTAACCCATACAGAAAAAAAAGGTCCGACCCCATAACAAGAAACATATTGTGTGCGCTTTTTCTCTTGGGAGGGGAAAAAAATAGAAAGCGGGTAGGGTGCCGTGGAGTGAAAAGCGGGGGTAGCTGGCTTTGAAAACTTCGCTTGTCAACATGCTGTTTTAAAGGGAGGCTGCGGGGGGGGGGGGATTCTAGGACGTCTGCTGCAGAGCCCGAAGAAGTGGCATTTCTCCTTTGATAAGAGGATATAGGTTTGTCAGTTGCAAATTTGTCTGCGTGACCCCCCCCCCGAAGTTCAAATTGGCAATGCTTCAAACGCATTTCCTTTCCTTTTTTTTTTTTTTGCACGGTGCACTCCTCACCTCCAGATATTTAGGGCTGATTGCACCTATGGGGAGTGGGGGAGAGGAGAGAAAGCCAGACCGCGCAGAGAAACCGCCTCCCGAAGCCCCTTCGCTTTTGCTTGACTCTTGCCCAGCTACGACTTCCAAATACAAGCCCGCCGCCCCAGTTGTATTCCCCTCCGTGCCCGCCCCTGCGCCCGTTTCTGCAGAACGCCAGGCGCCGCTGTTGTAAACTATCGGCCACACGCCTGTCGCGTGCTGCTGTGCGTAAACATTGCCGGTGGCTCCCAGTTGCAGGACGGGGAGGGGGAGGCAGCAGCGCAGGCGTGCCTTCCCGGGAAGCGGCCACCCCTGTCCAGTTCCCGCCAGGTGGCTGGCCGGGAGAGGGCTGCGAAGGCCGCTCGGGGACCCTTTTAACGGGACGCGGGCGAAGGACAAACTCAGGCCTGACAGGCTGAGCCAGAGAAAGAGAGAGGGGGGGAGGGGGAAACAAAGCCAGTAGCAGCAACCTTCTTGTCAAGACTCCTAGAGTTGCTATAGGTGGTCCTTGGCTTACGACCACAATTGAGGCCAAAATTTATGTTGCTAAGTGAGATGTTCGTTAAGTGAGTTTTGCCCCATTTTACAACCTTCCTTGCCACAGTTGTTTAAATGAATCACTGCAATTGTTAAGTTAGTAACACGGTTGTTAAGCGAATCTGGCTTCCCCGTTGACTTTGCTTGTCAGAAGGTCGCAAAAAGGGACCATATGACCCTGGGACACCGCAACCGTCATAAATATGAGTCAGTTGACAAGCATCTGAATTTTGATCACATGATCCTGGAGATGCTGCCATGGTGTGAAAAACAGTCATAAGACGTGGAAGCTTACAAAATTGTGGAATACACTTCTTAACACATACAGGGAAATCATGGATCCAGCAATTGTTTACATCATAATACATAAACCTGGGTCTTAATAGATTGCTCACAGGTTTTTACACCAGGTTGGGTCAAAACTACCATCAATTGACAGATCACATTTCTCACCACCAAATCAATAAAAGTTTTCATAAATTTTGGGAGACTTGTGGTATAAAAAGGATCAAAACATGGTGCTTTTGAATAGGACATGCACTTTTGATGCATGCTGTATATATAGGTGGTAAGAATGGAAGACCATATAGACCAGGGGTCACCAACCTTTCGGACCTCAGGGACCACTAAATTAATAATTTTAAATCCCGCGGACCACTAATATGATCTGCCTAATGACCAGCTGGGTGGGCGTGGCTAAGTGGTCATGTGACTGGGTGGGTGTGGCCAACTCGATGTCACTCACATCGAGGGGCGCCTCGACGGCCTCTACTCACCCCTCCCCTCCCAGCAACTCCTCGTCTCCCTGCCTGGGCTCCTTAGGGCCCCAACAGGAAGCAGTTGTTGGAGCTAACAGCCACCATGAGAAAGACTTGGCAAAATAGCTGGCTCAGTTCAAATTGGATCTAACCGAGAAGGAGGCTCAGCAGAAGCACCTCACTGAGGACTAGGAGCATAGGCTTTCCAAGCAGAGGGCTGCAGGAGTGCAAGGCCAGGTACCGGCGCCTGGAGGCTCAGCGGGCTGAGATGGTCAGCCAGTTCCAGGCCATGATGCAGTCCCACTGGAACGAGGCCCTCCGGCTCTTCGCCACCAGCGGCACTTCCCTCCAGCCTTCGCCCAAAGCCCCGCACCAGGAGGCTGAAGCAGACCCCAAGTCGGAATTTCTGCCCCCCTCCAACCCGCACAAAAAGACCCTGAAGGTGGGGAGGCTCTCTGCAGCAACACAAACATTCATTGCACGTATCTGGCCCGGGGCCGTAGTTTGAGGACCCCTGATTTAGTGCAATATAAAAAATGCAAATAATTTTTCTGCGGACCACCAAAATTTTCTCACGGACCACCAGTGGTCCACGGACCACCAGTTGGTGACCGCTGATATAGACTGCAGCAAATATGTGTTTCGCAAAGAATTGCACCTAGTCAAGGAACAGTAGGTCAAAATACAAATACAAAGTGTTTGAGGTCATAGTCTTTCCATGTTAGTGCCTTCCATAAGCATAGTGCTTTCCCCAAATACCCATGTATTTCCACTCCCATGAGCATTTCAGTTCTTTTCGGTAGGAAAAAGGATAAAAGGCAAAAATTCTGTTGATTTCATATGGTTTACATGTGACGTATCTCATCTGAAAGCACCATCACATAATAGGCTGTGTCTGTCAGTATGGAACACACCTAAACACCACAGATATCACTATTTTTGACATCACCATGCTGCAAGAACATTGATGTAAGTCACGGGATTTCTTGATTTTACATTATTTTTTACATGGGAGCCACATGGAAGCACTATCAAATCTATTTTGATATCGCAGCTATCACAAATAGCCCCAATACAGCAAAAGCATGGCTCGCAATCACAGATTCTCATGTGTTGATCTAAAGAGCATGAATCTGACCATTTTGGTGTTGCCACATTGCAAAAATACGATTTTTAAGATATTTTTATCCCACCTTTATTATTTTTATAAATAACTCAAGGCAACAAATATTTAATTCTCCTTCCTCCAGTTTGCCCCACAACACTAACCTTGTCAGTTGGATTTTGATGAAATAGAATGACTGGCCTGAAGTTACCCAGCCGGTTTTTCATGCCTAAAGCGAGATTAAAACTCAGTGTTTTGGTTTTTAGCTCTCATAATTATACATGATTTCATATAACATTTGCATGAAACCATCACAAAGTAAATCATATCAGTCCTCCTGCAAATAGCAATCACAATAACAAATCTAACAATTTTTGAAGCTGCTATGAGCAGAAACAAGAATCTAAATCATGGATTGTCATAAGTCCACAGTTTTTACATGGGATCAATACAGAAACACCATTAAAGTATGCATTACATCCATATGCATTAGAGTTGAGCAGTGAACCAGACTTGAGATCGAAAAGGTGCTGTGGAGCATGTGGGAGTGCAGATGCAGCATTGAACAATTTATTAAAGCAGCTGCATCAGCTGCGTCATCCTGAAAACAGCTGTTCCTGTCTATTTTGAAGTCTTTTTCTTTAATAATAGCAATAGCAGTAATAGCAGTTAGACTTATATACCGCTTCATAGTGCTTTACAGCCCTCTCTAAGCGGTTTACAGAGTCAGCATATTGCCCCCAACAATCTGGGTCCTCATTTTACCCACCTCAGAAGGATGGAAGGCTGAGTCAACCTTGAGCCGGTGAGATTTGAACCGCCAAACTGCAGCTAGCAGTCAGCTGAAGTAGCCTGCAGTGCTGCACTCTAACCACTGCGCCACCTCGGCTCATAATCAAGATCCAAAGCATTTTACAGCCCTATCTTCATGCAGTGAGCCATTATTAACCAAGCCCTAGCATCTTTTTTACCCCCTGCTTGTAGTGCAAAAGTATCCTTTTGGTTTTGCATGATTTTTACAACGGAACCAATGGTGGTATTCAAAATCTTTTACTACCGGTTCTGTGGGCGTGGCTTGTTTGGTGGGCGTGGCTTGGTGGTCATATGACTGAGTGGGTGTGGCTTGGTGGTCATGTGACTATCGGCGTGGCTAGGTGGTCATGTGACTGAGTGGGCATGGCTTGGTCATGTAACTGGGTGGGCGTGGCTAGGTGGTCACGATCCTAGTTCCCCCTACGAGGATTCCTGCATCCGGACCTTTTGCAATCCCCCAAAGGATTAAAGGAAACCAGATGCCATACAGCTCTGAACCCTTAAGGCAAACCAAATACAAGTGGTCCTCACTTAATGGCCGGTTGCTTAGCAAGTGTTCAAATTTACGACTGACCTCCCCATAGCTACAGTACTTGACCTGTTTTTGGAGCTTTGACAGCCATGCACACAAACACACACACACACACACACACACACACACACACTTATGACCAGTTACAACATCCCATACAGTCATGTGACTGAGGTTTTCTATGTTTTTTGCCAGTCCAACAATTCCTTCTGCTTTCCGTTTAAAAATGCCCATCGGGGAAAATGGAGTTGTTTAACAACCACAGTGTTCGCTTAATGACCACAAGGTTCACTTAACGGCCATGGTGTTTGCCTAACTCAGGGGTCTGCAACCTTAAACACTCAAAGAGCCATTTTTCTATTTTCTTTTAAATAGGTATATCTCTCTCTTGTCTCTCTTCCCCCCTCTCTGTCTCTTGTCTCTCTTTCCCTTCCCCCCTCTCTTCTCTCTCTCTTTCCCTCCCCCCTCTCTGTGTCTGTCTCTCTTTCCCTCCCCCCTCTCGTCTCTCTCTTTCCCTCCCCCTCTCTGTGTGTCTGTCTCTCTTTCTTTTAGAGCTGAGGTGGCGCAGTGGTTAGAGTACAGTACTGCAGGCTACTTCAGCTGACTGCTAGCTGCAGTTCGGCAGTTCAAATCTCACCGGCTCAAGGTTGACTCAGCCTTCCATCCTTCCGAGGTGGGTAAAATGAGGACCCAGATTGTTGGGGGCAATATGCTGACTCTGTAAACCGCTTAGAGAGGGCTATAAAGCACTGTAAAGCGGTATATAAGTCTAAGTGCTATTGCTATTGCTATTTTATTTTTTTTTATTTATTAAATTTGTATGCCGCCCTTTAGTTAGTATTTCTGAAAAAACAGCCNCAAGGTTGACTCAGCCTTCCATCCTTCCGAGGTGGGTAAAATGAGGACCCAGATTGTTGGGGGCAATATGCTGACTCTGTAAACCGCTTAGAGAGGGCTATAAAGCACTGTAAAGCGGTATATAAGTCTAAGTGCTATTGCTATTGCTATTTTATTTTTTTTTATTTATTAAATTTGTATGCCGCCCAACTCCCAAGGGACTCTGGGCGGCTCACAACAATATAAAAAACCGTTAAAAAAAAAACCATAATAAAAACAATTAAAAACAGTTAAAAACTCATGCATACCGTTACATGGCCGGACCTCGCCAATTACAGAGGCGAGATCGACGGCCCCAAGCCTGCCGGAAGAGCCAGGTCTTCAC
>QLTV01001698.1:2164180-2180355 GCA_003457575.1 Thermophis baileyi
GCTCCGACTCTGTGGAACCAACTTCCCCCCGAGATCCGTACTACCCCCACCTTACTGGCCTTCCGTAAAGCCCTTAAGACCTGGCTTTTCCGGCAGGCCTGGGGCCAATAGTTGTTCTGATTGGCCCATGCATGGTTGTGTGAATGTTTTATTTTAAATATAGTTGGGGTTTTGTTTTTTTTCCCCTTTCTTTTTTAAATTGTTTTTATATGTTTTATTTTTTATGATGTAAGCCGCCCAGAGTCCTTCGGGAGTTGGGCGGCATATAAATTTTATAAAATAAATAAATAAATAAATAAATACTAATGTTTAACATGATCTTGATATTATCCTCCTGTTAATACAGCCTAAGGCTGAATTGGCTTTTTTGGCAGCACATGAGTAGCAACACATTGCTACTCATACAGTATCTAAATGGTTGTTCACTAGGACTCCTAGTTCCCTCTCACAGTTACTGCTGTTTTGTCAGGTATCACCTATTCTATACCTGTGCATTTGGTTTTTCTTGCCTAAGTCTAAAACCTTATTTTTCTCACTGCTGAACTGCATTGTGTTGGAACTGACTTGATTTTATGACCATTTTTACGATGGTTGTGAAGCAAATCATGGTTGTTAAGTGAAATACATGGTTGTGAAGTAAACCACATGGTTGTTGAGTGAATCCATGGTTGTTAAGCAGTAAATGCTGGTTTTCTGCAAAAATGTTGCAAATCATGGTCACGTGACTGCAGGACACTGCAAATGGTCATAAATGCGAGCTGGTTGCTGCTAACTCAAAATGCGGTTATGTGACTGTGAGGGGTAGGGTGGTGACTGTTGGAACTTTGGAATCGATTCATAAGTACCTATTGGGGTGGTGGTGTCCGTCATAGCTTTAAATGAGTGCTAAGCGTTAAGGATATGTACAATATTTTAATTTCACACACTGGCAAAATAATACTTAAGGCATGCACCCTTGGAAGGCTCAAAAGACCAGGTTAAGGACAGCGCTTTTTGGAGAAAATTAATCTATGTTGATCTTGTGGTGGACCAAAGACAGGGGTGGGTTCCTCCCGGCTCGTACTGGGTCGCCCGAACCGGTAGCGAGGCGCTAGTGACGTCATGATGGCGTCGTGGACCCGCCTTGGTCGGTGCCGGTCCGTGGGCGCCACCATTTTTTCCCCTGAATTTTTGGCGGCTTTTTTATGTTTTGGGCTGTTTGTGCTCTGCTGCTGCTTCGGAAAGGGCCCTCCCACTCGCCCCTGGGTTAATGCTGTCCTTTATTCTTCACCCGAAGCACAGCTGATCAGCTCCTCAGCTGTGTTTTGGGTAGATTATAGTGACTGAGCATGCGCGGACACAGAATTGCACCGGGGGAGCGCGCGCGCGCGTAACCCTAAGCCACGCCCACAGAGTGGTAGTGGAAATTTTCGGAACCCACCCCTGACCAAAGAGACACCTTTTGGTAAGGACACACCTCCTGTGAAATTATCTTGCTAATAAATAGCCATCTTCAGCAAACAAGATGGTCATAATAATAGTACGCAGGAACATTATGACTTAAATGCCATCCTTACATTTCAACTTCTGAATTAAATGCATTGGCCATATTTTTTGCTTGCTTTGTCATTTGCCCTCCCTCCTTCGATGAATATTTCATGGTCCTTCATGGGGCTTGATTGATTAATAGATTGAAGTTATATCTTGCACATTATTTTGTTGTTTTAGATGTTTTGTAATATTTGTATATTTATACCTTAGTAATTTGCCCTAGGAATGTTAATTTGGCATTGAAATACCAAGTCTACATTTCGGAATTAAAAGATACTGAATAGAAAACTTTCAGTCTTCTGAAGAAATATAATTTATTGTAGTACACAAAGGAATGTGCCATAGCCAGCAACTCAAACCAACAATTCTATAAATTGTGGTAAAGGAATTTTCTATGCTAATTAATACATTTGCATAACATTTACATACTTTGCATATTTGTTACTTGTTATATGTAGATTGTTATGGTTTTATTTGATGATTTGCAATTAGTTGGATTTCTCTTTTTGATATTTCATACAGGATGAGCTAGACAACCAAATTAAGATCAATAGATACAATAGATCTTTTCTTTCTTTCTTTCTTTCTTTCTTTCTTTCTTTCTTTCTTTCTTTCTTTCTTTCTTTCTTTCTTTCTTTCTTTCTTTCTTTCTTTCTTTCTTCCTTCCTTCCTTCCTTCCTTCCTTCCTTCCTTCCTTCCTTCCTTCCTTCTTTTCCTTCCTTCCTTCCTTCCTTCCTTCCTTCCTTCCTTCCTTCCTTCCTTCCTTCCTTCCCTCTCTTCCTTCCTTCCTTCCTTCCTTCCTTCCTTCCTTCCTTCCTTCCTTCCTTCCTTCCTACTGTAAGATCCCTATGTATGGAAGAAAAAGCCTTGGATAATTTCACACAGACACCTTTTAACAATGATTTTTAATCGCTCCTGTCTCCAGTTTTCAAACAGAACTGATGTTAACAGATAACCATCAGTCTCCACATCTTGTCCAAGTAATCGCTTCTGGATCCCACTTCAATCAACTGAGTTTTCTAGATATCCTTTGCACATTTTCAGTGTTCTTTTTAACATCTTTAGCATTGTGTGCATATGGAATTGGAAGTAATGCAACAAAACCTTTGATTGATAGAATGTAGTTTGTCAATTTATATGTATATCACTTTCACGAACCAAAGTTGGTTTTATCATTAGGTAGAATGAAGTACCTGCCTCATCGGGTGGAATTTGTTGGGGCAGGGCGAAAGAGCAGCGGCAAAATTGGCCTGATTTATGGTGGGGGGTGTATTGAAATAATGTAACAGTGAAATTACAGCATAGATTCTTCTTTTCATGCCATCAGCAAATGCATTGAGCTGGTCCTGTACTGAATTGTGATTCAAATTTGTAAAGAATTTCTGTGCAAAATCCCACCTTCACCTTCACCGAATATCAGAAAATAAATTATTTTTGTTTTCATCCCTCGAGTGCCTTATTCTGCTTTTGTGTATTGAAACAGGTTATTGTTTCATATGAATGGCTTTTGCATATGCAGCGACTAATCCAACTGGCAACAGATACTTCCACAAGCCAATCACTGGAAAACAGGGCAATTATCGGTGTGCATTTGATTTGCACATGGTGTGTTAGGGAAAAAAGTGTATCCCTTACATAGGAGTCCTATTAACCAGTGCAAAGAACAATCCTCATCCAGAGGCAAAAACCCAATTCACAAAGGTTAGAAATCATTTCAGAGGATAGAGGAGGGACTGGTGTATTAATGAGTGGAATACCTATGGAGGCCTTTTCTGTGAGCAGAACCATTACTTCATTACCATGTCAATTCTGGGAAAGGCCTCTGATTTAACACAGCAGTTGGCTGAATCCATATGGAGCTGATGAACCTTTGAATGAATAGTGAATGGAAAAACTGCTGGAATCTGCTTTCAGTTTTTGTTCCCAGGATGACCAATGTAATAGACCTAAGAGCTATACAGCACAGATGGTGTAAAGAAAAAAGAAATTTACAGGCTTTAAATTTAGTTTCTTCTTCTGCATTGTTTCCCACCCCCCCTTTTCTCCTCTGTGTGCCTCAGCTGAAATGCCTGTTTCAATGTTCCTCTCCCCCAATTTCTGGAGGTTACAGACAATCATTTTACCATCCTGTTTATATCCAAAGCCTACAAAGGTAATGTGATTAATTAGGGTTCACCGTGTGGTATTTGGTAGGTTAAAGGCTTGATAAATGATCATCCGCACCTACCCTGGATTACAAGGTGGGGGGAAAAGGATGTTTACCTACCTTATAAATGATAAGGCCAAACTCTGATCAGCAAGTGTTGATTTTTTTTTTAAAACAACAACTCTATATTGGAATGCAGCATTATTTCAGGGTAAAAAATTATTTTGGCTTTTAGTGGATCGGAACAACTAGGACACAAAGCAAGAAGGGAATTCTGTAACTTTCTTCCATTCTCCCTACCATATAAAATGTGCAGATGCCTCCCATGTCCACCAGGGTTACATGCTTTTAAGTTTGGCACCTCATTGCAAGTGCCAATAGAGTAAATCAAAAGGCTATCTGATCTTACCTGGTTTCTTTTCTGCCTTGGAAATTTAGAAGAGATATCACAAGAGATGACAAAAAGGGTATTGCCCAGGAAGAGGAAATTTTCTTGCTGCTGTTCACGAGGATCACCTTGAAATGCTAATATACCTTGTTTGTGTGGCTCCCATGGCTACAAAAGGTGGGAAACAGCCCTCATCCCTGAAAAAGAGAGGGGAAAGAGCCATTGCATGCATTATGGATCAAGGGAATGTATTTCTTCGGCAGCAAAGCCTATGAAATGATACGGAAATCTCTGTGGTAACCTGCTGCGGAGATAGAAGAAACAATAAGAGTAAGAGCCGAGGTGGTGCAGTGGTTATAGTGCAGCACTGCAGGCTACTTCAAGTGAACTGCAGGCGGTTCAAATCTTACCGGCTCAAGGTTGACTCAGCCTTCCATCCTTCCGAGGTGGGTAAAATGAGGACCCAGATTGTTGGGGGCAATATGCTGACTCTGTGAACCGCTTAGAGAGGGCTGTAAAGCACTATGAAGCGGTATATAAGTCTAACTGCTATTGCTAATAAAAATGACCCATAATTTTGATACAAGGTGGCATGTATTACAGGGCAACTCTATTGAATTAAGATAAAATTAGAATTCTAGTTTACCTTCTTGTCACAATTCTTCGTATTGGATATGGTGCAATTTTATTTCTTTTCTTTCAAAATTTAGGACTGAAAAAGCCCAAATTGAAGGGAGAGGGATCTATTCTTCCTTTTAAGTCAGGACGAATGGAGCAGTGGTCTTTTTTATGTTGTTGATGGAACCAGGGGTGGGTTCTACTTACCTTCCCTACCGGTTCTGATTGTGACGGAAGTGCATGTTTTGCACACGCGCACCTCCGTCGTGTTGCACAAAACACCTGGAAATTACCCTCTGGCCTCTGCGCATGCGCAGAAGCCTTTGCGCATGTGCAGAGGGTTATTTTTCAAGCTGCGGCGACCGGAGCACCGGTTCGGGAGCGTGGACTGCCAGTTTTTGCTGCCAGTTCGGCGAGTGGTGGTAAATTTCCGCTACCGGTTCTAAAGAACTGGTCCGAACCAGCAGCAACCCACCTCTGGATGGAACCCATTTGAACGATGGATTCATATTAACAAGCTCTTATTCAGTGTGTCTCTGTTCTCTGGTTTCAAAGCGTGAGCCTGAGAATGGATGCTTTATTACAGATTTCAGAGACAGCAAGCTTGATTTCTTAGCTTGCTACCTTTGCTTAAGGTGCATCCTTATTATTATTGCACACATTTTACTAAGAATTAATCTGAACTGGAAATGCTTGGTGGCAGTATTTCTAAAGTCACAGGGGAAACATAAATTAAGGCTGCAACACATATTTGATTTCCCATCCCACAAATTATTTTAATAGTGCACAGCATAATTCTTCTTCCACCTTTGCCTCTAAAAGTTTGAATTTACCCCATAAGAATTCAAACAATATGTGCTTGGATTCTGTCTGTGAACCACATGAAAAATCCTTGTTCTTTTTAGGACTGACTGTACAGACTAATCATTTCTGTGAAGTAGGAATGGCCTGGAATTTTATTTCGGCAAATCGGGACTGTTGAATTTCCTTGATATTACCAAGGCTAATATTACACTGCATAATCAAATCACTTGAAAAAGATTTTGCCCCGTTTTGTGACTTGGTCCACTGCCTTCACAATATCTAGAATAGATGATGATTTCCCCTCGAGCACAAGTATGTGCTATCTGTCATAACATTCGAGGTTATGAAAAACAATTGCAAGCTTGGCTTTGCAGATCAGCTCCAGAATGTCACTTGAGAGTAAAGAACTAGAGGTCTTACGGCTCAGATGGTCTCAAGTCAAATACAGGGCAAATGTAGTCCTCCCACCTCCCATTCCTGCTTTTCATAGATCTCTGAGGGGGAAAAAACCCCTGTTGATTTAGGGAAAAATCAAAGTGACCGCCTAGCTTTGTGATCATAAACATTATAGGATGTTAATAGCTATGTAGGACTTAAAATATTATTTTCAAAACATTACATGTTATATAGTGCCATGGCTTTCATATTCAATACTGAGTGACAGGATGAGAAATATTGATGTACAGTTAGCAGCACATCGGCAGAGGACAGATATCTTTTAAGATCCCTATTGTGACCCATATTGTGGGAATTTGAACAGCAGCCACAAGGGTCCCCCCCCCCAATTCCAAGCAGATCTCCATAGCTCATCTGATGATGCTCCATGATGATGATGATTCAATAAAAGAGACTATTTGTAGCCCAGGATTAAACTTTGAGTCCTTGGTTCTCTTTGAGCTTGGTTGTTTTCTTGCAGATGTTTCATTATCCAACTAGGTAACATTTTCAGTGCTAGAGTATCTAGCATTAGTATTATCTAGCACTGAAGATGTTACCTAGTTGGATAATGAAACATCTGCAAGAAAACAACCAAGCTCAGAGAGCACCAAGGACCCTACAGATCAGTGGTTCTCAACCTTTCTAATGCCGTGACCCCCCTGTGACCCCCCTCCCGCTGCCACGACCTCCCTGCCGCCGCGACCCCCTCCCTGCCCCCTCCCCGCCCGGGATTCGTGCCTGTCGGTCGCCGTAGAGCCAGTCACCAAGGTAGCGTGAGGCTCCGCCTACCCGTCCAGATGCCGCTATTTAGGTTTTTTTTACCCTCTGCGCATGCGCAAAGCATTCTGCGCATGCGCAGAGGGTAGAAGAACTCAAATGGCGGCGTCCGGGCTACCAGCTGTCCGGCGACCCGCAGACACGGCCGAACCGGGACCTTTTCACCCCTGCAGTGACAGTGGCACCAAAATGGCGGGCTAACTCGCGCGGCGACCCCTGTGAAATGGTCGTTCGACCCCCAAAGGGGTCGCGACCCACAGGTTGAGAACCGCTGCTACAGATGGATATTGCCTATTGTGTCAGTGATATGGAAACAGCTACAATGCTACTCATTTTTTTTACTATCTAATAACATGAGCAGCCATATGATGAACCTCTCATCCTTCAGATGTGTCAGATCTGCCTTCCTAGTTTATTTGTAGGGAGGCCAAGATGAGGAAGACTAAACCACAGGCTCCAACTTGGGAGAGGAATTGCAAGCATGGGGAGCATCAGCTGTCCTGCGGTTTCTGCCATTCACTGAACAATATGGAAAGGAACCCTAACTGTTGCAACAGCTATGCCTTGCCATTGTTTCATCTTTTAAAGTGATGATTGCTCCCACAATTTTGGCTTTGCACTGGATGAAGATGGTCTTGTAGTTACATAGTTATACAATTAGAGTTTTATACTTTGGCAGGTATGTGATGAAGATCTAAAATATCTGTAATTTGGAGCATCAGACCACAAAGCCCTAGCTAGCATAAAGAAGGACACCCCTGGTTGGACTCTTGCTTCTGAATAGACATGTCTAGGATTTCATTGTTGGAAATTTAGTTATTTTGCTCTATGTTTTTAACTGCCTGTCTAGCGAGAGAAATTCTGGGAGTAAGATTCCTCTTCTTCCCTCACAAGTTTAAATAAGGCATGCTACTTATGCTAATTATTACATTCCTGATCAAATTTAATAGCACTTTTAAGAAAGAACACCACCTGGATAGGAAAGTGGATAAAACTTGTGAATGGATGAGCAGAGGAAATGTGTGTGTATGTTTATGATGGGGAAATCAATTGGTATGTCACTGTACATGTATAAATTGTGTATATATGGAGGGGGAGCAAAAGGGGATATTTATTTATCTAATCCTGCCCTGGTGATCCCAACCAATTTTTCCTTGAGAGCAAGATGGGGGAAGGGGGAGGAGGCTAAAAAAAAATTCCTTATCCCTGTATTACTCCTCATATCTCACACCTGATAGCACTTACCCTGTTCCAAGAGCTAATTATATTACACAAATTCATACTAAATGCTGTCCTGTGGGAATATTCATACCTGGAATATATTTGGAAAGCTCTAAAAACAGCAGTTTAGCTATTTAGTGGTCATTGGAGGCCCTGGATATGCTTTTGCAATGCAATGCTGTGAATGCAGAGTGCTTGGAGGAGATATGCCCTTTGGGGTCTGAACTCCATTTTAAGGGTGCCTTGCTCAAAACAAAGAAGACAGCCAACAGAAAGGAAAAGGTGCATGCAATGTATTAATATAGGCCAGCACAACATTTTTTACAAGCTCAGCCATATAAATTTTGAAGATTAGTAACTCTGTTTCAGGCTGACATGTTTTATTAAAAGGCATAAGCTTTCATGAACCGTAACTGACTTCATCAGATGAATGGCATCATTAAACTGATGTAGGATTTTGTGAGCCCACAGTTCATGAAAGCTTATGTCTTTTTAATAAAACATATTAGCCTGAATGGGTGCTACAGTACTAACCATCTGATTTGGGGCTACAATATACTCACTTCCTTCTCTAGTGTGCAAAATCAGTTTAGTACGGACTCCCTTCTCCTTGCACCTCTCATAGCTAAAAGATAGTAGCTTACAACTTTGTGGGGTCATGTTCCTCAATAAGTATGCTCGAAGCTCATCTGTGCAAACCTTGGTGGCTAAAGATACTAAAATTGTACAGAGTAAGCTCTCACTGGGTCCTCTGCCTTCAAACACGTATATAAATAAATGTTCAAGTGGCTTGCTAGATTAGATTGGCAAATTGCAGAACTGTTCTCCTGAGTTAACAGTTTAAAAGAAAAAAAAAAGCCCAGTTTAAGAAGCTGATAGCATCTGCGGTTAAATTTTCTAAGAAGATCTGCGGAGGTGTTTCGACAGAAGAGAAAAATGGCTTCATGCACATTCTTTATTAGGAAGTGGTAAGTATATTTGTCTCAGTTTAAACCTATTTCTGGAAATGTTGGTTTAATACTTTTTCCTCTGGCAGCTAAAATATTTCATTCTGAAGATGTTCTTTGTTTTATCAGAGAAATTGATCTTGTTTTTTAAATTAGGTTTATATTTTCCTCTCCCTCTTTTTTTTTTTTTAAATTTTGCTCATTCTTTTGCACATCGAAAGAATCAAGCCATGGGATTGGCTTGTTAACATCTACTTGGGAGTTTTTGGTGATTACATTGCCCTTACCCACCACAAACCTTTGCAACTGGTCCAAATACGCATTTTAATTCAGTGTTGCAAGGTCTTAATTGGACTTGCTTCTATATCTTTAAAATGATCTGTGAAATAAATTAAGCAAGTGAAATTTGTCTTGGCACCTGGCCTATCTGATAAGAAATACAACCTGCTAATTTTCTGTTTGTCAGATTGAGTTTAAAGTTATGGAAACAGTGAGCATGCCAGGAAAAAGTTGATAATAATTTAAGCAATTAAGGAAATGCATATACTTTGTTTGGTCAAAAACCTGCTCAGCAAATTAAGGAACATATTTTACACTATTTCATTTTTGCAAATAAGCTTAAGCTATGGCCACATGGCCAGAATTTTAGAGCTAAAGCAATACTCTGCTAATCCTCCGGTAGCCCCTTAATAAAGAATGGTTTAATTCACTTGGCTGATGGGTAGACTATGCTAATAGCTGGATTACAAAAAGACTAACAGCCGTTCTGCCAGCTTTTGTAACTGAGATCAGGTAAATCCATGGTGTACTACCTCAGATGCCTTAGAGGGCACCTTGAAATGAATGAAGCCTAATTAAAAAACCTAGTTTGACCTCCGTTTTATATCAAGATTAAAAAGTAAAAATTTAAAAATGTATCACTACAAAATGCAGTACCAGATAGATAGTTCTTAGCATATTTTCACCTGACATGCTTAACATGGATGTAGCCGAGTTATTAAATATTTTATTATAGGGCTTTTTCAGCTTGTCCTCCAACATTTTTCTTTTTACATTTCCCACGTTTCAAAGATTTAAGGCAGTTCATGGCAATATACTTGTTACTCAATTGTTGATAGTGGTTTCTTCTGAATTCTATTGATTGCCCCAAAGGTAGAGATAGGAATAACTCTGGGCAAAAAGCCAGTGTAAGGCTCAAAATCAGACCAAATGAAGTCCATGGATCACTTCTTCATATTTAAGGTGCCAATATTAAGAAAGCCTTTTCTTCTAAAGTGTGACTAATATAATGTGTAATTTGGCTCCCAATAGTCATAAGATGACACAGTCTTATTTGTCTTATAATTGAGGAAGCAGAGAGGAGAAATAAAGAGAAAAAAACTTGCAACTGCAACAAATAAGGCACCCATCCTCCCCACCCCACCCCACCTAATTCTGTCTTGTTTCCATCTTGAAGTAGTCAAATTTTACATGATTCAGTAGAACCCCCAAATGGACTGAAGACAAAAAGATCTCTCAGAAGAAGGAAAGGGAAATTGTTTACCTAAAGGAATACACATATAACATGCACTTTAAATAAACATTTAATATGACATGTGTAATTTATGCAAATTAATTAAATGCAATTAGCAGAATTGTTCTCCTGCCATGTGAAAAACGGCAATTTAGCTTTAGGATAATTTTGGGGACTGCCCAAAGGCTTGGCAAGGAGGGCACATACATCTCTCCGCTTCAAGCTACCTGCTTGCGTGCTAGAATTAGTTCCTGAGAAAAAAACCTAAGGATTGTGAGGTAGAACATTCATGCCAGAAGCAATTAATGAATGAAAATTAAAACTACCAGCTTCATAATGCCCTTTACAAATTTAGCCTGCAGAAAGTACATGGAAAAGTTACGGATTTAGGGCAGTGGTGGGTTGCTGCCGGTTCGGACCGGTTCTTTAGAACCGGTAGCGGAAATTTGCCACCGCTCGCCGAACCAGCAGCAATGGCCAGCGGTCCACGCTCCCGAACCGGTCCTCCGGTCGGTGTGGCTGGAAAAAAAAACCCTCTGCGCATGCGCAGAGGGTCATTTCCGTGTAGTGATGTAGTGACGCAAAATGTGCACTTCCGTCGCGATGCGAACCAGTAGGGAAGGTAAGTGGAACCCTGATTTAGGGTTGATATGTTTTAAAAAATCCAAATAATGAAAGGCAAATTCAGGACTAAGATCAGCCAGACTATTGCCTCTCACTCTGAGGTATGGCGTTCTAGCGTTCTTAGTGGTGGCTATGTCTGCATCTGCCTTATTTTAAATGATCAGGGTTGTGTTTGACCTCGGGGTGTGTGTGGGGTGTGTGTGGCCAGCTTGACATCACTCGTGTCAGGGGCACCTGTGGTGACCCGAGTGCTCTGCCTGCGAAAATGGGCTCCCAATCTCCGTTTTCGGCTGGGACGGCCTCCTGCAACCCTCTGACAGCAAAAACAGAGTGTGGCCCTCCCGAGCTCCATTTTTGCTGACAGAGGGTTGCAGGAGGCCATCCCAACTGAAAACGGAGATTGGGAGCCCGTTTTCGCTGGCAGAGGCACCGCGGGCCGGTCCTTCATTGTTTCCAGGACGGCCCTGCGGGCCAGATCTAAGCACCCTGCAGGCTGGATCCAGCCCACAGGCCTTGAGTTTGACCCCCCCCCCGATCTAGTTGGACAGAACTGATGGAGAGACTCAGCATTTCAGTTCTCTTGTAGTGGTTCAATCAATGTGGCATCTCTTTGGCACAGGGCTATATTGGGATTAGTTGTAGGGATGCTGAAACAAATACAGTATGATCCACTTTATTGTCCTGCTTCAATACTCTGAATTTGGTTATCGAATTAATCTACTTTCTGGGTTAGAACTGGGATTGCACAATGTACTAAGCCAGCGGTTCTCAACCTGTGGGTCGCGACCCCTTTGGGGGTCGAACGACCATTTCACATGGGTCGCCGCACGCGTTAGCCCGCCATCTTGGTGACACCGTCACTCGCAGGGGTGAAATGCTCCCGCTTCGGCCGTGCCTGCGGGTCGCCGGATAGCCGGTAGCGACAGAAGCGGGAGACTTCACCCACCCGCCTGGACGCCGCCATTTGGGTTCTTTTACCCTCTGCGCATGCGCAGAACACTTTGCGCATGCGCAGAGGGTAAAAGAACCCAAATGGCGGCATCCGGGCGGGTGGCACGCCCCCTTTGTCACCTCATCGCTTCTCGCCTGACAACGATCCCGGGCGGGGAGGGGGCAGGGAGGGGGTCGCGGCGGCAGGGAGGTCGTGGCAGCCAGGGGGGGTCACGGGGGGGGTCACGGCATTAGAAAGGTTGAGAACCACTGTACTAAGCCATAAAAGTACTAAAGTTAAAACTAACCAAAGGTAGTGTGTTGTTGGTTACTTAAGCATTTTATACAAACACAATAACAAAACCTAAATAAATATTTTTATCTTAGCTGCACTTTTTTTTTTTTCAGATTTTCAAAAAATGGAAACAAAAAAATCTGGATCTGTTTTCATTCTGAACTTTCCTTAACATATGGAACTTGGAGTAATGTACACAGCTGTTGATGTAAATACAGTGCAAATGTTTTTTTTATGCTGATTTTTCTTTTTTATTAGTTTATGGTATATAATGCAAAAATACAAAAACAAATAATAGGAAAAATAGGGGAGGGAAGAGTGTAGAAAAGAAGGGAAAAAGAAAGAAAAGGCATTGACCTCCAACTCCCTTTCTGGCAGTAAAATAAGATAGTAACATCAAACCTCAACTTTTTACTTTTACAATAGTATAAATTAGCCATTTCTATATCGACAAATCTAATCAGTAAAACCCAAAATCAGTGTTTCATTATTTTTCCAGTGCAAAAGTTTTTTAATACAAATTTCCCAGATGACATTCGTTGCTACTTCAATTTCCCTAACACAGAGAAGGAAAAGTCTGATCCATCCAATTCCCTGCTTTTGCGCACAGCTTTAAGAAATATATTTCCCAGACATATCAGTCATGAGAAGTTTGTTAGATTATTGATTGAGAAAGAAAATGCAGGTAGGCTCTGTTCATAGATGCTACCAATGCTGTGCTGGCCAGTTGCGTGTGGCAATTTGCAAGTGTATTCTCACTGAAATCTGTGGTAGATTTCTTCTAGAACAATCCCAAGATATTGGGGAGGAATTAAAAGAAGGTGTGCCAGTCACGGATGCAGTATCATTTTGCGGTGATGTGCCAAGCTGCTTCAAGGTGTAGAGTTTAGTGTATCATACTTGCTGTGTGGTGCCAGTCCCTTGCAGTGAATCTGGGCAGTTGAAGTGAAGATGCACAAACAGTTATCCACAGGGGTGGACTTCAAAAATTTCAGCAACAGGTTCTCTGCCTGGTTGCTGGGTGGGCGTGGCCATGGTGGGCGTGGCCTAGTCGGCATCCTGCACCATGGCAGAGGGGGGGTGTTTTTGCCATCCCCAGGCTCCGGAGGCTTTCCTCGAACCTCTGGGAGGGTGAAAACTGCCTCCCCCGGGCTCCGGAGGCTGGAAATGGGCCCGTTTCTGGCCTTCTGGAACTTCTGGGAGGCCCATTTCCCCCCCTCCCCAAGCTTCTGCGCGGGCCCTGCACTTACCTCGCATCCAAAATGGGCCGCATGGAGACTCCTGGGAGGGGCAGGGTGGGGTGGGAGGGGTGGGGGGGGCCAGCCAGGGGTGGCATTTGGGGGTTCGCCAAACCCCGGTGATCCTTGGCGATTTGGAGGTTCTCCAAACTGGCCATAACATTAGCTACGGGTTTTCCCGAACCCGGGCGAACCGGTAGCAGCCTACCCCTGGTCATCCATAGTATGCAGTACTAAATGATGGGTATAATCTCGAACCTCTTCATTATCTAGAAAATAAAAGTGGTGACATGTTCAAAAGTTATATAAGTATCATGACGTGGGAAAAGAGGATAGATGTAATTTTTCTTCCTTTCTTGTAACATGGGAACATTTTTTCTGAAAAGAAGAGAAAATTGATCTCTGCATAGTGCAAAGCCATTATGTGGTTTGTATGGTTTTGCCTTAACTTAATATATGAATGTACCTATTGTGGCCCATAAATTGAATGTTATGATCCACTTTACTATCTGTTGCAATACTTCTAATTTGGTTACTGAATTAACCGATTTTCTGGGTTGGAACTTGGACTGAACAATGTTCTAAGCCATAAAATAACTAAAGTTAACGCTAATCAAGGCTAGTGAGTTGTGGGAATTCAGGAATGTTCTAGTCAAGTTGGTATATTATGTAAATCATGCCACCATGGCTTGTTCAACAAGCTATAGTTAGTGCAACAGCTTAATTGTGATATGTGAATGCAACCAAAGATGCGTCTCCCTCTAAAGGACAAAACTTTTTAGATATTCTTGCCTGTACCAAAACGTATTTTTGATACTATTATTAAACTATGTGTGGGCAGAATCTTGTGCACCAGTCTGAGATCCTTAGAGGAAAAATAAGATATAAAACTATTAAATAAATGCATTATATAAGCCTCTTTGGGAATCCTTACAAACTGAATGGCAGGAGAGAAAATAAATATTGGAGATATTAGAAACAAGTCAGAGGATTGAAAAGATGACATTATTGATTGAGCTGTCCTTTTAATGGTTGCTTCAAATTTGTAGACTTTATAGGGCTTCTGTCTTGATTAAAGCACAAATCCTAGGGAAGGAGGAGAACTTTGAATTATTTCCCCAAAAACTTAAAAACTTGTGTTCTTTTCTCCACATTGCTATCAGGTAGCACTCTGTACGTTGCTACGATTTCAACACCTAAGATGGCCTCACAAACCCTGTGGACATGGAGCTACTAGATAACAGATTGAATTGGTAAAAATAAGTGTGTGTGTTCTCACAGAACCTGAGAAAATAGCACCTTTGTGTTGTTAACAAAAAAATCTGTTTGTGCCACTCTGGTAATCACTTCATAACTGGTGGGATAGCAGAACATATGTCTCTGAAATAGCAGAACATAGACATCTTCTCTACCTCTGCTCCAAAAGAGATGAGAGAGAGAGAGAGAGAGAGAGGGAGGGAGGGGGGGAAGGAGGGAAGGAGGGAGAGAGAGAGAGGGGGGGGAGACACCTTTATTGCAGTGGTGAAATCCAAATTTTTTTACTACTGGTTCTGTGGGCATGGCTTGGTGGGCATGGTGTGGCTTGGTGGGTGTGGCTTGGTGGGCATGGCAGGGGAAGGATACTGCAAAATCTCCATTCCCACCCCACTCCAGGGGGAAGGATATTGCAAAATCTCCATTCCCACTCCACTCTGGGGCCAGCCAGAGGTGGTATTTGCCAGTTCTCCGAACTACTCAAAATTTCCACTACCGGTTCTCCGGAACCTGTCAGAACCTGCTGAATTTCACCCCTGCTTTATTGTGTGTCTTCCTTAAAATCAGTGCCAAAGAGTTTAGTTTTTTTTTTAATTGAAATGTACTGTAAAAAACTCAAGGAAGCAAAAGGAATTTTTTCCCTGCAGTATAAAATGGATGCAGTATTGAAAATGCTTACTTTAGATAGTCCTACATTTCTCTATTGGCCAAGAATGGTTTCTGAGTCCCGTTCCTGGTGGGGTGGGATTCTGGTGAGATGCTGAGATGGCACCTGGAGACCTTCCAAATGTGGCAGTTCTTTAAGTTTCATCTCCCTTCTTGTTTCTAGCCTGGGCATCAAACCAAACTCATATTCTAGGGAGTCTCCAGCCTTTTTTCAGAATGCGTGTATAGTTGTGGTGAGGAAAGACTACAATTTGGGTCCTCTTTGTAGACTTTAGTTCAGCATTCAATACCATCATTCCAGACATTCTTCTAACTAAGCTAAACCAGCTAGCGGTACCTGAACACACTTGTAAGTGGATCATAAGCTTCCTAACAGACAGGAAGCAGCAGGTGAAGCTAAGCAGAATCACATCAGATACCTGTACAATTAGCACAGGGGCTGTGTGCTCTCTCCACTTCTCTTCTCTCTATATACCAATGACTGCATCTCTAACGATCCATCTGTTAAACTACTGAAGTTCGCAGATGACACAACAGTGATCGGTTTCATTCAAGACAATGATGAATCCGCATACAGATGGGAGGTTGAACAACTAGCCTCGTGGTGTGACCGGAACAATCTGGAACAGAACACACTCAAAACCGTAGAAATGGTGGTAAGACTTTAGGAGAAACCCTCCCATTCTACCACCTCTTACAATACTAAACAACACAGTATCAACAGTAGAGCCCTTCAAATTTTTAGGTTCTATCATATCTCAAGACATCAAATGGTCACCTAACATC